>VCMS01000124.1:0-150604 GCA_022539475.1 Gracilaria domingensis | reverse complement strand
TCTTAGCGAAGGTTTTGGTGACGTAGATTTTATCGAACATGGTACGCTCTCATCATGGCGTTTTGAAAGCGCTCCTAACTCAATGATATACTCAATAATGTACAGGCTTTTTGCCATCCGGCATCCAGTAACAGAGGGCCAACGTGTGCGGGCGGGTGAGGTATGAGTGCAAGAAGTGTTGGGAGGGGTTTTGGGAGGTTCGGCATGGTTTAAAATGTGACCAAACGTGCCCCCGGCGTGGGGGGGACGGTTGTGTTAGGGTGGCTACCTAAATAACGCAGCCCCGTCGCCGGGAACGTTTTGGGGCCGGTTTTTAAAAAGATGTGAGCTTTTTTATGCCTCTGGGGGGGGGGTCCGTTCGTGTTGGGTACTACCCTACCGAAGGGACCCCTGCGGGCCAGGTTTTGGGGCGGTTTTTAAAAAATGTGCTTTTTATGCATCGGGGGGGGTGCGTTGTTGTAGGGTACCTACCTAACGAACGGACCCCGCCCGCGGGCACGGTTTGGCCGGTTTTTTAAAAAATGTGCTTTTTTTTTGCAATCGGATGCGGGGGGTCCGTTCGTGGTTAGGGTATACATCTAACACGAACGGACGCCCGCCGCGGGCACGTTTTGGCGATTTTTCAAAAATGTCGATTTTCAGCCCGCGGCGGGCGGGGGTGTCGGTCGTGTTATGGGTCCCTACCCTAAACACCGACCCCCGCCGCGGCTCGTTTTCGCCTAATTCTGGTAGCGTCACAGACCTCATCCAAAACCACCGACGCATATCAGCCAAAACGTAACGTGCCACGCGGGCCAGGTGGTTGAGTTGTGTTAGGAGTAACGGACCCTAACACACTTGATCTCTGCGCGCTGCCAATACGACAGAATGAATTAAGACATGTGATTGACACTCGTACTGCACACCCCATCGCCAGCAACCTCCGCGCCGCACGGGAGGCGCGGCGCATTCCTGCAGGCGGTTGCGTCTTCAACGACGTTTCCGTGCCGCTCGAGCCTGGATAGCGCACTGCTGTGCGAGACTTGGCTGCTTGTGAGCGGTCTATGCTACGTGAATCAGCACATTTATGTGGGCACCACGGCGTGACCAAGCGCCCTTCGCTAATCACGGAGTGGAGACCGGACTTCACGATTCGGCGCGCGCACAGTGCGAGGAGTACGCGGCGCGCGACTGCGCTTGTGTGCAGCCCGCGCCGTCATGGCGCGAGCTCATTCCGCGCGGCGGCCGATGTCGTTTATTTACCTCTTGCTTTCCCTTTTGGCGGCGGGGTGGCGGCGTGGTTGGGCGTCATGCAGCTCAAGGCGCGGTAGCGAGCTGGTTCGCTTTGGAGGCGCGCCAGTGTGACAAGCGCGCCTTTTGGTGACGAGGCTGAGCACCGCGCGCGCTCGTGGCGGCTGAGGCGAAGGCGCGCGCAGAATGCGCGACGTGGCCCGTCGTAGAAGGTGAAAGGAGATCCGCTCAAGCAAGAACTGCGGCGAACGGAGACAGCTCGTTTTCGCGCTCAATATGGTGTATGAATCAATGCAACAGTGCAAACGCGCATCGCTCGCGACCTTGGCGCACGCACGCCCGGCTGCGAATGGCGCTCGCCGCGATATCGCATCAGGAGCGCTTGCGGCGTTGCGCGGGCTTTTTCGCGCTCGCCGAATGGGCAAATCGGCGAGCACGCGTCGGCCAGAACGGAGCGCGACGGCAAACGGGGCGATGAGAAACGAGCGCTGCGGTCGCACCTCGCCACAAGCATTCACGTCGGCCTTGTCGCGCGCGCAGTGCGGGTGTGCACGTCGGCGCCGATGACGCGCGTGATGGCGCCCTACGAGGCTGCGCGCCACCAGCAGCAACTCGAAGCCCTTGATTCACAGAACGTCAGGCAGGAGAGCAGTTAGTGAGTACTTGACGCAACATGCTTAGCAGTGGTCACGTCTGCGTGAGTTTCACGGATGAGGTTAAGCAGCAAGAAACCGGCAACTTTGAGATGGCCACGCTGCTCACTGTGGCGGCGATCGTGTGCGCGCAGCGGCGCGCGCACAGCAGCAGGGCAGCCGATTGGGGTATATCGCGCGCCGAGGCGACAGCAGCTAACTGCCCGAGAGCCGACAGTGCCTGCAGTGCCCCGAAACGCCCGCGCGGAACGTTAGCTGGGTGGCGTTGTCCAGTTGGTGGCGCTCCGCCACGTCGTCGCCACCCCAGCGTCGCAGCATCATAGGCGGCGCGCGCAGCCACGGTCAGTTAGCGCTCACGACGGCGCACGGTATGGCGGCATGCCGAGCCCGGGTTTGCTATTGGTGGTCGGGGCAGTCGCCACGTAGCACGTCGCCGCCGGCTTGGCGAACACGCACGAGTGGGCACGCAGTGCTGCCGCCGCGCGGCGCCGGAGAAAGGACGCCCGGCGCGGTGGCGTGGCAGTGCACGAACACGGCTCACGGCGGCGGCAACGTCGCCGCGCTTGGCCTGCGAAGCGCGGCACGGAGGGCGAGCCAGCGCGGCGGCAGATGGGCGACGCTGATACACAATCGCCCCGCGTTCGCTGGCGCGCGGCGGAAGCCGCTAGTCGTGGAGACAACTAGGGTCGGGCCAGCGAGACGCGCGACCGAACTGTAGCGCGCTGCATCGCGTGCCAGGCCAGGGGGTTGGCGGCGCGCTGATCACACGTGGCATGGCAGCGCGCTCGTCTACCAGCAGCGCCGATCGCAGCCGCGCCTCCAGAGGCGGCAGCTGGGCAGCAACGCCACTACCGAGCGCGCCAGCGCGCGTGCAGCAAAACCGCGCCTCTGGCAGCCCAGCAGCGTGGCTTTACCGGCACCACCGCGGCCACGGCCGGCGCCGCCGAGGCTTCTGGCAGCGAGTCGGGCGTGGTCGGCTGGGCTCCGCGCGTTTGCAGTACAGCAGCAGCGCTACAGGGAGGGCAAGGACCCGGAGAGGGAACGCGGTACGGCGCGCTCATGGCACGTGAGTTGCCATGGCGGCGGCAGCAGCGGAGTGAGACGCATAGCATGCCCGTTGGCGGTGCGCGCCGGGCGGCGCCGCGCGCGCGCACGGTGCCCCGTTTGAGCGCTCTGCGGCGGCACGGGGCTTTGCTGCCGGCGTCGCGTCATGCGATCCGGGTCCAGGATTGTACGTCCATCTTTTCACATACTGTTGGCCAAACACAATGGCGGGAAGTAAGCCCTTCGCGAAGAGAATCTTCTAGGGCCAGGTAAGCATATCATTATTTCTCAGATGACCAGCACACCATTCAAGGGTGCTGGAACCAGGCAGAAAAGTCAAAGCGTAAGTAAAGAGACGGTATACGAATCAAGCCATCTTGTTCAACGCTCGGCATTTGCTTATATTAAAAATCATGGAGTGCTCCTTCCACTGCAAGCGATCCTCAATTGCCAGTTCTTCAAACAGTCGCAGTATATTCGGATGAGCGCCAAAGAAGATATGCAAGGCTGTATCATACCATTGCCGTCTTGATCCTTACAGGTTGCAACCTTGCTGCCAAGCACATCGCGTGCCTCATACACCACATGGTCGCAGCCAGCATCGGCCAGATACTTGGCACAAGACAGACCAGCCGCCAGGCGACCACAATAGCGACGCACGGCGGCGCGACATCCTGCGACAGTCGGAGCGGTGGTGGTGAGACAGTAGCGTTTGCCTTGTTCATGCGCACGGCGCACAGACGCACGCTGGAACACAATGGCGGACGAGCGCGCGGCTGAAGCGGCAGTGATGGGAAACGGCCTCCATTTGGGAGCTCATAACGTGAGTCGGATGAGGAAGAATGTCGTCGACATTAAGCGAGCGCGGGAATTGATAAAGTGTGTCGTGAAAATGTTTACAAAAAAGAAATGAGCTGCAGGCGCACTGCAGCCACGATGCAGCCATATGCGATTAGCTCATCGCAATATTCAGCTGGAGGAAGCCTCGCGAGACGCCTCCGCGGCATGCGGCCGTTTTGGGGCGAGGCGGGTGCACGAGATTGGGGACGGTTCTCACACGTACCTCTACAGAATAACTTTCCGGGAGACGGAGAGGGAGATCCGAACGCGTGATGGGCGAGATATAGGTGAGAGTGGGGACGGTGCGGAATGGGAAGGAATGGTGGGATAATTGAGGTGAGATTGCGTTGCGATTTGCATCGCAACTCGGGGAAAATGGAAACGCAAACTAGCACAAGCGCAGATTAGAGAGAGGGTCGCGGAAAAGAGTGGATGGAGCGGTGCGGCGAAATAGAACCTTTACAAAAACTAGGAGACCAAGAATTAAACTGCACGAGATGGAATTTAATATTCCAAAATTTTTTAATTTTTTGAGTGCAACCACTGCCACCCCCTCGCGCGCCCCAAAAGCCCAAAAACTAGCTTAGTTTCCAAAGCGAACAGACTATATTCCACTTTGCAGAACACAGACGTCGGTGAATCACCGAGATTACCAGAAGATGAAAAGTAGACGGAAATGAATTTGGCAGAATTGTGAGATAGTGCGCACAAGCGACTACTCAAGAGAATGTCCAGGAACGGTGGTGTGGATGCGCGGCACACGGGGTGTAAGGCCGTGTGAGCTGCCGAGTCGGAAAGACGGTCGTTGAAGGTGCGGAGTAGTCCACGGCACTCTGTGGTGAAACCGAGTACGGAGACACGCGCAGTCCAGAAAAGGTACCACGCGCCTAGCCAGAGAGCGGTGCAACGGTAGTGATATCGCCGCAGAACAGCCTGTGCAGGTCTTAGACAAGCTGGGTTCCTACTACGACTTAGGATCCGTGCCACGGGAAACAAGACGAAGAACCTAGTAGGAAGCACCTTGGTTTACTGTCATGGTGGCCACAGCCGAGCTGGCGAAAATAAATACCTATTCCGCCGTCGACACACACGTGTACGACTTACCGATCACGGGGCACTAGTTGCCACCGGCATACGCGTGGACTACTACTACTACTACTAATATGTCTACTACAACAACGCCATCCGGCGAGCGGGTTTCCTTACAGTGTCAACATTGCAACCGTCACGGCTCAGTATCTTACAGACCCCCCTTCTTAGCTTGTTGTCCGTCCTCGACAACCTCGCGTCTGAAACGCTGAGTCCGCCTTCGGAGCCCGCTTCACATAACCGCGCATCCGCCCTCGCTCTCTGTTCCATTAACTCCACGCCATACCGTGCTCGGGTCTCTTCGCCTTCCAATCTTTTCGTTTCGCCCTCGACGCCGCTTCGGTTCATCACGACAATGCCACAGGTAGGGGGGCATTGGGTCAGTCCGGATACGGAGTTCGACCATCGCCGCCACCCGGGTCGCCTTTCAATCTCGCAGCGCCGGGTGATTGTGCCGTACCCTGTGGATCAATACGTTGACACTTCGGCCGAGTGGTTTGACGCGACGCGCTTCGCTGCTCTCCCAGTCCGTCCAGAAGTCGGATACTCGTCGGTAACAAGCGTCTACGCGACGGCTCGTGGGAAGCCGATGGGGACATATGCGCATTCGGCTCGACGAGGGACCTCGTTTCTATGCGGTTCTTTCCGAATCCGGAGTCCCTGCTGACATGCCATGGGTCCGGTGTCCTCAAGAACGCGACTACCAGAGGCGCTTGGCTGCTATGCTCATCCGTCTTCGGGAGGAGTATGATACGAACGACAGCGCATGTCCGTTCCCGCCACTGGCCATAACCTTCTTGCGCTCATCGCATGGGAGGTTCCACTTGACGGCTTTTATCTCATTGCGGAGCGTGAGCGATGGGGTGATGACATCAGCGACGAGGCCCGCATAAGACCGGCCACGGTGTATTCTTTGGTTGGCACAACCAGGAATTTCATGACCTCCTTCGACCGAAGCGGCGGGGTCTTTATCTTTCCGTCGCGGCGGAGGAAGAGTGTTTCAAGTGTCACGGTACCTTTGCGTGCCAAGTCTCCGATTGCGGCTTACTACACCCGGTCTCATGCTCACCACGAGCGGATGGGCTACTTTGTCCGTGCAGTGTTGAAGACGGAATGGTGCGTGTTGGCTTTCTTCGCGTTCCTCTACGCTGCCCGAGACGGATTACCCGATGCAATTGAGTTTAGCGACTGGGCCCTTGCACGGGACCCCGACTTGGATGCTTCCGACCGGACGGCTGATGAAGATTCCTTGCGAGCTAGTTCGCTTCATCCGCCTGATCGGTGTCCAGAACATTGTCCGTGGTACCGACTTTGGTGCAGCGGAGGCGGACGCCCTACTGGATTACGTTGTACGCATCGACTGGGACAAGACGCCGAACCCGGGGTATCTTTGGTATGATTTCGAAACGACGCTTCCGGATATTCCCAGACCTCCTGCAGAGCGAGACGACGGACGCGAGTACAAGAATAATCCTCCAATTCTTCCGGAGTCGGATTGCATGGATGCTCCACGGCAGTACGCCGAGCACTACTTTCCGCAGGCGCGCGGCTTCGTTCCGGAGTGCATCGCCGGCGGCCATCTTCAAAACACCGATAACGGGAGTGTGGAAGGAGAAGAGATTGATGCCGTTCCCGTAGTGGAAGTTCCACGCCGGTCAGGGCCCAGGACACAGAGGTAGCCCAGGTTTGCTGGATGAACATCCAGCCGGAGCCGAGAACTGTCCTCCAACATCTTCACGAGTCATCCGTGACGGATGCGGCGCGGGACTTGTCCGACGACGGCACTCATCTCTCTGGGCGTGTGTACAAGGCGTATCAGAGCCTTAACGCACGCTGCGAGCAGCTCGAAGACCGATTTCGACAGCATAGTGCAGGCCCTGCAGCGTGCCAGAAAATGGGTTGAAACCGCCAAACTTCTTGACCGCTTCCGAGAGACGGTTGCCGGAGATTTCGTAACCATTATGGATGCCGTGAAGGAGGGTGCTGAGACGATAATGCGTGAAGAAGAGATTCAAGAAGTGACCTCAGCGCAGCCAGAAAACAAAACATCGAAGATTGCATCAACAATGCCGAACACGGAGCATTAGATCGTGTCAGTCGAGAGCGATAATCCACTCTGTGGACAGCAATGCTGCTCAATAAACTCTTTGAATTTTTGAGAGCTCCTGTACCGCCATGCACGAGCGCACGCTTGGTAACCGATTCGGTAATCAGTAATGCGCGTAGGGCGTGCGCGCTGGCACTCAAAAAATCCTAAGTATTTTGAGGGCGCCAGGAGCCCAAATCGCGTGTTTTCAGCCTCTGAAACGGCCTCGTTTCCGAGATATCAGGCAAAAGAGTAATCGCCGTTTTTGACCGTTTGCGGAGGGGTAATTTCCGCGACAGATATTTGATTATCCTTGCAAGTAGCCTCTGGCGCTTCCAGGCGCTCCCTGCCGTATGCGGGCCTAGAGAGCATGCGCGCCTGGTGCTGTCGCTCCCCGTTGCATGGTGCGTCCTTGCTGGGCGCCGCCGCGTGCACCGCGTCCTTGCTGGGTTCTACAGCGCGTGCTGCGCATTGCGCAAAGTGCTCAAACGCATTCCGTGTGCCGTCTCCTTTCATCTGTGCTTCGTGTGCTGAGGCAATGAGCCGACACGGAGAAGAGCGCTGCTACGAAGAAGCAATGTCAATTAGACATGACGCTGGAACCTGTTTTGAGAGGGATCATTACCGCTTCGGAGCAGGAAGCTCGAACCTGTTTTGAGAGGGATCATTACCGCTTCGGAGCTTCCTGCTTCCGAGTTGTTTGGCGCTTCTTGCCCCCCTTCTTAGATTTCGATGCGTCCTCGACAGCCATTCGACGGAAGTATCGTTCCACAAAGTTGTGTGGGATGTTCCGTCTTGGTTCCACGTAGACTTCTTGAAACCGTACCACTTTACTCGTACGAGCTCCTCACCGTCTTCGGCTGTACCGTGGCCGGTGACCTTCTCCACGACCCATTCTTTCTCCGTATCTGGGTGGGGTGTGGCCGCAGTAGGTTCGGATGTAGCCGGTGTCGGATCAGCGGGAACCGGAGTTTCAGCGGTACCGTCGTCAGTCGGTGCATGTTCGTCGCGTGACGGCGTGGGGTCAGATTCCGAGTGCGGTGCTTCTGAACGGGGGTCCATTTCCGTTCCGGTTGTACCATCAAGGCTTTTATCGGCAATGCTATCCCTTTCTTCGGAAATAGGAGAGGGTGCCGATACGGGATTAGATTCGGTGACGGGGGTGGGGGTTGCGCTCTCCTCGGAGACAGGAGTGGGCGCCGCCGTCACTCGGTCAATACTAACGATATC
Organism: Gracilaria domingensis; assembly: GCA_022539475.1. Classification (NCBI taxonomy): domain Eukaryota; phylum Rhodophyta; class Florideophyceae; order Gracilariales; family Gracilariaceae; genus Gracilaria; species Gracilaria domingensis. The sequence continues at coordinate 142,432 of VCMS01000124.1, read as the reverse complement.
GTGCAACCCGTCGATGTCCAGTGTGACAGTGGTTTCAGTAGCACGAACGACCTTATACGGACCTTCCGAAGCCGGTAATAGTTTTTTGACGATATCTTCGTACTCGGTAGAATTCTTCTTCCAAGGCGGAGCGTCTAAGTAAACCATATCCCTTCCTTAAAGGTCGGAGTGTACCGTATCCGGGAATCAAAGGAGGCTTTGTAGCGCTCCTGCGATTTGCCTAGTTTGGTGTAGGCAAGCTTGATTAGTTTCGAGATGCGGGCGCGTGTTACGCGACGGGATTCTGCCGTTGTCGGGTGCAGAGATGCCGTTTGCGGGAGAGCTGACGTAGGCTCGTCGAGCACGATCCCGGGGGGGTGCCGCGTAAGCGAGAGGTCGAAGGGAGTGAATCCGGTTGAGCGGTGAACCTGCAGGTTGTACCCGTACACCAACGGCTGGACCAACTTATCCCAGTCCTTCTGGTGCTCTGCTACGTAATGCCGCAAGCGGTTCACCAAAACCTTATTGAACCTTTCGGCCTGCCCGTTCGTCTGCGGATGATATGCCGTCGTGAGAGCGTGCGTAATACCGAGATCAGCAGAGAGCGACTCGAAGTACTTGGCGACGAACTGCGGGCCATTGTCGGTGAGGAGGTAAGTGGGAATCCCGTAAGGGTAGACCCAATTCTCGAGGAACGCGATAGCGATATCAGCGGCCTTCGTGTCCGACAGCGGTATGGCTCGAGTGAGCTTAGTAAAGCGGTCCGTTATCACCAATATGTATCTCTTTCCGCGTCCGGTTTTCGGCAATGGTCCGAGTATGTCCATGGCCACAAACTCGAAGGGACCCGTTGCCGGGAACAACTTCAAGTATTTTTGGTTCCTGAAATGAGTTCCGCGAACGGCTCGACACGGTTCACACCGAGAGACGGTCTCAAATACATGCTGCGACATGAGTGGCCAGTAGAAATCCCGACGTAGGGTGTAGTACATCTTGATTGCACCGGGGTGTCCAGCCAAGCGTTGGAAATGAGCGAGTTCAAGAACTCTTTCCCGTAGGGACTCCGGTACGACTCTCTGTACTGCTCCGTCGATCGGTGATATTCTGCACAGTATCCCGGAACGGTTGTAGTCAAACTGGGACTTAGGATCTCCGACGGATTCGGCCTTAGCTTTGCAGAAAGGGTCCCTCGCCTGGGCGGCAATGAACTCTTCAACCGTTATCGGAGTGACGTCAGGTTGCTCCGGGACGGTTGTGAATACATGCAAGGGCTCACCGTCATCGGTGATTGTTGGCCAGTTGATCAGCGCGTCCTTGATGACTTCTCCGTTAACGAGGACATCTGCCACAACATAGTCCGTGTCGGTCTCCATCTCTTCTATGAACAGGCATGGGATTTCATCCTCCAAAGGCGTCTCATCATTTCCGTCGGTCGGCATCCGTGACACTGCGTCGGCAGGAAGATGTTTTATGCCGGGTCGGTAGTGCACCTCAAAGTCAAACTCTGCGAGGCGTAGACGCCACCTCGCGAGTCTTCCCGTAGCGTCGGTTATATTGAGGAGCCAGCGCAAAGCGTTGTGATCCGTTCGAACTACAAAACGTTGTCCTTCCAGGTATGGCCTTAGAAGTAGCATGCTCCATACGATGGCAGGCACTCTCGCTCAGAGGTGCTGTAGTTCCTTTCCGGCGCGGTTAACGAACGGCTCCAGTATCCGATTGGGCGGTAGTCTTTCTCGTCTTCTTGCTGCTGTAGCAGAGTACATCCGACTTGACGGTCACAGGCGTCCGTCTCCAAGATGTAGGGCTTTCCGGGTTTCGGTAAAGATAGAATTGGAGGGGAGGTGAGCCTCTTCTTCAGTTCTTCGAACGCCTCCATATCTTCTTCCGAAAACGGTTCGAGGTCGACAGGTTGGTCCTTCTCAGCTTCCGGTTCAGCGGGTGGGCGATCCTTGCAAAGTTCGGCACGAAGCGTCTGTAGACATTGGAGAGACCTAGGAACGCCCGGAGCTCGGTCTGTGTCCGTGGTGGTTTAGCTTTTGTCACAGCGTCACAAGTCTTCGACGCCACTTGAAGCTTCCCGGGTCGGATCACATGTCCCAGGTAATCAACTGCTGACTGGAAGAAGAAGCACTTCTTCAATTTCAGTGTTATTCCGGCTTCTCGGAGTAGGTCAAGTACCTTAGCTAGGTGTCGGTAATGATCCGTGACGGAGCTCGAGTAGATTATGACATCGTCGAGATACACGATAGCAAATTGCCAACGAACCTTATTCAGGATGACATCTATAGCTCTTTGAAACGTCGCAGGGGCGTTCTTCAAACCAAATGGCATCCGAATAAAGCGGTAGAGACCCACGTGGGAGGTGAAAGTAGTTTTGTCCCTATCGGGCTTGTCTATTTCCACTTGCCAATACCCGAGTTGGCGTCGAGGGTAGAGAACACTCTTGCGTCTCCCAGTGAATCAATGCATTCATCCATCCGTGGTATCGGGTAAGAGTCACGAACTGTGACGGCGTTGAGCTTTCTGTAATCGATGCAGAAGCGCCAGGAGCCATCCTTCTTCAAGGCGATGACGACGGGGCTAGCCCACTCTGCCGAAGACGGTTCAATTACTCCTTCCCTCAACATCTTTGTGATTTGCTCCTTCTCCCATTCTCGGGCCTTCTGACCGGATCGGTAGGGGGCTTGGTGCACTGGACGTGCATCAGGATCTAGTTCAATCCGATGTTTTGCGGCCGAGATTGTTCCCAAGTGTCCGTCCCACATATCAGCGTACTCGGAAAGCAGCTGAATGATCTTATTCCGCTGCGGCTCGTACTCTTCACCGATGTGCACTGTCGATGTCCAGTCCGCTTCCGGTGACTCAATCTCGTCTTTTGTACCCCCTTCTTAGGGCTGTCGACGTCCTCGTCGACTTGTGTGATAGTGGGGTTGGTGATGGAGAAAAGAGCAGCGGGGGCTGGTTGAGCTTCGCCGACTACGGTGTTTTTCGATAGAGTTGTGGGTCGTTCGCTCATGTTGGCCACCAATACATGGAATGGCCGGTTCGGAAGAACTTCCATCACTCCATTTGCCAGTAGTTGCAGGTTCCGGCGAACGGTTTGAATCTTGTTCTGTAAGTAAACCATTCCACTTGTATCGGTTTGAACCAAGACAGCCGTCTCAGACATAGGAGGGAGCATGATGGAGCGAGCGACACGAAGCTTCTGTGATGCCGTGTGTCTCGGGATGCGAGCGGGGATGGGCTTCCCATCTCGAGAACCTTTGTGTGCGTCAAGAAGGGCAACGGGTGGTGAGTTGTAGAACGAAATTTTCCGTTCCCCGGGGTAGATCGCTTTGATGTATCGATCTATAAAGGATGTGCCCAGGATACAGTCCACTGCCAGGTTGGAAGATACAAGGAACCGGATCCGTACCTTCAAGTTACCGAGTCGGATATCCAGGGGTATTACGCCGAGAATATTCATCGAACGGTTGGAGGCATCCGATACACGGGGAGCCTTGATCGGTAATAACTGAGACTCCCATCCGGGCGGTAAAGCGCGGGTGTGTACCAGGTTTGGGGATGCTCCTGTGTCCAGAACACTTGTGATCATCCGTGTTAGGCGGGGCTTGTGATAGAGGGCTGTCAGGACTTTGTAGTTCTGACTCCTAAACAAGTAAACCGGTTCGGAAGTGTCAATCTCACAGTTCAACACTTCATGATGGAGTCCTTCTTCCGCAACGGCTTTCCGTTCAACGGCTGGACCTCCATTGAGGCTGTCATCCTTGACAGGGCGCGGCGCCTCTACGCGTCCTGCTGAGCGTTTTCCTCCTCTTCAGGATGATGTGGTTCTTCCTCCTCCAGGATAAAGGCCGAACGGCGGGGACTTCTATTGGCTGGTTGAGAACTTCCGGGGATCGGAGCGCTATTGTCGGCGCGACTTCTCTGGCTACCGACATTACCGGGTCGACGTGCCTGGCCTCCAGTAAATGGCATCCGACGGCGGAAATAACCTTCATCAACCCGATGGGTGTAATTTTGCTCACGTTGCTGGAGCAACTTGTTCCGGACTTCGGCAGGCATCCACTCGCAGCAAGGGCGGGTAGTTGACAAGCATAAACGACATGCTGGGTTCCGGTTCGGGTCAAAGGATTGTCGAGGGGTTTGGTATGCCGAGTACGGTGTTGAAGGCATCGTGCTCTGACCCATCTGGGAAGGTGAAGCGGTACTTGTCGCTGGTATCGACGGGAAGGAGACGCTCGGCGAGGGCAACACTGCTAGGGCCTCTCCAGCCTGGTCTTCTACTACTCCGGACTCCGTACTAGTATCCGTTTCGGTAAGGAGAGCTCGCGTACGCGACTTGCGTGCGTCACGGGCTTTCTCGATCGTGGAATGAACCTTCTTTCCGCCACGGTGAGTATCTCCTAGACCTTCTGCAAATAGTACCAACTGCCTGAATCCGATCTTCGGGTGTGTTGCAGAATGATTGCGGACCGAAGCGCGGATCGCTGGTAGTAAACCTTCCACGAATAAAGCCTTCAAACGCGAATCAGTGAATATATTACCGCAGCGGAGATTCTTCTTCCACAAGCGGTCCGAGAATTCACTTTCCGTAATTCCGGAACTCTGCCGATAAGTTGTTATATCGTGATACGCTTCCGCGATGACTTCGTCAGTAGCGTACGTCTCCAGGAGATGGTTCACGACCTCCGGATAGGATCGTAGAAGCTCATCGTCCTCATCCGAATCCACGGCTCCTGACTCGCCCGAGATACGGTTCTTGACGAGCTCTAAAGCCGAGCTGGATGTGAAAAACTGGAAGAGCCAGACTGCAGCTCCTTCGTGAATGCCGTTCTGGTTGCATGCGGTTTTAAACGCACTGAGAAACTTGAGGACCGTGATCGGATCGTTCCCACTGAACTTCTCGGGAATCTGCAATGCCATCCGTTTAGCGGACTTCGCGACTGTCCGGGCCACTTTAGCATTGTACCTTCCGGAACGGTTCATCAAGCGGTAGGTCTTGAAGCTCAGGACCTTGGCGAACTCCCGATTGTTCGGCTTGATTCGCCGGATACGGGAGACATCAGATTCGTCTTCCGTATCACTGGATTGACTCGAATCAGAGTCAGAATGCTCCGAGTCGGTATCGGAGTCGGAGTTTCCATAACGAGTATGACGCGACCCTCGACGCTTCCTATTACGGTTCTTCCTTTTGTTACGCTTCTTTTTGTCCGGGTTCGGGATGACGTTCGGCGTGCCCCGCGCAGTCTCCCTACTGCGGAGGAGGCCATCCGAATCCGGTACCAGAACTGGATCGACGTTCGACGTGCCCCGCACAAGTTCTTGATTGTGGAGGAGGCCATCCGAGTTCGGGTTCATCCGAGCCGGTAAGGGGTTCGACGTGCCTCGAATGGTATCTGCTCCATTGAGGAGCCCTTCCAACTTCGGGTTTCGAGCGACGTTCGACGTGCCCACCGCGATCTGCCCATCACGGGGGAGGCCGCCCGCATTGTATACTTCATCCCTTGAGGGTTCAGCGCGAGTTGCCCTGTCGGGGTGACCAAGTTGCTGCACCACATCCCTTGCGGGTGGAGGTTGAGGGTATGATCCAGCAGGCAGTAGGCGATGCCTGCGGAGTTGGTTCGCGACTTCACTTTCCACAGTTTCAACCACCACATCGGTTACAACCGAAGCATTCCGAAGACGGGTGGACACAGTCTCCACGATCACAGGGAGCTGCGTTTCTATACCGGACCGGACCCGTTGTTCAAGGACACTGTCTACCTGAACAGGCACACGATTAGAGAGTTCCTCCGTTAACCACCTCTCTAACTGGGGTAGGAGGGAGGCAAAATCCGAGACGGTCGCTGCGTCTAACATGGCGGAGATTGCCGATTCGGGGCCACGGGTCTGCACACGAGGTGCTGGTCCAGGGTCTCCTCTTCTAACTTCCGTGTTCTGGGGTGCTTCTCCGGTGCGGCGGAGCAAACGCTCCGGGTTATCCACTTGTGGTACGAGTCCTTGCGGCTCACTGCGGCTACTGTTCGACCGCGGGGGCGGGAGAGAGAGCGCAGGTGGGTTCGATTCGGCCCTGCCGGTAGTCACACGAGCCGAAACAGACTTTGGACGAGCAAGCTCGTCGAGCCGAGAGGACTTCGACTTTGAAGACATGAGGGGTTGTGCAGCTTTTTAGGCTACTCCTTACTTCCGATACGGCAAAAACGAATCTATTCTTCCACGAGAAACCGTTCTAGGTCGGGAGACCAGTTGTGAGATAGTGCGCACAAGCGACTACTCAAGAGAATGTCCAGGAACGGTGGTGTGGATGCGCGGCACACGGGGTGTAAGGCCGTGTGAGCTGCCGAGTCGGAAAAGACGGTCGTTGAAGGTGCGGAGTAGTCCACGGCACTCTGTGGTGAAACCGAGTACGGAGACACGCGCAGTCCAGAAAAGGTACCACGCGCCTAGCCAGAGAGCCGGTGCAACGGTAGTGATATCGCCGCAGAACAGCCTGTGCAGGTCTTAGACAAGCTGGGTTCCTACTACGACTTAGGATCCGTGCCACGGGAAACAAGACGAAGAACCTAGTAGGAAGCACCTTGGTTTACTGTCATGGTGGCCACAGCCGAGCTGGCGAAAATAAATACCTATTCCGCCGTCGACACACACGTGTACGACTTACCGATCACGGGGCACTAGTTGCCACCGGCATACGCGTGGACTACTACTACTACTACTAATATGTCTACTACAACAACGCCATCCGGCGAGCGGGTTTCCTTACAGTGTCAACATTGCAACCGTCACGGCTCAGTATCTTACAAGAATGAAGCGGCTATCCTAAGGCTGCTCTCTGGCCTCTTGGAATCCGTTGATCTCGATGCGGACATGTTCCGACCCAATGAGTTAATTTCAAAAAATCAGTCTGGGCCCCGTGGCCATCTTGCGTACATGATTCGGCACCTCGAGTAATTATTTGACCATTATTTGGCTCTCTACAGTACATTTATTGCCCAGAACAGTTGTTCATAGGGAAGTGGAATGTTCGGGTTAGGAGGAAGAAGCTCCTCTGGGTCACAAGAGAATTGAAGTCCTTCATATTCGTTCAAGACCATGGCTTCATACACATAGTGAAAAGAGTCCATCCAGTATATCCATATCAGCCAGTCTTGGATCCTACTCGGGGGTTTCATAGAGCCAGCGCACAAGACAAGTAATATCGTAAGAATCCCGCCAGCACCATGCGCAGCGTTCGGATCGTCGATGGCCGCTACTAGAAACTTGGTGACCAAAATCATGATCAATGAGAGTAAATTGACTATAAGGATCGCATATAACAGCCGCTGAACACAGCTCCCTATACGTAGACCAGCCATAAAGTAGATCAAACAATGAAGACTGCCGAACGAACAGCTTCGATAACAATATCGAAGAAAGCCATGGTGCGCCTGAAAGGCCAGTAGAAGAAGAAAGACGAGTCATTTTGTTTTACAAAGACTGTTTTCTCTGCATGTCGATCGTTAATCTTAGCCAATGCTGCCAGAATTATGAACAAAACACTCAAAAAGACAATGCCTCTTCTGCTAGCATCCCGGCCAGCATTGTCGGGCAGTTGCCAGATTATAGGCCCAAGAATACACCAAAGGATAGGTTTTGCATGATTTCTGCAGCAAGATTCTTTCGCGTGGCTTCGAGGTATCGTATTTGTCGCTTCCCAATTGCTTTGATCTGGTGGTGTGGCTTCTGCAGACTCTGCTTGCGAGCAAGAGCCAGCAAGGCTTCTGGAACACCATGCTCAACTTCAGGCGCCAATGTTTCGGCATCATCTACTTCTGCCCGGAGCTGAGTGGAAAACTAACTCTGTGCAATGCGCTCAGCAAACTCTTCAGACGTAAGTGGAGGTGGCTGCTTCAAGGATGAAAGATCGGCTGCTGGCTTGAGGTACTCATCGCGCATTTCAGGGTTTGCCAAGGTTGCTAAAAAATCAGGGACAGAGCGCTGCGGCGGACAGTAGAAGCCAAGGCTCTTAAAGTAGCTCTTCGCTTCAGACCGAGGTCCAAAGTAGATTACGTGACCCTGGTCGAGGACGCATACGGTGTCGAAGAAATTATAAATGTCTGTTCCGAGGGCTTGCATAGATGTAATCACGGGGCTTCCAGAAGTGTCAGCGAACTCACGCATAGATTTCGTGATACTAAGCGTAGTAGAACTGTCAAGTCTCATTGATCAATTATCCATGAAACCTACGCCTGCATTCATCCCGATAAGCATCTCAGCAATGATAGTACGCTTCCTCTCACCACCATTGACGCCACGAAGAACATCATTGTCGACAATTGTATCCAAGACATGATCAATGCGCAACATACGTGCAGTAAGCAAGAAATTCTTCCTGCGTAAAGCTTCGAAATGAAGCATCCATTCCAGCTACTTGCAAGGGGCGGCAAACTCCAGCGTGTGACGAACGGTAAGCTGTGCGATATGATCATTGCGTTGGCCGACAAGTTGAATGTAATACGTAGAGTTCACAACACCACCAAGCTTATCTTGCCCGCTATAATGTACATAGCCATCCAATTTGGCACTGGAACCAAGAGGACGACCGGAAACACGAGATAACAACAAGCTGCTGCCAGACCAAGACGAACCCAGCACTTGACACATCTCACCAGAAGTAATGACACCATTAGCGCTCGACAAAACTCGGATTACCTCCGGCAGTTTCACCTTATCAGACGCATCAAGGGAGCGGGTTTGAGCGGAATGAAGGCGTATGCCATGGTGACGCACCGCTTTACCACCGACGTGCTTAGTAGCATGTACAAGGGAACCAATTCCAGAAATGAGGGTCTTGATAGCAGCAGGTGGCCCCCAAGGTGACGGCGAATGCGCCGCAGGATCCTTTCTGGGATGCACAAATATTTGTTTGCGCAGAATACGGACATCAACATGCCAACATCGCAGTCGAGAATATTGGCACAGAACCGGCTGCACTTCTGGCTATATACGGGCAACTCGAAATCAATATACCTTGGAGCGGTCATATTCTGTCCCAATTGAAAAAACCAAAAAGTTAAGTCTGGCCACGAGGCCATTTTTCGAACATTTTTCGGTACCGGTAGTCAAAATTGGAAAACATATGGACCATTCGAGATACCTAAATTGCCCAGAACCACTGCTCACACGGTTATCGAAACTGAAGATGTCGTACATGAGCTGTCATCTGGAAGATTTGGCACTTTCTTTGTGGTGTTCTGCGGGCGATAGAATTGTAAAGAGTGAGTATAGAATTATCATCGAACAAGCTCTTGAGACATTGCACATCTCCAGAGGTGGTGTCCTCTGGATGATATGATCGGCAAGGATGTATGCAAAAACACCCTGTAACAAGCCCCTATCGGCATTCTGATGCCCGCGCAACTAGACGGACCGCCCGCAAAGCTCCAGTTTCAAAAGCTATGGCGCTCGTGGCAGCTTATTGTGACAAAGAGCGTGCCATAAGCAACCGGCGCATCCCACTCTACTACGTCCTCGCAATATGGCCACTCATACTCGTCATAGTGCACACAATCAACGTCTTGTTCCGTCTATCAAGTCCGCAACGCGCCGCCCATTCGTACTGAATCAGGGCTTCGTTCGCCACTGACAAACACTTCTGGCATGGCCGACAATTTGTCTTCTGCGTTTCTCCCGGACGATGGGGGTCAAGGTACCTGCGAAACGTTCTTGATGTCACGCAGAATGTCATTGCAAAACATAAACTGGAGCCTAAGATGACTGGCTCCTATCTCCAACGGGTCATTCTACAAGGCATGAGAAAGAAACGTTTGAGGAACGAGCCAAGATACAGCTCGCCGCCTCTCGATAAGCTATGGAGGCTACTGCGCCGAATTTTGCATATGTGGAGACGAATCATATGTTCGTCCGGACATTTGAAGACGTTTTTTTACATCATTTGGCGGAGAGCGCCAACATCTCCGTCGTCATTCTGTACAGACCTGCCAGAGATTAAATATAGTCCCAACTGCGTTTAGGATGGTTTTCATCTGCTCACTCGGGCAGGAACGTATGGTACTTCATTTCCATGGCTAGTAGAACAGCAACGGAAAGGGAATTCGCCGAAACGATTCGCTGCAAACGATATTCTCGTCGCCGCTCATAGCATGACCGGCGCATTTACGGAGCCATGGAGGAGCGCGATGCCGTGGCTTTCGTGGGAAAGAAATGGCCCACACCGAAATAAATGACCCGGGCTTCGAGGCCCAAAGACACTCACTACTTGTCCCGTTTGTAACAGTTGCGGATATTGTTGTTTAGTTTGCTGTACATGAGGGGTGCATTTTGCTTAGCCCAGTAGCGACATCACTGGAGTGGTGCTTTACCTCCCAAGGCTTTTTGCATTGTACTAGGACGTTGTGAGCAACGATCGAGATACGCTCCGCAATTCGTCTATCTGTTGGCTTTCGACAACTGCACTGATCTTTCTCACTGTGGATGTGTGTATGTGTTCGGTTTCGGGCTTAGTAATAAAAGTCGGTGTCGGCTTATATGAGGCACTCGTAAACGTTTCTGTCTGGGAGACTTTGAAGCAGAACAAAAACGATAGGGTGCTGAGTGAGAACTTGATGAGCGGCTAAGTGTACTCCTTCCCTGAAGAATCGAATACACGTCACTTTAAGCCGTTGATCATAATTACGTCTGGTACGAGGGCTCTCTGTCTTTGTTATATATAATCTTCACAAGTTATGTCGGATATGTATAAAAAAGACAGATACCTTTACTACTAAGCCTTGGTAACCAAGGGTACGTGGCAATCACTCGCTTCAAAGGTCTTCAAAGCCACGTTCGTTACGTTGATGGGTGGTGCATATATATCAGAAACGTTAGTTTGCCGAAAACGCTTTACCGATCCCGGAGGAACCATGCTCGAAATGTCCGGTATTGATTGCTATCTCCTTCACACAGGAAACCTCAATCTCCAGCCTCCCCGACTTTTACCGTAGAAGTGTTGCGGGTATTCTGTACACTCAGCTTCTTAACAAAAAGATTAAAGACAGCAATATCAGCGGAGTTACCTTCCCCGATACGAGCAGCCTGTCCAAGCGTTTCCCGACGAATCTTCGACAAATTCTCCTTCGATTCAAGTCTCATTCCACTGAAGGAAGAATAATCAATGTCAGGTTATCGCTTTGAAAACTCTTTCTTCGTCTTTTTAATTACGTCAAACTGGTGCTTGATTTATCCTTCCTACTTGCCTTCAGTCTCCACACGTTCTCTTTCATATAGGTTTTGAATCTGTCCATCTAGTCCTGTTTGTTGTAGACGACTGTAGCTAAGCGCTAGTTGTTTGAGCAGGTCCGCAAGGGTGAAGCATTGCTTAATCGATGCTCCAATCTTGCTAAACTTTCCTGCATCCTCGTTGCTTCCAGATACATCTTTGTCATATAATCGCCTCATCTTAAGCTCTATCAGTTGTTGTGCAAAGGTCATTAATCATTGTGCCAATAAACGAACATTCCCTCCACAACGAAATCATGTCCATTCCAAGCGCCCGCCTGGCAGCATTAATGCCAGCAAGAAGCCCTTGCGACACAGCTTTCTCTTACCGAGTGGTACCGCATACCTGTTCCTCAAAGTATAATCCATCGACATTCTTGCTCACAAAGGTAATATGCAACTGGATAGCAGAGATATAATCGTAGTCAACACTGTACGCTGGATGCACCATGATAGCGTTTTCAAAGCCCATAATCTCCTAAGTCCAACCCCCTCAAGTCCCCCATGGTTTCACATACTTCGACAACGCGCAATGCTTCTACAACCCGTTTTGCCAGGCTGTCGCTGTCAGCTGGCAAATTTTCGAGTATATGACGTACAAGAACTGCTCGGTGCATTAGAGCGTCATGGTTTGGACTGAACTCGTCCTGAATTGATATACCTAACATGCCTCCCTGGTCTGGGGTACATTGCTCATCTTCGTTCTTAACTGCCTCCAGAGCCCGCTTCGCAATGCTGAATACGCTGAATGAACTTGCTTTTGAGCCTATGTTTTCGGGCACGCTGACACAGTGGACCTGTTTAAAAAGTGAGTTAATGCGCTCTCCCAAGTAGCCAGTCGAAAACCAATGCATTCAAGACAGATTTGGGAACTGTTCACTGTTTTTTCTAAGATATTTCGAGAGCAATGAAGTTAAGCGTTCCGAACAAATGTTTTTGTGAGTAAATTCGCGCCTTCTGAGCATTGTTCCTCGTAAATGGCTCTCGGGGAATGTAAAGCTTGCTGACAAGTCGCGATCGAGAACTCTGCAGATGCTCATCGACAACAACACCACGAGAGCTTCTAGTATCACAAACCCAATTCTCAATGCATTCCATATCGTGTTGGTCATTTGAGAAGAGTTCATAGTTCTCTTTCCTTCTCTCCAACGAACCTTGGACAGCGGAGGTAATTATGCGCCTCATCTCTGCTCTGAACGACACAGATTCTAAGACTTCCAATTCATCCGAACGACCAGCATCTTTCTGCAACTTTAATAATCCGTCCTTAATGCTTTTATACAGCGTCGGGAGAAAACGATGAAATTCGTAAGGTTGTCTGTAGAGCAACAACAATCATGCCATCACTTGTAATTCCACTGCTTTGTACTCGATTGTGGGTGTCACGACCTGGGATGGAGTCAAACACGTTAAACGACCATATCAGACCGCGAGTGTTCCATTTTTCAACTTCACCGCCAGCTCGCACTAACACCGAACAGTCCTCGACCTAGTTAGTAGCAACGATTTCATGTATTCCCATGCTCCGTACCCGGCTCTCATCTCTCCCACCGATTCCGATGCTGATTGAGAGGATAGCTGATTAAAGTGCAGATCCGAAGCGCATGGGAGAAAATTATTTGTGGACACTTTGCTGGAGGGGACGTACTTCCAAACGTGCTGCCCGCAAGGACAGGATGGCAGCACTATTCCGAGAATCAAAAACAAACAAAGCCTTTGCTTTAGGAACGTGCACGACGTCAAGTGCCAAACAATCTTCGACGCCTGAAGACTGAATCAGAGAAGCAAGCACGCGAAGTTCTTGACATGTCGGAATGCCCGACGACGTTATAGAGCGTCGCCGGAACACACGCAAGACGCTATCTGGGGTGAAAACAGCCAGTCCGGCACACTTAACTATGTCGCTGCGTGTTTTGGGAAGCCATATAGACAAAGCAGGTGCTCGTTCCTGATAGTAAAGTTGAAGGGGAATAGAAACTGCGTTCAGTTCTGGGTCCACAGCTATTCCTAATGGCAGTGCTTGAGACGAAGCGTTAGCGAAGATCGCAAAGCAGGCGACTGCGGCAACTGATAAGGGACCATCTGGATAATCCGATATCAAGTCTTCTACATCAGTAGTATAATCAGCGCTTGCGTCGTGCGCGAATAGCCCCTTTGCCACACCCACGGATACGGAAACAAAAGAATCTAGAGGCCGACTAAGACGATCAGGCACGAGTTGCTGGCAACTGCTGTGGCCATTATTCGACAATTGTCGAGGACGTTAGTTACGAAGCATCCGAAAACACTAAGAAAGTGTCGAGCTATCACGAAAGCGTGAATTGTTTATATTCTGGTGGAGGTTCTCGGTTAGGTTTTGGTGCATTCTTAGCAAAAAAGATGATTCGCAGTGTCGCACAAAATTTTCGAAAACCCTAAAAAACGATAATAATATAAAGTAGTCAACAACCGAGACATATATGTCTCGATAATTTCTCTTTTAAATGTAACATATAGTTCGAAAGAGTTATTCCATATTCAAACAATGAAAATAACACCATTCTAAATCATGCTCTGAAACAAAGTAGTCTCTGCTTCGAAACTTCTCAGTCAGCTTTGCTTTAGCCTTAATATTTTGAATCAATGCTTGATAGGGGAGCAAAGCAATATAATACTCATGGCCTCTGTTTCTCAATCATCTTTCAATGACTCTGATGCCACTATTTCTCTGTTCATGGGAAACAGTATTCTTTGTATCCAATTCAAGATACGCCTTTGGATTATACGAAAGAGAGCAATTCTTATGGTTTTCAATGTGAAATTTGTCACTTACAATAGTTGTATCCTCTAATGCCCACCATAAAGTGTTGACACAGGAATTAAATAGTCCACAAGAAAAGTCGTACACAATAAACCGCGGAATCTTTGCAAACCGAGAAACAATCATGTCCAGTACAACTTTCGGGCACTCAGTACGATAAAAAACTTTTGTTCCAAGTGTAATAGGGCTGGCACACGCACAGGAAATTGTCATAGCACCAGGTGTAAAACTGTTTTGCTTTTGAAAATATTGCTTTGAACATAAACCCAAGTTCCCCATTTGGGACTCTCCAATTTCATCATTATTGTATGGCAAAGGTCGAACTTGTTCTCTTCCTGGAAAATATGATCCGGTACACATTGCTTCATCCAAGCTTGATATACTTCTCTCAATGCCACCTGCATACTTTCTGCACATCTTTTGTAAGAGCTCTTTCTTGCTTTTAGAACCCCATTCTTCTGCGTATGTAAACGCCGAGCTTTTTCGAGGAGGATCTTTGTAATACCTATAGAATGTTTGTACGCATTTGTGGCAACTTAGCAATATTCGACCAGTTGCAAATCGCATTTCCGTTCCTCCTTCGACAGATCCATGACGCTCAATTTCGCTAATTGTCTGTATTCCTGCTTGAATCAAACGTAAAGTGGAGAGAATACTCGTCTCTTCGAAAGCAGTAACAAGTGTTTCGGGCTTTTGCAACATGTTAAGAATTGCATGAATGTCCCGGAAAAGACATATATGTCCCAGGTGCCAAACTGAGAAAGGATCAGATTTTGTAATAAACTGGCATACTGGACCTGTGAAGAACATGGCAAACATTTGAAACAACTCTTTCCTTCGATCATGTCCTATATTGGACCCCAATAAATTTGACCAAGGTATCCCGGTGTTCTGTAGAATAGATTCGCTTCGGAGCAATTCGATCCCGTTCGAAATAAGGTTTCTAATAGAATTTGAATCCGACCCAAAAGCTCCAAAACTTTCCAATAGGGTCGCAGAAACGCCAGAGATAAAATCATTAAGTGGTAGCAGAAAACGGTATAAAAGAGAAGCTGGCTCGAAGAAGGAGTTCACTAGAGCTCTTAGTGAAAACAAATGGCAAAAGTTTCCAATATCATTTGAGGTATCATTTGGTGTGTTACCGCATATAGATTATGTACAAAATGTATGAGGAAGAATATTGTCACAAACAATACGAATGCACATGGCAAAATCTTTCACATTTGTTCTGGTGCAAGTCCCAATATTTCCTTTCAATGTGGACAGAAACAATTTGACCACTGTCTCCCTTCGTATAAGTCCGGTTAGTGGTCGATATGTGCTTCCCTTAGACCTCGCCATTGAGCACAGAAGCGGTTCACATTTTTGTGATATATTCCTAAGCTTCACTTGTTTGTTCTTCAAATGCCCCAATTGAATACCGTCGATGCATATGATCGGAATGGTTTCAGAAGATTTCTCACAGATATCGCACCTAAATAGTTTGTTATCTGGTTCCATCGTCATGAGCTTAACCATCAGAACACACATGTCCTGGATGGTTCTAACGGATCTGCATGGAACAGAAGCGGAGCCAAAGTATCCAGCATTTACGTTGGCTAGCACCTGTGAATGAAAGTGTTTTAAACGACTGTTCAAACTTCCATTTCCTGGCACGACCCCAATAAGTTCTTGTCGTAGCAGTGCATGAGTCCCAGCAGTGCACATGTTCAAAAGCAAAACAAATTGTCTCCGTCCTTCTGGTTGAATTTTTGAGCTACATCTTGGATTACTACAAATCATTTCTTCTACATGAAGGGCACATGGTCCTCTTGTACACATGAGCACCCCATTTTTCCATATTTTTCGCAAAGTTTCCTGTCTTGGACAGCCATATTTGGGGCAGTGTGTAGGTGAATGTATTTGAAATGCTGTTCCAGTAGATGCCAATTTGCATGCTTTCAGGTCAACCTGTATCGATTTGGAGCAACTGATTGGTGGTAAGGGTAGATGGGACAAAGTCTTCGTATAAAACGGAGTCCCGAACACCTCATCATCTTCTTCGGCCATACTTTCGGCATTTAAATTGTGGATGTGTTCATCATTACGAACTTGTACTTCTGTTTGAACTACTCGGGTGTGTTCACATCCTCCATGATAGGCTGTGTCACAAAATGTACATATGTATTGCCCATGGCGCATGCATCGAACAGGAACCATGGAAAGCACATCCTTGGCGGAAATCTTTGAGGCAAAAGACAGTACGCATATTCTATTATTGAAGAGAAAGTGAGCATTGGAATGGGACATATATGTCTCATGGTGAGATCCAAATAAAGGTCTATACATCTCGGCCAGAAGTTGCCCAACATCTGAGGAGCTGATCCCACAAATACTGGTTATATCTTGCAGAAATCCGTACAAGCCTTTAACATTTTTGCATTGGTTCTCTTCTGGTTGTCCATCAGTTCCAAGGATCCGAAATGTAGTCATTCCAATACATGTGCAACGAATGTCACCATCGAATGATATCCATGTGCACGCAGCATGACGTTCCCTTGCGTTACACTCATCAATTCCGACCTGTGAGAAATGTGTTCTTGGGCAGATGCAAAGCATTGGGCAGTTCGGAACCAGTTGAAACCTTGAGGCAGCGACACGATCTACATTTCGCAAGAGTTCTCCAAGATAATTCCTCAAGCTTCTTTCCCATCCAAGTGGTAAAGAAACGACAAAAGATCTACATCTCAAGCCTTCCGAAATCTTGTCAATGGCCTTTTCGATGCCCCCTAAAGCGTGAGAAAGAAATTTCCACACAACCGTCTTCAGAGAAGCGGGGATTTGGGCTCTCTGATCTACAGCCCCGGAAGCGTGACGACGCCCACCTTTCCCATGTTTTGTGCCTGGTCGTGATTGTAACAGAGTTTGATAGGTAAACACCTCATCATTGTTTGTCAAGTGAACAGTTTCATCGATGAATTCTCCATCTTTCGGTAGTTCCTGCTCATTCCGATTAAGCTCTTTTATAGCAGTGTTCATTTGACTGATTGTTTGAAGGTCAAATCCGAAACAGGGAAGTTCTTCACAAGATTGACGATTTGAGACAGATATGTCCCGAAGTTGGTCTGTTCCCTCATTATTCGCAATGGGGGGATATCGAAGTGTATAATACTCGTTCGGTATATCCTTCCTTCCCGTATTCAATCTATCTGATTCACCGCAATGTCCATGGGACGAATTTCAGAATCGGTCCATACTGCATCCATGGAAGTAGCCCTGAGAAGGGAGCAGTGAGGAGACGAAGGATATGGTTTTGCTTCTTCTTCCAATGTCTCCGTCGCAACAGATTCGAAGTAGTACGTTTGCTGCCTTTACCTGTCCTGTAAAGGTACGCAAAATAGTGAAATCTTGCTTCCACTGCTGCACTGCTAGCAAACAGATCTGGATTGGAAACATTCGCGCCAAAATTTGAAAACACTTGCAGTAAACTATCCACGTTTGGGAGGTCGGTTCAGAAACAGGTTGTAGAAAGCGTGCAGAGCCATCCTTTCCCACAACCTACAAACGGATGGAAATAACTTCTGTTGCTTCGTCTCTTAACGAACTTGTTTGACGAACTTGTGTTCGTAATATTCCTTCGACCCATAAGACATACCTTTCTCGACACGGTAATGAGCCATATTCTGGATCCTTTTCAACGGCGTACAATGGAGGCGTTCATGAGTGGGAAATCCATTGCTCTTCTTGGCTGTGCAGGAAGCGGAAATTCGCTTCTAGTTCAATCTATGCTTCAGTACGCTTCAAAACATATTGGTGAGTATCCTGTAGTGGTCGTCTGTGCCCATACTCACCAAGCCTCAATACCAATTGGAGGAAGAACAGTGAGTTCAGTCTTTGGTATTCATGCTAACTGGGCCCTGACGAAAGAGAAGCTTCTTGAAGAAATTAAGAAGGACAAATGGAGAATGAGTGAAATTCGTCAGGTTCGGGTTCTAATTATCGAAGAAGTTTTGTTGCTTAACTCAGAGACTTTGGACGCAATCGATGCGATACTAAGATATTTAACTCGAAATGATGGGGACTGTGCTCTACCATTTGGAGGCCGACAAGTAGTTCTTTCGGGCGATATATTCCAATTGGGGCCTGTGGAGCAAATTGAATCTCTCCCATCGGAAAATCGATATGCTCATCTTTCCCGTCCGTTGTCTCTTACTTTTGGCGGGTTTGGGACCGGCATTGTATCTATGCTTTCCACGAATCATAGAAAACAGAATGACAAACAGTTTTTTTCCATTTTTCAACGTATTGGTCGAGGAAAGGTTGCAGATGATGACGTCAACCGCATAAATGGGACAAGTAAGGGAATCTTGAAACCAACTAGGTCTCACACAAAGCTGTTTCTGTATCGTTCACAGGTCTCCGAATATAACGACTGGATTTTAGGTCGGTTGTCTGGAAAATTGTATGATTGCATTGCGCGAGACATGTATGTCCCGATGTGTTCTAGGAGTCAAGTTTCTCGCCAAATGCTAAAAGAGAGGCTTCAAAATGCGGCCCCAGATGTTGTCAGCGTCAAAATAGGTGGTGCTGTGTTGTTAACTAGAAAGTCTGGGGCATTTCTTCCTGGAGAAAAGCTGATTATATCCGAAGTTCAGCTTGGACCATCAGGATATGTACAATATCTGAAATGTAGGGTTGAGGATGGGTACGATGAACATATTCTAAGGAAGGAAAAGTTCTCAATACGTGCTATGGATGCGTCTATTTTGGCGTCCCGAGTGCAGTTTCCAATAATACCGGCATATGGCGTGAACATTCACAAGTGCCAAGGTCTAACCCTACAGAATGTAGCTGTTGACTTCATCCCTAGCCGCTGGAAACCGAATGGTATGGTGTATGTTGCCCTCTCAAGATGCAAATCATTACGAGGATTATGGGTAAAAGGTCTCACAAAAGAACATATTCAATATAGTAACGCTGCTGAGGACTATATGAAGTACATTGAGAAACTTAAGAAGCATTATCCAGGAACGGTAATTTCGGAAAGCGAAAGCTAGGGCCAAACATGTAGTAAATGCTAGGAGCCTTTTCAGAACTGAGTTGTATTGTTTGCACAGTTTCATTTCGAATGATAAGAGAAGAATTACTTTTCTTGTAGGGATAAATTTCTCTTTTTCGTAAACTTTTTCTGACGAAAGTGCGTCAATAATACCAATTATATTTGGTGAATCCCGAATCTGAGACATGCTTGTCTCGGATATATCTATAATGTGGCGGTTGCTCGTAAACAAGTCCAACGAATTCCAAATTATAATTTTTGTTTCTGTTTACCTTTTCGAATCATTACGTTTTGGCGGTATAATTTTTGTGCCATATGAACGCTCTACTTTTCAACAAGTCTGATACTGTAATTGGCATTTTCTCAAAATGCTTCTTCCTCAGATGCGCAATGCTTCTCAAACTGTACCATTCTGAAAATGGATACGTTATACCCAAGGTATCAGATCGAGACATATCCGCCCCAGCATTCGGTGGAATGTCATGTTCTGGATCTTCCAAAAGCTTGAAGTCACAAAGTTCACATGCATAACTGATATCCATATTGTGGTTCTCTGAAAGTGGACCTTCTACCAGTGTTTCTCGTATCATAATTGCTCTCCCTAGATCTCTTGAGAATTCGCTTTTCACGAGTACACGACTAATTGCACTTCGTTTCCAAACTACAGGATACCTCTTGATCTGGTCCTGACTAATGCCTAGATTTTCCGAACTTTCAAGTAGCAATGGATTAACCAAGTTTTCGAAATTCACTAACAGTAAGTGTAATGGAATTCTTTTGCCCAATATGTAAGTGGCGAAAGGATCAACTGTGCCGAAACCAAGTTTTTGATCTTCATCATGAGCGTCACTTATATATATTTCACTTTTGAATAGAGCCCGATTCATACATTCTGTTTTGCAATCTAAAACTCCTCTGCATTTCTGAAGTCCTTCGAATGCAAATTTCTCCATGTCCTCCCGAATGCTCGTATTCACAGTTTCGTTCATTAACATAAATGATAATAGTGCGATATTTGTCTCTTTAGAGTTCTTGCTTGCCTTCGAAACGTGGGTCGAAATTCGTTTATGGCGCAAAAATTGGTAAGGTTCTGTTTTGCTTCGCACAAGCTCAAGAGAAGGAAATTCCAAGGTCACGTTTTTCTTTTGCAGTTGAGTAGGAATCAACGTCGTATATTTTATGCCGTTTACATTTCCTCCATTCTTTCTCCTTCTGTCCTTTTCCTTTTGAAATACAGTTGTCACAATTTTTTCACCCACACGAGCATTCACAGAAGCTATGGTTCTCGGTTTCTTGCTGCAGGAATGCAGTGTTACTGAGATTGAATCTAAAAGTAATGACAGACAAGTGGCAACGGCATGACTGGATAGTCGGAAGGTATTCTGAACTGCTTTATTCTTCTTGACACCACCCATATTTAAAGTCCCAGCTTGTGCACTGAAAGATATAGTAGCTGGGCGAACATTAAGGCTATCCCGCTCACGTGGCACGAGATTAAGAAGAGGATGTGACTTTGGAATCAAAGGCGGATGTCTTCCGGTGGTGACCACCCCAGATTTAGGATAAAGTGCAGAATGAGCTGCACGAGACATATCTGTCTCACGAATTTTTTGATGGTAAGAATTTGTCTCCTGAACTCCTCCACGGGAAAAATCTGTCCTTTGATTGACTTCATTTAAAGCTGTGGTTGGAAGCGAACTATCCGGAATGTTCAAGGTGTCTCGCTCCATCCGGTTTGGTTGCACCTCATCCAAATCAGAATCCAAAACAGGAATAGGACGGATAGCATGGTTCATATTCCTTTCAGTTTCCAGAAGGTCACTGTCGACGAAGTCATCTACTTCATTGCAGATCGGAAGCTCGGGACCCGTCAAGCAAAATGTTTTTGCCGATGGATGAGCCTCTTTTTCTCCTCTCTTTGTACATTTTGCATAGATTGCGAATGTAATTGATCCTCCATATGGCTTTTCATACGCAACATGTTCCAAAAAATTTGCGAGATTGACGATGGTTTCCAATCCATTAATAACTGTATGTCTAAGAGATGTTGTTTCCTTTGGAGGCGATGAAAGTATATATGAAGCAATCATATCGACCTTGCAATTTGGCATGACGAGTTCGAGTTGTCTAAATCGTTGAGTGGAAGTACAAGCAAAGAGTATAGTCTCGTTCTCAGTTTGCGATCATATAGAACATTACTTGAAGCGTTACTAGAACATTTTGTTCACGGTAAGTAGTACGTTAGAAGAGATTTTAAGTAGAGAGCAGAGATATCTACGGTTTCTTGCCGTTGGATATTACATTGATTCGTTATAAAACCTTTATGACCGTTCGACGTAACGACTACCTCCATGAGGGGATAAAACAAGACGTTAGAGTCATTACGTGTGATGTACCAGGGGTAACGTGAGTCGGGATCACTACAAAAAATTCCAGATCATTTTGGAAAAATGCCGTTTGCAACGTCTAACATAATTCAATTTTGAAAAACGGAATGAGAGACGACATGTATGTCTCAATCACCTTGTGTTATGACAAAAAACAGGATGACGTTGGTGCTCATAGACGGTACAAAATGAAGTAAAACAATCGAAGAGGCCGCAGACAGAATACGATTGGGTCCTGGACGTCGGGAAAAACGTTTAATTGGCTGCCAGGAGCTGCATGGGGCCTTAAAGCCGCCAGACCGATAAAATGGGTTTGCAAAGGCCACATGCGGCCTGCCACATGCGGCCTGATAGGGTCTTTAATTTGGTTTTATTGGCTGAGACAGTAAAACGTTGTTGCCAAGGGTGCATACAGTTTGTAAATATTAGTAGTTTACATTTAAAATTAAAACATTTTATTTGGGACTTTTTTGTTGATACGCATTGGCATTTGGCAATTTCCCGATAATAGTTGAGAAAAAAGGTATGATTGATTACCAAAACGTAGGTATCGAATGAAATGGGGCATGTGGCTTTGAGACCACGATAAATTATTATATATAAGGAAAGCTCTATGAGAACAAGTACTATGATGAACTTAGAAAAATACTGTTTCTCTGATAAGCATGTTGTTAATATCGCTGCATTTGAGAACATTATGGAAATTGTGTTTTATGCAAGATATGGGTTTAGTATAAAGAAAGTACATAGTAAGCATTTAGTATAACTGAGAACGAAAGCCTGGTATCTAAAAGTGTGACAGTCACGTTGAGCAGAGAAGTTGCAATGCGCGGCTCGGATCCAATGAAATGATGTCCATGTTCCACCATGTTTGTTTTGTAGTTTTTTTGTGTTTCTACAAAGGTCATAGATCTATATTTACTTTTGCGGCGTTGCGGCCGCTCTACGGCCAATCAAATTTTGTCTGCGGCCTCCGCAGTTTCCAAGGTTCGTAATTTGATGCACTAACTGAATAAGATCTACCAGCACTAAGGATTGCGATGGGTATGAGGTAGAGAACCCCTTCAAAATAAAGTAAACTATAGCATTTTATTTCGGGCTAAAAATCAGCCAATGAAAATCAAACGTTTCCGCGGTTGCACGCGTTCGCGCCAAACGGGTTTGATTACGTATCAATCGTCGAACACGTGTCCGATTCTTCGGCCTCCATGTCAATGCAAGGGCCCCACATGGGAAACGTGTCAACGTGGGGCGCTTTGGCGGGAGGTAAGACAGATGGCCGCCTAGCACCGGTGTAAGTACCAGATGCAATGACGCCATAGTCCAAAAAATCAAAATAAATCGTATCCAGATAGTTTGCAGCACGGGAAATAATATCGCCAAACACAGGAGAGACCAAATTTAAATTCAAAACATGTTTTAGAGCCGCATGCACGACGGAAAGTTTCTGCATTATATCGGACAGGCGTGCGGCGCATTTATCACGACGTGCAAAAGCCGTTGGGCGACGTGCCTCGATAAGCATATCATATTCTTTCGTAGTGTGTGACATTGTTGCGATAGGTTAGAGTAGTTGGTTCAATGTCTGCGATTGAGTAGAGCGGTATCGGAGATGAATCACGGTTTAGCTGAACTTAAGTAGAACGTTTTACAATAAAAGGGAGTTATATATATATATAACTCTATATATATATATAAGGAAAGCTCTATGAGAACAAGTACTATGATGAACTTAGAAAAATACTGTTTCTCTGATAAGCATGTTGTTAATATCGCTGCATTTGAGAACATTATGGAAATTGTGTTTTATGCAAGATATGGGTTTAGTATAAAGAAAGTACATAGTAATCATTTAGTATAACTGAGAACGAAAGCCTGGTATCTAAAAGTGTGACAGTCACGTTGAGCAGAGAAGTTGCAATGCGCGGCTCGGATCCAATGAAATGATGTCCATGTTCCACCATGTTTGTTTTGTAGTTTTTTTGTGTTTCTACAAAGGTCATAGATCTATATTTACTTTTGCGGCGTTGCGGCCGCTCTACGGCCAATCAAATTTTGTCTGCGGCCTCCGCAGTTTCCAAGGTTCGTAATTTGATACACTAACTGAATAAGATCTACCAGCACTAAGGATTGCGATGGGTATGAGGTAGAGAACCCCTTCAAAATAAAGTAAACTATAGCATTTTATTTCGGGCTAAAAATCAGCCAATGAAAATCAAACGTTTCCGCGGTTGCACGCGTTCGCGCCAAACGGGTTTGATTACGTATCAATCGTCGAACACGTGTCCGATTCTTCGGCCTCCATGTCAATGCAAGGGCCCCACATGGGAAACGTGTCAACGTGGGGCGCTTTGGCGGGAGGTAAGACAGATGGCCGCCTAGCACCGGTGTAAGTACCAGATGCAATGACGCCATAGTCCAAAAAATCAAAATAAATCGTATCCAGATAGTTTGCAGCACGGGAAATAATATCGCCAAACACAGGAGAGACCAAATTTAAATTCAAAACATGTTTTAGAGCCGCATGCACGACGGAAAGTTTCTGCATTATATCGGACAGGCGTGCGGCGCATTTATCACGACGTGCAAAAGCCGTTGGGCGACGTGCCTCGATAAGCATATCATATTCTTTCGTAGTGTGTGACATTGTTGCGATAGGTTAGAGTAGTTGGTTCAATGTCTGCGATTGAGTAGAGCGGTATCGGAGATGAATCACGGTTTAGCTGAACTTAAGTAGAACGTTTTACAATAAAGGGGAGTTTAAACTAAACTGTACTAGACAATGTACTGCGATAAATTGAAAAACGTATATATAATTGTAGCACAACATTACAGGTATGTAATAAGAAAATTAACCGCACGTAAAAGTCTGACAAAAACTCATGTGACATGCAACAAAATTGTCATATGAGAATAAAACACTAAACACAAGATTTGTCTAGATTCGAATGGTGATGAAGTATTACAATCTTCGGACAGTGACAGATCATCACGAATTATGTAACTGATGAGCTCCAACGTATATATTAATTTGAAAACTTACGTATAAATTTTGGAATAGTTTAAATACGTATCAAAAGCATCTGGAAGGTACGCCTGTTGTTTAGCTGCAAATCTTCCAGTTTTTTAGCACTGAAGGAAACCTTTTCAACCTCATTTCAGACAGACGGCTTGAGCTCTGTTCAACCCCTCAAGTTTCCGTTCCGAATGCCCTGCCTACGGCAGCGTTGTGAGGGCAATCGTTTCTTACAATGTCTGAGGCTCCGGAAACACCACGATCTCGGCGTTGAGGCTCTAGATCAAATGCCGGTTGTCCACGATCAGAAGCAAGGTCGGCAAGGAGACAGTCGCGTACTGCAGGACCTAGCACAAGATCTCGCACATCTGTTGTTAATGAGATTCGTGAGCCTGATACGTATCAGTATACTGAACGAATGGTCGAAGGAGTTGATGTTCCGCTAGAACCGCACAATCCCGAGGAGCTTTATATGTCTTTTCGTCAACTGGTATTCCTTCAGATACGGACCAAACTGTCATGCGGAATGCTGCTAAACCGAGAAGAGGTATTCATTCTCATACCCATTACGTTTGAGATGCAAATGCAGAAAGCATACGTCTTGGTAGAGCAAGCTCCTCAAGGAACCCTGAACATCAACTTATTCCGGACTCGCTTCCTTCATTCTGTGGAAAATGTGGAAACTGTTAGGATTTCGTTAATTCTGGTCATGTTTTTATTTGAATTTGTTATATTGCTATGCTTTTAGTTAGTCATTTAATGTTTTGATGCCTTCTTTAAATTCCCCGTGATCTAGCGATCCGATTTGATACCCTAATGATCCTCAGAGTCTTTGTTTGACATTAGTTGTCATAATGTTACCAAGACATGTCACGTGTGATGTCTGCCTCGTCAGTTGACGTCATGACTGACTTCATAGTTTCGGTGCCTTGCTGGAACTTCTACAAATGGACACGTTGCAGGAACTTCTAGAAGCTTCTAGAAGACTCCACTGTCGATTTCTACGCACAGTTTCTACACTAATTCCGACGCAAGGGCCAGTACTCATAGACACATTAGTTTGAGAGATATTCTAGAAAGCTGCGTTAGCGACCTTATTTTCGAAGGTCCGATTCTCCATATAAACCCTGGTCGACTGCCCGACCTCTCCTCGGCAGTCACCATCGTTCACGTTCTCAACCATTGTTCAACCTCAGACCCAGTGTTCTAACATTGGTAGCATCGCAAGTAAGTATTGAGCTCATTTGAAACTGAGTGACCATCCAGCCCTAGTGGATTTTGCTATACAAAATTCCGTAGGTTTGGATGAGCCACAAACGTCCAGCTCTTTACTGACTGTTGATTTCTGACCCAATTTGGGTGTTTCCAGTGAGCTCAATACGCCGATATCAAGTACCGCCATCATCGCCGTCGTTCTATACGAACACGGAAATATTCACCGAACCGCCGCCACCGCCGCCACCCCCTGTCAACACCACCGAAACCCCTGTTTCCCCTGCCGTGTCCACTTTGGAACCGAGTACATCACCTTCATACACACCGTCACCACCGTCGTCACCAGCTCGTCAACAACCCGATCCTGTTGACAGCAATCCGATTTCAAGGAACCGATCGGTTACCGAGGCTACCGAGGGTACTCCACGTCATCTGCTCCGCATAGACGACGCGGCTAATATCCATATCCTTCGCGTGGCCACCGATCAAATCAAGCGACGGCGTGTACGTAACCTTCGACGTCGCTTGAAGACCCCCAGGTGTGACGACTGTGAACTCCGTTTCAATAGCCGAGTGCAACTTCGCGAACATTTGTCTGGTAGCCGACACCGCAACAAGCTCCAGAACAAGCGTTCCCCACCGGGCTGTTACGAATGTGGTATACTCTCGTTCAATAATTGGAAGCATTACGAGGATCACCGAGGTGGACGCAAGCACCAAGCAGCTGTCAACAAGGAAAACCGACGTCAACAGCGTTATTTCAAGTAAATTATAACGTAAACACCTTGTGTTGACAAAAGTTTCCAAGAATCGGTTGTTCTACCCTATAAGCTACCGTTTGTGGTTGTGTTCCAGTTTCCGCTACGTTCGTATTACTTAGCATTGTCAAGGGAGAAGTGGCGGTACAGGGCTTACTATCTTCCCAGTCGCTTGACGCTTTGTAATTGAACTGAAGAAACCTTAATTGAACCACTCCGGCTGCAATTGCAACTTACAGCGAAGGGAATCGAACCTAGAACCTCTGAAATTGCACCGGCGCTGCCTACCCACTAGGCCAGGCGCGCGGCACTGCTTGTCTGCAACCTGCAAATTGCAATTTTTTAAAGTGGCAGCGCGAGGCTTGATATGCACTTTTCGAAAAATTAGACAATTTATTTTGGCAACCCCCCGATTTGAGCCAATTTCAAAGGTTCTCCGTTGGCGCAGCTCATACCATGACGACCCCTCAAGGCAACCCAGGCACACTCCCACAGGTGCGTGCAGGCCAAATGATCCAAAGCATGGCTCGCGCGCTTGATGAAACACCGGCTCAGATGGAATTGTTGAAGCAAGAAGCGCAAACGAAGATATCCGCTCTCGAGACCTCACTCAGTGTCCTAGCCAATAAGGACAGCCCAGCCACGAATCCAAAGATCGACAAGCCCCCAACGTTCACTGGAAAGCAAAACATTGACAGTTGGATCACTCATATTCGCAATTATCTTGATGGAACCCCCGACGACAAAGCATTAACGATTGCGCTTAGTTACATCAGTGGAGCTGCTCATGAGTGGTATCTCGCTCAGCAAGAAATGGACTGGAGCTGCACACCCTTGAGGAACTCTTTGAACATCTTCAGAAACGATTTACTATTGTCAACAAAGAGAAACTTGCTCGGGACAAACTAAGCAAGTGGAAACAGTACAAAGATGTTCAACAGTTCAATGAAGACTTCCTCAAGATTGTGCTCGAAATCCCCAACATCAGTATGGAAGAGCAAATCGACAGATATACCAGAGGCTTGAAAAGTTACATCTAGAAAGAGCTTTGCACCAATGAGTACAAATCTTTGACTAATGCCATGAAAGACGCTGAGCGGGTGGAATCTGCTTTCCGAAGGGGTGGACAGGCGCGATTTGGCAGGCAACCTGGCGGCTCTGGATCATCTCAAGGACCGGTACCCATGGATATTGGAAATATAAAGCTGAAGAAGTTAACCAAGGAAGAGCGCGAGAACTGTCGAAAGTTGGGACTCTGTTTCCGCTGTCGACAATATGGACACATGGCACGCGATAAACAGTGCCCAAAAACTCCCAGAGGAACTGACTCCAGGGTCATCTGAAGGACCCACGTCAGTTCCACCGGACCACCATTGCACCCCACTGAATTCCATCGAAACGCAACCATTGATTAAGCCAGCAAACCCCGTACCCATTGAATCTGCAGATAAACATCGTACCCAGGAAAAAATATCAAGCAATGGGAGACATAAACTTCTTACCTCACGCTTAGCGTCACCATTTGAAACCTTCTCTGTTGGACTACTCCTTGCATATGTATTCATCAATGGCAGAAATTGTACGGCTCTGTTCGATAACGGTTCCGAAATCAGTTTTTTGTCCAAGGCCATCTGCAAAAGCATGAAGATCCCAACCATTGACACTAGTTATGAAGCCGAAATGGCCAACGGTTCCATTACTGTGCTCCAGGAAACCCGAGAAGATGGAGTAGATATCCAGATTGAAGAACTACGAGAAAAGAGACGCTTCGCAATATGTGCATTATACGGATATGACGTCATTTTAGGAAAAGACTGACTATATGAATATAACCCCTATATAAACCACCGAACCAATGAAATTTCTTTTGTTCACAATTCCAGAACCATTTTCATCAAAGCAAACATTAAGAAGAACGAGAAGTTAATTTCTGTGAACACAATCAAGAAGTCAATTCGAAGGAAGCTACCTGTATTTGTTGTAGCACTTCGGCCTTCAAAAGAAGAAACCTATGAACCAGCGAATGATCATAAACTCAAAGAACTACTTGAAGAATACAAGGACCTATTTACAGAGAAATTACCAAAAGGATTACCCCCTCACCGAGAACAAGATTTTCATATCGAGTTATCCCCTGACGCAACATCTCAGAAGAAAGGCGTATATCGAATGTCAGATAAAGAGTGGAAAGAGCTAAAGAAGCAACTCCATGAACTTTTGGAACAAGGTTTTATTCGACCTAGTTCAAGCCCTTGGGGTGCCCCTGTTCTTTTCGCAGCAAAGAAGGATGGGAGCCTAAGACTTTGCATTGATTACCGAGCCCTCAATAAGTTGACCATCAAAAATAGTTACCCTATTCCAAGGATTGATGATATTTTTGACCAACTCCGTGGCCCAAAAGTATTTTCAAAAATCGATTTAAGGTGGGGTTACCACCAAATTCGAGTCTCTGATACCTCCATTCCACTGACCGCTTTCAGAACTGGATATGGTCATTTTGAGTTTCTTGTCCTACCTTTCGGCCTCACCAACGCACCCGCAAGTTTCATGAGCTTAATGAACAATGTACTGAAGGATCATTTGGATAAATTTGTCCTGGTGTATCTCGACGACATTCTTATTTACAGCAAAACTGTAGAGGAGCATATGGAACACATTAGAAAAGTATTCCACGAACTTCGTGCACACAAGCTGTATGGGAAGCTTTCAAAGTGTGAATTTCTAGAGAAGGAGGTTGAATACCTCGGGCATGTGGTTACACCCGAAGGAATATCAGTAGAGAAACAAAAAGTGAAAGCCATCACAAATTGGGAAACACCGAAGAATAAGACCGATGTTCAAGCTTTTCTTGGACTTGTTAATTACTACCGACGATTTATTAAGAACTGCTGCGAAATATCAAAACCACTGACCGCTCTGTGTGGAAATAACCCATTCAAGTGGGGAGGGGATCAAGAAAACGCCTTCAAAAATCTGAAACAAGCAGTTTCAAGTACACCAGTGCTCCGTCATTTTGACCCAAAACTGCCTATCATCGTAACCACTGACGCATCTCAGTATGCTCTAGGAGCAGTGTTGGAAAAAGTAGAAAACGGTATTGCCCGACCTGTTGCATTTCATTCAAGAACCTTGAATCCAGCTGAGCAACGCTACGCCGCCCACGAGCGAGAACTTCTTGCAGTTGTAGACACGTTAAGAGTTTGGAGAGTCTACTTACATGGACAACGCTTCAAAGTGCGTACAGATCATTTTCCACTAAAGTATCTGCAAACACAGCCAAATCTTTCCCAACGTCAAGTAAGATGGCTCGAAAGGATCGTTGAGTTTGATTTCACTTTCGAACCAATCAAAGGAAAATCCAACATAGTTGCAGATGCTCTCTCAAGATATCCTAAGCATGTTGAAGATCCGCTGGTTAGTGACCTCTCTCTATTAGATGAAGCAATCTCCAGAACCAACCCGTTGAATTCTTTATCTCTTATTGGTGAAATATCTAAGAAGGATATGCGCGCATTCACTGAAGGATACAAGAATGACAACGAATTCTTTGCTTCATACAAGAACCCTGAACTCCCCTTTGAACGAAAAGGTAATCTTCTCTATTTCAAGAATAAGCTGTGTGTACCGAGCGGAGAAATCAGAACTAAGATTTTATTTGAGAATCATGATATCCCTTTGTCAGGACATATGGCATTTAAAAAGACATTAAGAAGAATTTGGAAATCATACTTTTGGAAGACCCTCAGAAAAGACGTATACACCTACACGAAAACATGCCAGAGGTGTCAAGAGACGAAGCCAATTACCAAGAAGCCGCATGGATATCTCCAGCCATTATAACCCCCATTGAAGAAGTGGTCTCAGATCACAATGGATTTCATTACTCCACTTCCACGAACTAAGTCTGGAAACAGTGCCATATATGTAGTAGTCGATCGCCTTTCGAAACTTATACGCATCATTCCCACCGCTGTAGAAACAGCCAAGTTATATCTGGAGAATATCTATCGTCATCATGGACTTTCTGATTCAATAGTATCCGATAGAGATTCAATATTTATGAGTAAGTTCTGGAAGGAAGTATTTAGATCACTTGGCACAAAATTAAAGCCATCATCAGCATATCACCCACAGACAGATGGACAAACCGAAGTAATGAATAAGAAGATTGGAGAGATGATCAGATGTTTTGTCAACCACAGGCAGAATAATTGGGATGAGCACCTCATTCAATTCGAAGTTGCTTACAATTCTTCAGTCAATTCTACCACGTCATTTACTCCATTTTTTCTCACATACGGAGAAGAACCACGTGTTTTACCAATGGATGCAATCACTTCCCAGAATCAAGCCGCCTCTGAGTTTCGGACAAGTATTTCAGATGCTGTCAAGCTTGCTAGGAGCCAAATCAGGAAGATAAGCAAGTACTCAGAAAGCTACTATAATCCGAAACGAACGCCTTGCGACTTAAAAGTTGGTGACTACGTCATGCTATCGACAAAGAATCTCAAGATGGACAAAACATGCCCACGGAACAAACTCGGAATCAAGTACTGTGGTCCATTCAGAATCACGGAACAAGTAAGCCCAGTAACCTTTTGACTTGATATAGGGACTGTCATGAAGCAGAGAAAAATACATGACGTCTTTCATTGCCAACTACTCAGAAGATACCATGAAGACAATACCTTCAGAAGACCACAGCCCAAGCCAACAGTCATCCAATTATCTGATGGAACAGAAGAATATGATGTGGAAGCAATTCTTAATCATCGAAAACGGAAACGCAAGTCAGAATACCTTGTCAAATGGCTTGGTTATCCCAATCACGAAAATATGTGGCTCCCTGAATCCGTACTCAAGAACTGTTTTGACCTCCTCGAGCAGTATAAAAGAAGCCACAACTTCTGAACATTCCAGGGCCCAGTAACCACCCATCACCAACAATGACGAACAACGGACAGCCGAACATCGCGAACAATCTGCAACTCGACAACGCCAGTCAGTTCTACAGTCGTATAGTTCTAGGATGCTTACCTGGTTTGATGGTATTACCGATAAACTTTTCGAGAGGTTTTGTCTTGCATGGGCCTCATGTAATATTTGCTTTGCCTTTCTGCAAGTTCGAAGACCATTTCTAACCCCAGAGAATGCGATCATGCTAAGAAAGCTATTCAAAGCTTATGAAGATGGCGCACTTGAAGATATTCATGAAGAGTTCGTTCTATTCCTATTCTCTTACCTGGTATCTCAGTTTGGTCACCTCTCGCCGGACCCCGGAGATCCCAGAGAGGCACCTTGATGCTCCAGAAACGTCCAGATGATACACGTTGGATGCCTTAGCGTGCACTTTGATGTCCTGATGATGCACATTAGACGAATTTCAATTTTTCAGAAAGGACATGTGCACGCTTTGGATGCGCGCATGATACTCCTGTGTGTTCAATCTTGCGGTAAACCGTCGTCGGCCTGCTCCTAATGGAGCCACCTGTCTTTTTTGACCCGTATAAATCTACGGAGGTATAGAATAAATTGCGTTCATCATCATTCTTGTTCCGGAGTCCGCACTGGTTAGCGCGCTACGTGGATATTAGAACTGAATTTGGCCATCCTACTACTAACCTATCCATGTACATATGCCCCATGGCGCCGCGCGAGCACAAGCAGGTGGCGGTACCCGACGGCACGGGCAAGCCCGCGCGCGGCGGCCTGGCTGCGGCCGCGGGCGCGGCGGCGACTCATGCGAAGGTCAAGTTCATGTCGCCGGCAGATTTCTTCGCGGAGAACACGAACGTTGCGGGCTTCGACAACGCGTTGCAAGTCACTGTACACGACCATCCGCGAACTGGTGGAGAACGCGCCCGACTTTATCGAGGCCGTCGACCAGCTTCCCAACGTGTCGCTTAATGTGCAGCGCATCCCACCGCTCCGCTTCCGTGCGATGGTGGGCATAGACATCGAGCGCGTTCGCATTGATCACTCGCTGTACAAGGATGTGGAGAGCGCCAAGAGGCGCCGCCTACGTGATGCCAAGAAGAAACGTCTGGCGAAACGCGCGCTCAACGCCCCGCAGCAGCCGTCCACGTATCCGCCGCCGCCTTCGACGACGGCGACGGTGACGAAGAACGTGCCGCGACAGCTGCGCAGACGACGTGTTCCGCGTGACTGTGCAGAATAACGGCTGTGGCATGGCGCACAATAAGGTGCCCAACATGATGGGCCGCGTGCTGACGCGCACCAAGTACTGCATGCCACAGGCTCGCGGAATATTTGGACTCGGTTCCAAGATGGCGCTCATCTGGGCCAAGATGAGCACCAGCCTTCCGGTTAACATCACCACCACGCAGCAGCGCGCCGCTGTCATCGACTGTGTGCTCGACATTGATATAGCCAACAACGTGCCCACGCCAGCGTGCCGCCGGCGGCGGCGGTGGCGGCACACGCAGCGGCGACGGCGGCGTCGGCGTCGTCGGCGGCGACGGCGGCGTCGGCGTCGTCGGCGGCGTCGGCGGCGTCGGCGGCACGGCCCAGTCGGCTAAGTTCTCATGCGAACTGTGCTCGTCCAAGTTCGGACGGAAGAGTGATAAGAACCCGCACGTGCGCGTGGCGCACGAGAAGAGCTGGCCGTTTCAGTGCCCGATGTGCAGCAAGACGTTTGGCGAGAAGATCGATATGCTCCAGCACCGCACTAGCGTGCACGATGACGTGCGCACGTTCCGCTGCCCGTACTGCGACGAGAGTTTTGCGCAGCCGGGCTCAGCCCGGGCTGCAACGAGCGTGTCACGCAGGCTGTGTGACACGTTCGTGCGGTCGGTACACGCCAAGAAGCAGGCAAAGTACTTTTGCGAGCACTGCGGGCTGCCGTTCTCTAAGAAGCAGCAGCTCAACCAGCACTACGGGCTGCAGCACCCGCACTGGCTGGCGTCGTACGCACCGGGCTACGAGCCGCCGATGGCAGAAACGCTGCGCGGGCAAGCCGGGCCGTCGAGCGTGGCGGCGCGGTGCGCCCGACGCGACGCCGTCACGCGCGCGACGCGCTGAAACGCGCGCACCACGCGCAGCGAGCGCGCGATTTTGGGTGCGCGCACGCACGCGACGCGCGGGCGCGCGCCACGTGGCGGCGGTGTACGCGCGGCTTTTTTGCTCTTTTATGCGGTTGGTTTGAGAAAGAAGAAAGGCGCCCATTACAGCGGACAACGAATCAGGCGCCGCGCGACGTGGGGCGTGCCGCACTTGACGCGGCGGCGTGACGCGGCGGCGCGGCCGGTGGCGGCGGCGGCGGCGCGTGGGCGCCGTGCGCGCGCGCCGCTGTCGCTAGTAGGCCATGACGAGAACCGCCGTGACGTGGCGCGCGCAGCTATTCCCTTTGCGCGCTTCCTTCCCTATTCTTTTCCCTCCATTTTGGCGCGCGTCTCGCTTCTCGCGTCTCGCGCCTCGCGCCGCCACCGCTGCCGCCACCGCCTCTGCCGGGCCCCCGTTGCTCCTCCGTTGCTCCCTTTGCTTGCTTGCTTGCTCGCTCCTCTCACCCCCTCCCCCTCCCTCCCCACGTTACAGCGTTTCACTCCCCACCATGCCCCATCGGAAGCGCAAGCCGGCGCACGCGCGAGCGCTCTCCGCGCCACGCAAGCGAGCACGCCTCACCCCCAAGTCCGACGCCAAGCTCAAGTTCAAGTCGCCGGTCGAGTTCTTCGCTGGGAACAAGAACATCGCCGGCGTCGACAACGCCGGCAAGTCGCTGTACACCACCATCCGCGAGCTCTTAGAAAACGCCCTCGACGCCGCAGAGGCCATCATCCAGCTGCCGAACGCGTCACTCACCGTGCAGCGCATTTGCCGCACCGCTTGTGAGAGCGAATGCGTAGTGAGGCGTTGGAGAACAAGACTGTGTGTCTGGTTCTCCTCAGCACTGCTTTAATAGTGAAAGAAGCAGATGCTTAAAGGGGTGCTAATCTATGTAAATGGGTGCCACTTAATGTGCAGTACTACTGACACCGCTTCCGCGCCATGCTGGGCATGAACTCCGTGCGCGCGCGCGCCGACCACTCGCTGTACAAGGACGTGGAGAGTGTCAAAGAGCGCAGGCTCCGCGAGGGCAAGGAGAAGCGCCTTGCGAAGCGTGCCGCAAACAGTGCACCCCACAGCGCCACGCAGCACGCTGTGCAGCAGCAGCAGCCCGCCGCGCCGAAGAAGCCCCCGTGGCAGCTAGGCAGCGATGTCTTCCGCGTCACCGTGCAAGACAACGGCTGCGGCATGGCGCACGGCGACGTGCCCAAGATGATGGAGCGCGTCCTGGGGGGCACCAAGTACTGCGTGCGGCAGGCGCACGGTAAATTGGGGCTCGGTTCCAAGATGACGCTCATCTGGGCCAAGATGAGTACCAACCTACCGGTGCACAGCACCACAGCGCAGCAACACTGCCCGATCAGCGAATGCGTGCTCGACATTTACATCACCAACAATTTGCTCACTGTCATCAAGCACACCCAGTCCGATAACGCACGCAAATGGCGTGGCACAACAGTGTCAGTCACCATCGAGAGCAACTGGAGCACCTATCGCTCCAAGATTCTCACCAACATGCGCCAGATGGCCGTCATCACGCCCTACGCGCAGTTTCGCTTCAAGTTTCACTCCGAGCTTGATGCCTCCAGTGCCAAGGACTTTGAGGCCATCTTCTCCTGCCGCACCGATCACATGCCGCCCCCGCCGCGCTAAATCAAGCATCACCCCTCGTCCGTCAATCAGCTCATTCTAAAGCAGTTGATCGAGCAGATCAAACCGTCCACCACCCTTGTGCGCTTTCTTTCTTCGCAGTTTGAAGCCATTCGGCGCACGCTGGCCGTGCGCCTTATCAACGGGCTGGGCGCCGATTTCACCACCCACATGACCGCCAACGACCTCAACCTCAACCGCACCCGACAGATCGACGCCTTGTTGCACGCCGCGCGCTTCGAAAAGGCCAACGGCTCTTTTCTTTCGGCGGCCGGTGAGTACAACTTGTGTCTGGACCTCACCAAAGAGTTCAAGCCCAATCTGGTTGCCACGCACGCAGAGCCAGCAGATGTGTTTGAGGGGCACCCGTTTATTGTGGAGGCCGGCGTCGCGCTGGGTGGTTCTGGAATGAAGCCGGGCATCAACATCTCCCGCTTTGCCAACCGCATCCCGCTCTTATTCGAGGCTGGCAATGACGTTGTCACCAAGACTGCACGCGACTCGATACGCTGGAACAACTACAAGATCTCTCCTACGACCGATCGCATTGGTGTGATTTGCAGCATCGTTTCTACCAAGATCCCGTTGAAGGGCACTGGAAAGAAGTACAAAGGCGACGATTCCGACGCCATCAAAACCTGTGTAAAGCGCGCCATATCACAGTGTTGCTTGCAACTCAAGACAAAACTGGTGCGAGGCGCAGCGCAGAAAGATGCAGCGGAGAGAAAGAAGACCATTACTAAATATGCTCCAGATGTGGCCAACGCAATTATCGCAGTGTTTAAAGAGCTACACGATCCCGAGCAATGTACAAGAGATCCGGCGGATAAAATACAGAGCGTTGAAATTACACGAGATAGGCTAATGAACAAACTGATCGAGCATGTACAGCAGATCGACAAGGAGCAAGCCATAGAATACGCAAGTGCAACCGGCAGACACAAGAAACAGATAGAAGCAGTCTTTCTGGCGCCTCGCAGCGAGGAACCTGCGTATCTCAATATCTGAAACAGATCAACCGATGCAAAAAGTGCTGTTGCTCCTTCCCCCCAAATCCGATTATCGTTGTTACAAACCTTGCAGATAACGGTTCCAAGTTGAGCAGAACAGGCACGGGTATGATATTTCACGAGGTTGGAAATCTAGACGAAACGTCCTTCCCCAGCAGTCTGGGGCACCATATTATCATTACAAGACATCTGCGTCGTGCAAAAAGTCGTACACAATGTCGCAAAACTCGATGGGAGCTTCTTCGTGCGGTACATGACCACAGCGCTCCATGATTTTGAGTTTAGCGCCGAATCCGTCTCCAAGTTTGCGAGAATTTGCGAATAGCACCACGGCACAACTTTAACCATGCACAATAAGAATTCGAGGTGGGTATGTCAACTGATCGATCATCTCAACAAAATCCTCGGCGGTGTCCAGAGCCTTCGCCCGTTCTTTCAATGTCGCCCTCGAAAAATAAATAACACCACGCTCCCAACTGGGAGCTTTCAGCGGCAGGCGATAACCTTCAACGATTTCATCCGGGAGCTTTCGCGAAGGATGTCGTGCAAGACGTAGTGGAGAGCGCCAAAAGCCTTCCTGACGAAGCCCGACTCATAAAATGACCAGCCAAGGCGACAGCACAGTTGAGGAGTACAAAGGAAAGGACCCGAAGCCCACGCTGCAACCACGACGGAAGATGACTGCCAGGCAAGATTGCTGGCGCGATCAGCACGACATTCGCAATGCAGGAGGGCTCCTTTAAAAGGAGGCGGCAGGCGGCTAGGGCGCCCATGCTATGCGCCATGACCATATATTTTCGATCGGGCGAGAACGCCATCGCTAGTGATGACGCGATGCGCGCCGAAAAGCCCGGGGTGTAGAAGTGAAGCTTGCCCGGACGCGATGTGAATCCAAGGGCTGGTGTGTCGTATGCAATGATGGGCGGATCATACGGAGAGTGTAGGGATTGGATAACCGGCGAAAACGAGAAGAAGGAGGCACCAAGGCCGTGGATGCACAAGTGGAGCAGGAGAGCGTGCGAGCTGTTGGGCGGTTCGGTGCGGGTGTAGTAGACCTGAAGGCCATCAATATCGGTGAAGGAGCCATCGACTTCGGGTAGGCTGTTCTTCTTCTTAGACGATGTTTTCTCTGCGGTGCTGAGCGTCATAGTGACACGGCGGTTCTTGGGCGGGGATGCGAGCACGGCGGACCATGAGAGGGGGTGAATGGCGGGTTGAAGGGGTTTTGAACGGGGAATAGAAGGCTCAACGGGGATACGAAGAGCAATTGCATCGTAGTTGTTGTGTTCTTGGCAGCGAGAGTTACAGTGCCGCGCTTGAGAGTTGACTGCGACGAACGGAGGCCATTGCTGAAACGTTGGGGCAGATTTTGCGAGAAGCGGTGATGCTGTGGTGGAAGAAGTTCCAGGTGGGACGGGCGCGGCGGGGGCGGTGGCGGTTCTCCGCTCGGCCTTCGCTGTCCTCGTGCTGCGTCCTCCACCTTCGCACACTCAATCCCTCCAAGCCACTCTCGTCACGGCGCCCACAACGTCACGGCGCCAATAACTTCTGCTTGACTGCACACATCTGTACTCACATAGTTTGTCTCGCCCGCTTCACCCTCTGCGTCGGCGAGGGTGGCAGTGTCAGGCCCCTGTGTACAATCACCTGATTTTTACTCGCATCCATGCTCCAAGACCGTTCGTCCTCCATACGCTCTCTACTCGTTGATCGAGATCTACCAGAGAATCGAATGTTATCCACCATGCCGTCACCCGGTCTCTCATCGTCCGTCTCCGCCGCCTCCCTATCAAACTTCTCGGTTAGCTTTTGAAACAAGTTAATTGCTTCCGCATCCCGCAATTCAGCCGTCCTGTTTCCTTTCGATTGGCTTAGCTCCGCAGCAGCGCCAGTCTTCGAAGCGGGTGAACACGTCGGAGTCCCCTCCATTCCTAGGGCATACCCTTCAGCACCAACCACCTTGCCTGCCCTTGCACAAGCCAGCAGCTACTCATGGGTCACCACTTTTATACCCCATTCCCGCGCCTTGAGCACTTTCTGGCTATCTCCAATCCGACTCTCTGCTCGTTTGTCGCCTGTGCATACGCTCACTACATTTGGCACCCAACAACACAGCCATTCTCTTGAGCACCTCTTGCCGTCGATTCCAGTCTCGTTCCCGCGAATTTTGAAAGCCACTTATTGACAATGAAACTTTCTGCACCACAAAGTCCTGCAAGGGAGTTTCATACGGCACTGGGCAGAACAACGAACATACTGAAACGAGCAGTAGTCCCTCTACCTTCACACACATATCAACCCAAAACTGAGTCACCTTAAGAACTCTCGAGTTTCTGCTCTGCGCATCTTTGATGACCTCCAATTCCGTTGAAGTCATATTATGCCCACACAAAACGTGCGTCGGGCTTCCGCTCGTGACGTATCCCGCGGCGTCGTGTGCCAGAATCTTTGCACGACCTGAAGACAGCTGCGAACAAACAGTATAGGCTGTTGACGCATCTCGTACGGCGAGTGGTCCCACTGCCACTCGCAGACCAAGAAAAGTAGAAGAAGTTACAATCTGCGCTTGACTGCTGGGTTGCGAAGGTTCTGGCATCGTCACTTCTGCTAACTGTGGCACATGGTACTTGGCAGTATCCAATAGTTTTTGTTGCAAAATACAATCTTCAATCCACTCAAGCATGGCGGCCATTGTACCACGTTCCTGTGCTTCGCGAATATGGGGTATGTCCGGTGGCGCGATAGGAATGTGAACAACGACATTATAGTTCACCATGTCTGTTAGCTCGATCGAAATCGAAGCACCTCCTAGATTCGCAAGTTGGAGAGCTTTTGCTCGCAACGGAGCGTGCTTGTGATTATCACGAAGCGGGCGTTCAGTGAGATAAAGTGTAACCGCGTCCAACATATCACCTGGACGCGCATCCTGCCGTTTGGTGAAGGATAAGCGATCTTTGGAGTGCGACGTTGAGTTGGTCGCACTACTGGTTACCATGCTTGTGGGAACTTCTGTTCCCGAGCTGGGGCGCGTCTCTCTTGCCTCTTCCGTTTCGAATGCGAATCGACTTTGGTCCAGAATCAGGTTGAGCTTGACGCATTGTTCCAGCCATTGCAATCGCACGATGAACATATGTGGAACCTCCTTCGCGAAATTGTACTTGTCACCAGTAGGAGACCTGCAGATGAGATGCGTGCACTCTATTGAAAGACCCTTGGAATAAGAGGCTCCCAAGCTGACTGATTTTTTGGATATCTCATCCCTCTCATCGCGGTCGAAGCCGGTGTAGCATAGAATCATACCCGTCAATGGAAGCAGCACGTGAGGCGAACATTTTATAAACATCGTCTGTGTTCTGCAAAGTGGAATATAGTCTGTTCGCTTTGGAAACTAAGCTAGTTTTTGGGCTTTTTGGGGCGCGCGAGGGGGTGGCAGTGGTTGGCACTCAAAAAATTAAAAAATTTTGGAATATTAAATTCCATCTCGTGCAGTTTAATTCTTGGGTCTCCTAGTTTTTGTAAAGGTTCTATTTCGCCGCACCGCTCCATCCACTCTTTTCCGCGACCCTCTCTCTAATCTGCGCTTGTGCTAGTTTGCGTTTCCATTTTTCCCCGAGTTGCGATGCAAATCGCAACGCATCTCACCTCAATTATCCCACCATTCCTTCCCATTCCGCACCGTCCCCACTCTTCACCTATATCTCGCCCATCACGCGTTCGGATCCTCCCTCTCCGTCTCCCGGAAAGTTATTCTGTAGAGGTACGTGTGAGAACCGTCCCCAATCTCGTGCACCCGCCTCGCCCCAAAACGGCCGCATGCCGCGGAGGCGTCTCGCGAGGCTTCCTCCAGCTGAATATTGGCGATGAGCTAATCGCATATGGCTGCATCGTGGCTGCAGTGCGCCTGCAGCTCATTTCTTTTTTGTAAACATTTTCACGACACACTTTATCAATTTCCCGCGCTCGCTTAATGTCGACGACATTCTTTCTCATCCGACTCACGTTATGAGCTCCCAAATGGAGGCCGTTTCCCCATCACTGCCGCTTCAGCCGCGCGCTCGTCCGCCATTGTGTTCCAGCGTGCGTCTGTGCGCCGTGCGCATGAACAAGGCAAACGCTACTGTCTCACCACCACCGCTCCGACTGTCGCAGGATGTCGCGCCGCCGTGCGTCGCTATTGTGGTCGCCTGGCGGCTGGTCTGTCTTGTGCCAAGTATCTGGCCGATGCTGGCTGCGACCATGTGGTGTATGAGGCACGCGATGTGCTTGGCAGCAAGGTTGCAACCTGTAAGGATCAAGACGGCAATTGGTATGATACAGCCTTGCATATCTTCTTTGGCGCTCATCCGAATATACTGCGACTGTTTGAAGAACTGGCAATTGAGGATCGCTTGCAGTGGAAGGAGCACTCCATGATTTTTAATATGAAGCAAATGCCGAGCGTTGAACAAGATGGCTTGATTCGTATACCGTCTCTTTACTTACGCTTTGACTTTTCTGCCTGGTTCCAGCACCCTTGAATGGTGTGCTGGTCATCTTGAGAAATAATGATATGCTTACCTGGCCCTAGAAGATTCTCTTCGCGAAGGGCTTACTTCCCGCCATTGTGTTTGGCCAACAGTATGGTGAAAAGATGGACGTACAATCCTGGACCCGGATCGCATGACGCGACGCCGGCAGCAAAGCCCCGTGCCGCCGCAGAGCGCTCAAACGGGGCACCGTGCGCGCGCGCGGCGCCGCCCGGCGCGCACCGCCAACGGGCATGCTATGCGTCTCACTCCGCTGCTGCCGCCGCCATGGCCAACTCACGTGCCATGAGCGCGCCGTACCGCGTTCCCTCTCCGGGTCCTTGCCCTCCCTGTAGCGCTGCTGCTGTACTGCAAACGCGCGTGAGCCCAGCCGACCACGCCCGACTCGCTGCCAGAAGCCTCGGCGGCGCCGGCCGTGGCCGGCGGTGGTGCCGGTAAACGCCACGCTGCTGGGGCTGCCAGAGGCACCGGTTTTGGCTGCACGCGCGCTGGCGCGCTCGGTAGTGGCGTTGCTGGCCCAGCTGCCGCCTCTGGAGGCGCGGCTGCGATCGGCGCTGCTGGTAGACGAGCGCGCTGCCATGCCCACGTGTGATCAGCGCGCCGCCAACCCCCTGGCCTTGGCACGGCGTGCAGCGGCGCTACGTTGCGGTGCGCGTCTGGGCTGTGCCCGACCCTAGTTTAGTCTCCGACGCGCTAGCGGCTTCCGCCGCGCGCCAGCTGCACGCGGGCGCGTTGTGTGGCAGCGTCGCCGACTTCTCCGCCGCGCTGGCTCGCGCCGTGCCGCGCTTCGTCAGGCCAAGCGCGGCGACGTTGCCGCCGCCGCTGGCCGTGCTGTCGGCACTGCCACGCCACCGCGCCGGGCGTCTCTTTCTCGCGGCGGCCGCGCTGGGCGGGCAGCACTGCGTGCGCCACTCGGCGTTGTTCGCCAAGCGCGGCGGCGCGTGCTACGTGGCGACTGCCGCCACCAATGCCAACCCGGGCCTCGGCATGCCGCCACGCGTGCGCACGTTCGTGAGCGCTTAACTGGACCCGTGGCTGCGCGCGCCGCCTATGATGCTGCGACGCTGGTGGCGACGACGGTGGCGGAGCGCCGCAACTGGACAGCACCCAGCTACGTTCCAGCGCGGGCGTTCGTGGCACTGCCAGGCAGTGCGGCGCTCGGCAGTGAGCTGCTGTCGCCGTCGGCGCGCGATTATACGCCAATGCGGCTGGCCCTGCTGCTGTGCGCGCGCGCGCTGCAGCGCGACAACGACGCGCCCACAGTGAGCAGCGTGGCCATCTTCAAGCTGCCGTTGCTGTTCAACCTCATGCCGGTGGAACTCATCGCAGACGTTGACACGCTAAGCATGTTGCTGTACAAGATACTCACTGACGTGCTCTCTGCCTTGACGCTTCTGATCAAGGGCTTCGAGGTGCTGCTGGTGGGCGCGCAGCCTTCGTAGGGCGCCATCACGCGCGTCATCGGCGCCGACGTGCACACCCGCACTGCGCGCGCCGACAAGGCCGACGTGATGCTTGTGGCGATGTGCGAGCCGCAGCGCTCGTTTCTCATCGCCGCCGTTTGCCGTCGCGCTCGCGTTCGTGGCCGGCGGCGTGCTCGCCGAGTTTGGCGCCATGCGCTGACGAGCGCGAAAAAGCGCCCGCGCAACGCGCAGCGCTGCCTGATGCGTATCGCGGCGAGGGGCGCGCACTTCGCAGCCGGGCGTGCGTGCGCCAAGGGCGAGCGATGCGCGTGCAGCTGTTGCATGAGTTAATACACCATATTGAGCGCGTAAACGAGCTTCGCCGTTTTCGCCGCAGTTGTTGCTTGAGTCGGATCTCACTTTGTCACCTTCTACTACGGGCCACGTCCGCGCAATTTCTGCGCGCGCCTCGCTCTCAGCCGCCACGAGGCGCGCGGTGGCTCAGCCTCGTCACCAAAAGGCGCGCCTTCGTCACTACTTCGCGCCTCCAAAGCGAACCAGCTCCGCTACCGCGCCTTTGAGCGCGGTAATATAACGCATCGCCGCCGCGCGGAATGAGCTCGCCGCCATGACGCGCGCGCTGCACACAAGCGCGGTCGCCGCCGCGCTACTCCTCGCACTGTGCGCGGCGCCCGAATCGTGAAGTTTCCGGTCTCCACT
Source organism: Gracilaria domingensis (assembly GCA_022539475.1). NCBI lineage: Eukaryota > Rhodophyta > Florideophyceae > Gracilariales > Gracilariaceae > Gracilaria > Gracilaria domingensis. The sequence continues at coordinate 99,609 of VCMS01000124.1, read as the reverse complement.
CCATGATAGCGAAGGGCGCTTGGTCACGCGTGGTGCACATAAACTGGTGCTGATTCACGTAGCATGATGACGCGCTCACAGCAGCCAAGTCTCGCACGCATGGGCCATCCAGGATGAGCTGGCACGGAAACGTCGTTGAACGACGCACCGCCTGCAGGAATGGCGCCGCGCGCTCCGTGGGCGGCGCGGAGGTTTGCTGGCGATGGGTTGTTGCAGACGAGTGTCATCAGACATGTCGTAATGTCATTCTGTCGTATTGGCAGCGCGCGAGATCAAGTTGTGTTAGGGTCGTTACCCTAACACAACTCAACCACCCTGCCCGCGGGCACGTTACGTTTTGGCTGGATATGCGTGCGGTGTGTGTTTTGGGAGGTCTGTGGACGCTACCAGAATGAGGCGAAAACGAGCCCGCGGGCGGGTGGGGGTCGGTCGTGTTAGGGTAGGTACCCTAACACGACCGGACCCCCCCGCCCGCGGGCATGAAATCGCACATTTTTGAAAAAATCGGCCAAAACGTGCCCGCGGGCGGGGGGGTCCGTTCGTGTTAGGGTAGGTACCCTAACACGAACGGACCCCCCCGCCCGAGTGCATAAAAAAGCACATTTTTTAAAAAACCGGCCAAAACGTGCCCGCGGGCGGGGGGGTCCGTTCGTGTTAGGGTAGGTACCCTAACACGAACGGACCCCCCCGCCCGAGTGCATAAAAAAGCACATTTTTTAAAAAACCGGCCAAAACGTGCCCGCGGGCGGGGGGGTCCGTTCGTGTTAGGGTAGGTACCCTAACACGAACGGACCCCCCCGCCCGAGGGCATAAAAAAGCACATTTTTTAAAAAACCGGCCAAAACGTGCCCGCGGACGGGGGGGTGCGGTTGTGTTAGGGTAGCCACCCTAACACAACCGATCCCCCCCACGCCGGTGGGCACGTTCTGGTCACATTTTAGAACCATGCCGAGACCTCCCAAAACCCCTTCCTCAACACTTCTTGCACTCATTACCATGCACCCGCCCGCGAACACGTTGGCACCGCTGTCTACGTGGATTGGCGGGATGGCAAAAAGCTGTACATTAATTAGAGTATATCTTGAGTATTAGGAGCGCTTCAAAACGCATGAATGGAGAGCGCTACCATTGTTCGCATAAATCTACGTCCACCAAAACCCTTCGCTAGAAGGAACTTTTTGAGGCCATTCTGTAGCGTTTTGATACCTCCCAAAACACAATCGGTTGCATTCCTTGCAACGATTTTGTTGCGAGCTCAGTACAGATCTTTTAGAGATATATCAACTAGTTTTTCATCCAATTGATGCTCAACCAGTAACATAATACGCGACCTTGTTACAATTTGTGTAGTGTCTGACACACTACACTATTTAAACTGATCAAAGTGGCGAAGAGACGTACCACCGAAGCGCGCCAACACCCTCACGCACAAAAGTGGTAATGCGCAGGGATGAGATGCATAAAAAAACAGAGTGACGACAGTATGTAGCTACTTAAATACTCGCCACAACTTTTTCCCGTGAAGATACAAATTCTACCGAGGATGAAGATAAGGTATTATCTAATAGCATGAGCGCTTCCGCTTTAGCGTTCAATTTATATATCTGAATCTAATTTGTTCGTTGTGACGGTCTGACAAACAGCGATGAAGGCCTCCAACGACCATATAATACCGGATTTATAGGGGTAATAGAGCGAGCTCTCTGCGAAACACCATAAATAACTAAATGGAGTCCTGATAGGCTAACTACTACATGATTTTCAGAGGTTTAGAGAACGGGGTTTGTAGCAGCTCTTATATGCTAAATTCATTCAGTATAAAACTCTATGAAACAGAATGGCGACGAGAGTCGTCGCAGAAAGCAAAACAGATGGTAGGCATGAAAACCGTTCAGCCCTGTGTGCTTGAGCTGGTAGCACATGATTATCGTTCCAATTTTGAAATCGTATCGCTTCACCTTCCGTTAACAAAGCCTGTCACCAACAATACAAGAGAAGACATTAATCGACGTGTTGCGGAGATGCCGTAAAAGGCTGCCAATGGTGTTAGTTTTTCTTCTGTTGAGAGTCGAGATAGAACCTCAGACTCCCAGGTCTAGAGCTATGAATTCCTGCCCACGACTTTGTCGAGGAGCGTTAAAGGCTTCAATCTGCCACCGAAGGGACGAAATAGAGTTTTCATTACATCATGCGCCACGATTGCACCTATAACTAGTCCAAGCGACGCCCGAGTACTGAGAGAAAACTGTTTTGATTGAAGCCCTGTCCTGCGCTCCCTATCAGATTTCAAAGAATTCCTTTACGAAAGGAAAACCATGTCAAGGTTTTTGTATGCTTTGGCCTCCATCATTTAAAGGAGATCTGCCTTTGTGAAGGTTCCATTCAGTGACCTGCCTTTCTTCGACGTGGACAAATCTATATGTAAACCTTTGGCAAAAAAGTTGCATTGCATTGGGGATAGATTTGTGTTTGTAAAGTTGCTGATTTGAGTACGTATCGTTCGAAATAAACGTGACGTGGATGATTCTATTGCAGTGAGTAGCGTCTCTGACTAGAGGTTTTCGATTTCTGGAGTATTAATCAGCTTCAATTTGTCTGGATGCAAGTTGCGTAACTGTTCGAAGAGAGCTCTCCTTGTTCCCAACAGACTGCATAGAAACAAACTTTGGATCAATCCTACCGTCAAGGGGGTTTCGATGAACGACGGAATAAGAGATATGTAATCAGAACGCTTGAGAGTACCGCCTGAGATATACCCTCCCTCGCAAGACATATACTTCTTCCTGCCTCGTCTTTCTTTGCATATTCTAGAATAACTGAGTATGTATCTCTAACGCTTTTGGTTTGGTCTTGAGAGGGTCCAGTGATTGAAGTAAGAATACTACTTCATAAAGATGAGGGAGGGGCCTCGAATCTATGACAGGAGCTCCCCGTTTTGGTCCCGTGAAGAGTTAACAGAATGTCTTTAGCCTCAAAAGTATCCGCACGACAACTTGCAGAGGATGGCACACTCGACTTAGTTTGTCTTCGTTGATGAACTGAAAACTTTCTGCGTGAGATTTAGAATGGGCTCCAGGACTTGACGAAGAGATTCTTGAAGGATTTGCATCCTGGACTCGCGTAGAGACTTGCTAGAAACGAATGGCATTGCGTCTGCTTCAGATACGGAAACCTCGATCAGTGTGGTAGGGAAGTATGCCACTACTGTGAGGTCATCACGGATGCACTTACGGCGTAGCTCGTCGGAGAAGTTGGGAAATATGAGCTGAAGAGGATAGGCGGTAAATGATGTTTGCTTTAGAGTTGTTGAAGACTTATCGGTGTATACCTGCAGAAGACCTACGAAAGATTCACTGTAACTTATTTCTTGGGAGTACCACACTATTCTACTATCCAAAGAGCCCATGACCATTTCCTTAAGTTTTGAGGTGGCGTCTCTTGCGAGAGAGCCGGACATGGGGTGAGATATATTCATGGAGTGGGTCTGAGGTATAGGGTGGAAGAATGTGTTTTCGTTGTTAGCCAACTGGAGCTGTTTCAAAAGTGTCTGAACGGGGTCTCTCGTGTAGAGGGTGGCGCGGAACGTACATCCTTCTGGAGAGACAGTTCTTCGATTGAAACCGTCCTTTGAGGCGTATCGTTCGAAAATGGCGTTCTTCAGTTCTGTACAGCGCTTGGAACTTGTTATAGTCTCGTTGAATCGCTTTTGCGAGAATCGCGGGTCCCGAAGTAGCCCAATTAGCTCGTCTGCCTCACGATGACCAAGGTTGGAAGCTACTGAAGCCAGACAAACCGTGAGATAATCCATATGCAAATCACCGAGGGCCTCCTCAGAAGGCACTGGGCGGGAACTGCTTCCGTGTTCTTGCTCTAATGACGCCGGACCCGGGGAAGGAGAAACACAATGCGAAGTGTCCGGAATGGGAGGGGCGCACGGAGTGTGGTCAACGATGTCCTCGGACACCGGAGGCTCGGGAAGGCGACAAGGGGCAGTGACCGTTTCGGAAGATGCGGCCGCGTGCGCGGAAAGCTTGAGACGTTTGCTTCTCCGAATGGGCCGCCTATTTTCGTCTTCCAGCGCTGCTTTCAGACGAAACGGGCAATGGTTGACATGCTGTTGAAGAGATAGGACTTCTCGGCGAGTAACGAAGGGGCACCCACGCTTCTTATGTGTACAGTAGTAGACCATGGGAAGAAGAAATGAACGAAAAACGACGACAAAGACTTCAAGGGAAGGTCGTCCGAAGGGAGAAGGAGGTCGAGCGACAGTCAAGATCGACGTCATGCTGAGAACGGAGAATATATTTTCAGTTTAAACCGCGTGCTTTCGTTCAAAAACGAACGTAGGTACACGTCGACCTCAACACAAGGGTGTACTTCTCGTATTATCTACCACTGGTTATAAACCTGTGGTTCTCCAACGTTGTAAGCTGTACACCTGTCCAATCTCGCACAGAAAAATAAATCTCTTCCCTCCGCCGCCGCCGCTGCGCCCCCGACGTCCGACCTTCCGTTACCGTCGTGATCCGTGCCATCCACATCCTCGCGTTATACTCCGCTCCGTCCCTCTTTTTCCTCCCTCTACTTTATGGAGGCTCCTTAAAGTAGAGGGCGGAAAAAAGTAGGACGGAGTCATCCGTATCTAACGGATGTATTCCGTGCAGTCTATTCGTACGTTCTTCCATATCCTTCCACGTATCTTTGCTCTAAACTAACCAATCCTCACCACGTTTCTTCGCGCTCTGCGACATGCAAACGGCAGGAAATAAGCTAATCACCCCCAACTTCTTCTATTTGCTCAAGATATAGAACGAGTTGAAGGGTGAAAACGGGAACCTGGTAACCCAAAGCGACCACTGTAAGTACGCGACGAATGGTTCATTTCGTTGCGCCATAGGCTCTAGTTTCGCCTCTTGCGCTACTTTTCAAAAGTAGCGCAAGACGCGAGAAGCTAGAGCCTAAAGCGCAACAAAACAAGTTGGTTCCTTGGCGATCTTGGATCTCTGACTGTTCGGGATAGACGATTCTGGTACTTGGTTGGGACATAGGCTGCTCTTTCGTTTATCGCATCTTGCGGTATGTTTGCTGCATGGGCATTCTTGGTGCCCTTGCTTGTGAGTTCTCGCTTCGACACCTTTTGCGCTTTACGATGATGGTGGGCTGGTAATCTAACCGATCCCTTTCCTTCTTCTTCTTCCTTTTGCGAGTTACTAGGTCCCTCGACTTTTCTAGCGCAATGTTTCTGTTTTGTTTTATCAATGGTACGTTCCATCGCATTTCAAATGTATCCAACGGATCTTTGACTAACTTATGGATACTTTCTGCTTGCGTATAGAGGTAAACGAATTTTGATGCGGACGTAGCTCACGAGTTTCAGGTGCAGGTTCCTCAAGTAGGGAACCATGCATCTGGGCATGGTTCCCTACATGAGGAACGGAGAGGATGAGGCGCTTCGCGCCTCATCCTCTCGGAGTGCGTATGTGTTCTACCGATACTGCACTTCGGTGGAGGTGCCCTCTGCGGCATCTGCCGCAGATTGCGCCTACATCCGCTTCATCATGGGGAAATGGTATATGTAATATAGCAAAGTAGTGGTTAGCAAAAACGGTCGATAGAAGAATAGATACGAATAAAACGGTATGATTTCATAATGGACATCATCTGTACTAGCAACAGTATTCCATGCGTTGCAGGGTATTATTCCGCAGAAGGTATCGTGTAATGTGCACCTTAATGGAAACTGAACCTAGACTTCGCGAAATACCGTTCAGGTAGCCCTCGACTAAAGAACTAGCACGAGTGGAAAACCCACCAGTATTTACTGCACAGCGATTCTGGACGACCCAAGCAATTATCTTCAAATTTTGAAATAATTGATCTCGATATTTTTTCAAAAAATTTACTGGACGACCCTTGCCACTTTCTGGACGACCCTCGCCAAAAACTAGCATCTGCAAGAGACAGACGATGGATGCCATCTCGCAACTTTGCAACCAGGAATGACGAACAACGACAATCGGGGTTACACCTGTTCTACTGTTTCGTTGACAAACTGCGCGATGCATCACGGAGCCTGCTTTTTCACACACCAAGTGAGTAGTATTAGGACGCAACTCATCACTAAACTCACCGCCCATTCTTCGGATCTGAGCCGCGATTTGGGCAGCTTCATCGTCTCCAACATCACTGACACACACGCTGCAGCCCTGCAAGGGCGTCGGGCGCTTGCGCTTGCGGGAGAGCATAGATCTCGTTCGGGTGCTTTGAAAGGAGGTGACGGCAGAGCGGACGGCAGCGCTCATGATGGCTCCCACAAGAATAGCTGACAATGAAGTCGAGGAAAGATAGCGGGCGTGCTGGCCGTCTACAGCGGTGACGACGGGCGAGAGCTGTGGCGATAGAACGCGCTGAGCGCGAGTGATGAAATGGGCTCGGTCGGATAGGAGGCGGGGTTGCCCCGCAGGTGACCTTTCATTGCCTCGCTCGCCGAGATTGCAGTCTTCGAAACTCAATTTGGCGCCAAACCTGCGAAAAGAAAAGCACCTTCAGGTGATTGCGCTTGGCAAATGTCGTTTACTTTAACATTCGACAAAATAAAGAAAGTTGTGTAACGTGTTCGGCCGTCATTTGGCTCTGCTCGCGTGTTGCCACACGGTGACACCCCAACCTCACGTCGTCGTGGCATCGCGTCATGAGGAGCAATATCTATGCTATGCTTCTGTGATGTTGTCGTGATGGCCGACTTTTCCAATTCCTGTTCGACGCCGGAGAGGCAGAGTACATCACGCCCACCTTTGAAATCCGACCTGCATAATACCACGTCTTGACTTCGGCGTTCTCTTGACGAATGCGTTGCGCGATGCATGCTTAGAAGCGCCCCTAAACTGGGTCATGCCCTGCACAGTTGGTGTATCATTGCGGCCTCTCTCCTATCTCGTGGTTCAAACCCGTTAAATCTCAGCACAAATTGTGACGGGTCCCTGGAGATTGTATGACAAAACCTGAGTGATCAGATACGTCATCCATAGCAATGAATCAGTGCTTGCATCCTTCTGTGCGCCGTCTGTGTATCTCAGAAAAAGTCACGTCCGTCGCAACAGAACGTGTAGACGTCCCTGGCGAACAAGTATTTCCTGTCAACAGAATCCGACGCTGCCGGGCTCGGTGCGTGAATCTCTTTCAAAGCCTGATTCTCGAACTCGCTTGCGCGCTGAAAATGGTACCCAAGTCTCTATCCCGCAAGTTGTCGTCAGCAAGCCTGTTCCGTGGTCACATTGATTGGAAATACGCCGGGCCGTCTTTGGAGTATGAGCCGCTTCCTGCCATCATTTACTTATCCTTAACCGCGGAGCAGTATCTAGAGTTGAATCCCTTGAACCAAATTGTACATTTTCTCAGCCCCTCAGCGCAATCCAGCTTCCGTGAGTTCTCAGTGACATTGCCGTTTCACACCTCCGACATGATGGAAAACGAGGCTGCGCTCGAGAAATGGGCCGACCCATACAAGGCTGGTGGTGATCTGGTGTCAGGATTTGTGCGCAGGGTTAACGCCGCTCTCGATAAGTTCATCGACTTCTGGTTCACAAACAGCGAGCGAATTTATGTTGCCGGACTCAGTCGCGTGGGACTTTTAGCAGCCCATGTTGCCGCGGCAAACAAAAACGTCCAGGCGTGTCTGGGATTCGCTCCCGTAACTGTTCTGCACTATTTGGAGGAATTCGCTGACTTGACATATTCTCCGAACGGGCTCAGCAGAAGATTTATCACGCGTCCTTACTTCACGACTGCGTTGTAAGAGGGATGATCTCTATGCCTTCGCGTTTCTATATGGGGAACTCAGACACTCGGGTGGGTACAAAGAACGCGTTCGAATTTCTTCACCTTTTGGTGGAGCGTTCAGCGCAGAACGGGATACGGTCTCCACCCCACGAGTTCATTATGTACTCCAGGTACGTTAAAAGTGTTGATTAGGGCAATGGTGGGGTGGCCAAAAATTTGCTGGAGAGTAGTCTAACGCCACGGTGTTTTCATTTGCGCGCAGTGTGGGAAAGCAGGGACATGGCACTCCTCCGTAAGTTATCTGTTTGAACACTACAAATGGCGTTTAAATCTGAAGCCTGACTTTGCTAACTGGGATTATTGTTTCTTCACGTACGGGTTTTCTGGATGTTGATAGGGATGTATTCCATGCTGGGGCGGAATATATGCTTTCGCAGTTGGATGCATCGCCTCAAATTTTATCAGAGTAAACAGCAAACGTGTGAAACGAGAGAAAGCTTACAACGAGGCAAGGAAAGCTACTATTTTACCGTGCAAGGCGAAGGGCGACATACAGCTACCAAGTACAAGTGCAGATAGTAAAGAAGCAAGGGGGTAGCATACATGAGGGCATTGTAAAATATGCGTCGACAGGTAGGACAGAGATTCAACAGTAACGATGTTGTTGATGTTACTCTCCGAGTCGGCTTCTGTGGGTTGAGTAATATCATAAAACCATTGTTCGTCGACGACAAATTTGTACAGATGTTTGCCGGGGGGCAGAGCTAGAGTCACTTTATAGGATCCATCGTCTGTAACGACTGAGCGCTGTTCTTTCCAGTCAAAGAAGGAACCAGTGACGAAGACAGACGATCCCATGTGCGGGGTCCAATCCAATGTGACGTTTTTTTTCTCGGGGCTGACTTGAGCGAGAGGCTGCGGGGCGGGCTGACACTCAAGCGGATTGTCAGCGGGCTTTGCTTGCTGTGGCTGAGTGGAGGGGGTGTTGATCTGATTTAAGTGACATAATTTGTCACTCGCCGCACGGCGCAGCAAGCGTATCATACCCCTGGCATCTACAGTAGATGATGCTAAATATCGAAACGCTTTCCGAGTGCGCCTAATTTAAGCCCCTGCTTCAGAGGTAGCCCTCTAACGCGCCCGTTTTTCAGTCACGTGTTGGAAGCCCTTTTGCGCACGTTGCGCGGCGCGGCCAGCGCAAGCAAGCGGTTTGCGCACGGAATGCAGCGAGGGTATCATCGGTACACGCGGGAAGCAGGTGAGAAACTACGAGTGCTCCAGCGCGAGGGCGGCAACGCTGCTCGCGGCGTGTAAAGTACCCCGCGCACCGCAGCGCTACAGGTATGTTTTGTACCAGCACGCAGCTATCTGGCGGTATGAACGCTGGAAAACCTGACAATTGGCGGCGACACTTACCGTGTGCAGAGATAGCTAAACATTTCCTGCCGCCCGAACGCGGCAGGAAGCCACCTAGCATTACATACCCTGCTCTGTACGTCGACTGGACTATGCTACGTTGGGCGCGTTCCTAAGGGCATTAAAACGACGTAGCAACGGTCGCGGCGAAGCTTTTTGAAACGCGAAGGGTTCTTACGCGCGGTATGGCGTCGGTACTCCACCATGTTTCACCGAAGCGGTGTCGCATCCACGCAACTATCGCCGCAATTGACGAAGAGTTCTGCCTGCAACAAATCCCGCAAGGATGCCCCGCCAACACGGACGTCCGCGTCTCATCTAACTGTGCGTTGCGAGGGGCGAAAAATTAAGAATACGGGGCTTCCTATGGACAGCGGGCGCCATCATGAGGTGGGCCTGTAATGCAGGCTGCTGGACGCGCCTATCGTTGGCGACGTGATCTACGGTGCGCTGCACGAAGCGCAGCTGCTCTGATGAGCACCGGTGCGCATGATGCTGCGCGCCTGCTCCCTGCATGTACGCCGATCATCAAATAGAGCACGTTTTCGCTGTGAACCTACGTTGATGCGTTGGTTAAGATACGATGAAGATCATGATGATGTTAAGACAGAGAGTAGTGCTTTACATCTTCACCAGCTTTCTTCGCCATGCATGCAGTGCAGCTACTCAGCCCTGCGCGAGCACAGACTTCTAATTGGTCCAATCGCGTTACCTCGCCGCTCCAATCAGCTGGTAATATTGACCACTTTCGCGTAACCCAGCGTACCAATCCCAGTGCATGAAACTTCTGAGAACGGTTCAAGCTATGAATACTTTCATTTCTCCGAATGGTTAATGGTTACTGTAACCCCACGAACCACTAGCCGGTTGTCGCGAGCCCTTGTCGTGAGCCTGCACTCACATCTTCCAGGACTGTCGTTGACCTCCACCGCGGGATATCAGAAATCTGTACTCTTTGTACGTTACTGACTGCCGGGTTCGGTGCATATGTTACTGGAAGTTTTCAATGCCAGAACGTGGTATGTTCTCCCATCGCCGTCACCAAAACTGTTCAGCAACAAAGATCAGCACAACTTCAGCCGCTTGATACGCTTAAGTGTTGGTCAAGACTAATCTCCAAATAGACCTCTCTGTTGGCTTGTTGCTTTTTATTTCTTCAATAGCTCGTGTTCTCCGCGTTTGGACTAACTTTGAAGCCTCTGCATCAACTTTGTCTCACTACATACCCCCTTCTACTCAATATGCTCTTCAGCACATGAACACTTTGTGTGCATCTCAACGTGATACGAAACCTTTCGTATGAAGTAACTTTCTTTGTCCTCAGGCTATGAAACAACAGCCAGTAATATTATTTTTCTCTAACATCGTAGTCATCTACTCAGATCATGAGTGCATCATGTTTTCTTCGAAACTAATCCGGATGGATGCGTACACCTTCTGATATCATACCAAGGACAGGAGGAAATGCAGGTTTTTCATTAAGGTACTAGAACAGGCAATCACTAACTTGGATCTGAATTCTTCACTGTGACGTCTGGGCAATGACATGTATCGTAATTTAATTATAACATTTCTGAAACCTGAGGTATGTTACGCAGTACTTATCATTTTTCTTTTACCAATCTGAACTTCCAATACTAACAAGAAGGAACATTCATATTTGAACCAAATCAATCTGAGACACATATATCTATTCATATTACTGACGTCCTCTGCGGCCACGAGTCGTCACACGTTTTCTTATTCCTCTACCCTTTCCTCGAAGACCTGATATGGGAAGGGCAGGACGGTGGCCTGCAGGAACAGATCGGAAAGTTCGTGCAACGGACTGCTCATGCGAGGTTTGTGAAACAATTCTATCTGTCTCCGTTGTATCTGTTTGTACACTTCTGACAGTCGAGGCGTTGCGTGAAAGGGCATTGTTCGTTGTCCTGGACTGCGCTGCGGGTGTTTTGCCTGGTTGAATTTCATCTTCTTCCTCGAACAGAATCGGTGGAGCTGGAGCCATGGACTGATTAACATTCTCATTACCAATCGATGAAGCAGTGGGATCGGCGCCAATTGCATCATCAAGTTGTTCTGCTTGTACTCGTGTGCTAGATTGCCGTTGGGCTTGCGAATTACCAGGAGAAATTTGACTACCTCCATTGCTTCTGTATCGTCTGTCGCGTCTCAGTGCCTCTTGGATGAGAAAATTTGCTGCCCACTGTCCTTCAGCCATACGTAAAATGCGAAAGTGGCGTTCAAGTTTGGACCGAAGGTCAACCACGACTTGTGGGTGCTCTCGAACCAGGTTCCGATACGTGAACTTGCCATCATCAGACACATGTTTCAATGAGTATAGGTGTTCTCTAATGCAACGCATGGCTGCAAAAACGAACTCTTCAGTGAGTGGAGTATCTTCATCGTACTGACGGCCCTGAAATGCGGCCATCTTTCTATTGAAAACCTCGCGCATTCTCCGCTGTGATCCCTTCCCGTGTGCTCCATGCTTATCCGGCTGACGAGATTCCAATCGAGTGGGAATGGAAAGCACACGTTCCTCGAAACGTGTTGTATCACCTCCGGTATGCGCAGTAGAGGGGGTGGTAGGGGGCCACATTGCAACGTGTTGCTAGCCTACCACAGAGCTCACGTTGGTGCAGTACAGATCGGATCTGAAACTGAAGTCAGTCAAGAGGCGCTGGAGAGCTTGACAGGGTACCCGCTTCATGGAAGACGTTGGAAATGCTCATCGCCTATTTATACGGTTTCGGCGGAGTACAGTTTCGTTTCGTTTTCATGTGGCGGGAAAGTGGTTGGCTTGGATAGTACTACTATTGAAATCAATGTCCTCTCTCCACCGAGAACACTATGCCCTTTCTATCCCGTGTCTGAATCATGCACGGTCGAAGGCGATTCCGACAGAAATTAGGCTCTGAGGAACGAACCGCACAATATCTGAATCCCATATTCGTCTCCGACAAAGATGTGATCAGTGATTCTAGCGGGGCTGTTTCACGTGGAGGCTCTAAGGCAGGAGAGATACAGGATCAGCAAAGTTGCTCATTCTACCCTTCTTCCATTTCCACTGCCCGACGAAGGAATACTCGAAGACGGCTGAGCGAAATTAATCGAAGCGCGGAAAATGAAGGCCCCATGACTCCCGTGAGGCACTATTCAAGCGATGATGACCAAGACATATCTGGGAGTATAGAGCCACCGTCTGGAGTTTTGCCAAATGTAGAAGGTCGTATAGCAGTGGACAACAGCCGTCTGCGATCCACCAGTGGCGTTCAAGATCATCATCATCCAAATGACCTTTATGATGTCCATTTAGAAGGCATGGATACTAACAACTGTGCCTCTTCGCCTCAAGAGGTTGACGATACTGTCATCATTCATGGAAATTCTCATGTGCTGGATTTGTGTTTGTCACATCAAGCTCAAAATCCTGACGAGCTCCGTACTAGAGCGGGGAACTTGTCAGAAGTCTCAGAGCATCTCTCGTTTGCCTCATGGGAACGCACGGTGGGTACAATCGATATACGCCATTGCGCAGTATCTGATTCTCTCAGAGAGGCAGAGGCGAGAAGACTTCAGGAAGTGCTCTTCGTGGTTGAAAACGGTGGCTTGTCCGAGAATTACGCACGTAAGCTTCTTGCAACCGATGTTGTTTCATCACGTTTCAGCTATGATGCAACACTGAACTATATCAGAAGGAGAACAGGCGTGAAAAGATACTACGGGGTAATGTGTACCAAAGAACATGCAGCCATTTTCGAAAAGGACTGTGAAAGTGTTTTATGCCCAAGTCGCGAATGTGACCTGCCGGTTACTATTGGGCGTAGATACTGATATCGATTCATCTCCGAACAGATTGCAGCATTGTGTAGAGAGATTGATACATTCAAGAACATATTTCATGGGTGTCGGATGGCATATGAAGCTACCGTAAGCCATTTAGAGACTGACGCATATCTACATGACTACCACGATGGCGAGTATTTTCAGGAGATGCATGGAGAGAGATTGAACTCTTGGAAAGAGGAAGAAGAACTTTACGTGTTTCTCTCGTTCTCGTCCGATGGCGTGGAAGTCTTTAAAGGCCGAAGAATGACCAGGTCTCTGTGGCCATTGATGTTCACAGTTCTCAACTATGGTCCGGAGCAACGCTTTAAGGCTGCAAATTTTCTGCTTTGTGGGTTTGTTCCAGGCTCTCATGATGGTGAGCAGTTTGATTCATTCCTGTCGCCTTTGATTAATGACTTGAAACGCTTAGAACAGGGTGTGCGCATGCAGTGTCATGATGGGAAACTACGAATCGTGTACTCGTACATGTTATTCTTTACAGCCGACTGGCCTGCGGCAAGCAAGATTTTGGGTACGAAAGGACACAATGCGGAGCTCCCATGTCGAAGGTGTCACAAGAAAGCGCGCAGGGCTTCAGACGGTGGCACTCGCCTGTGGATGCTACCAGAGGAGCACAATTGCCTCTTACTTCATAGGCCACCCTCTTTTCGAGATATACCTACCAATTACATCGCAGTGGAATGTCCCGGACCCAGAACATGTGAAGAGACTGCGCGCACATGGGAGATGTTACAACAGGCGCTAAGCCAGACGCAAAGGGAGACAATCATGCCTGGAACAACAGTCAAAAGGAAATCAGTCATTGCCGAACTGACTCTTGATATTGTCAAGTGTTCTCCATACGATCCCATGCATCTTTGGTTACAGGGTTGGGTAAAGCACTTGATCAATTTGTGCACGGGATTCCACCCAAAGTGTGCCACAATCCGGAGATCCTACGTGATTAAAGAAGGAGCCTTGGTATCAATCAATCAGTCCCTGGCAGCGGGATTTGCTGGAATTCCATCCACTTGGGGCAGGCCATCTGAGTCTTTTGCTTATATTGGTGCGTATAAGGCAGAAGACTACCTTAATTTTGCTCTGTACTATGGTGCCATCGTGTTCAATGCAAGCTCGATCGATGTAAGGATAACTACGTTGTGGTCCCGGACGTCTAAAGTGACGCATGTACTGTTTGACACGAGCCCCAGAAAGAGTGATATTCATCGCATGGGAGAATGGCTCAGTCAGATTCACTCCCTGTTTTTGCAGGTCTTCCAGACGAATAGCTCAGAGGCATTCTGTCTCACGCCTACGACGCATGCTATCCTACACCTGCCACAAATGCTGCGGGAGTGCGGTCCGTTGCGAAACGTTTCCCAATTCATAGTTGAGCGAGTGGCAGATACCATGGTGGATATAAAGAAGTCATCACAACGCCCAGAAGCGAATTTGTTCCACAAGACGCATAATCTCTTTGCACTACGCATGCTCGGTGGTGGCTTTGGGCATACGATGGAGGAAGACAATTCTAATTTCGAACCATCAAGAGCCCCAGAACCTCCTCTGGAGGAGCACTGCTCTCTCGACTCTGGCTCTCCGCTACATAACAAAGTCATGGCCTTTACAGATGTAGATCAGCCTCTTGAGGAGTTGGGAACAAAGTTGAAACTAGAGGGGAAGGGGAAAGTGGTTGGCGGTGTTGAGAGAAGGGGACAAATTGAAGAACATACGAGAGCACTGCTTCCCATAACATGCTACGATATTCGAATCGAAGAGATTCGTCTGTTTCCATCAGTGAAACTCTCGGACCACAGCACCACGTTAAAAATCGAGAGCTGGGCAGAGCTTCAACGACGTAGAAGACAGGATATACACAGAGCAAGGCAGAAGTGTTGGATCGCGGCGCACTTCCAGTCAGACAGCTCAACTTCTTCGCAGCAATCGGGGGCTGGAGAGGCAACGTTCAAAGTGTTTTACGGGTGCATAGACGAAATGTGGGAAGCAGACGTGTCTTACCGGCAACCAGGTGAGCAGCTGTTGCATCGCAAAAACTTGACACTGATTCGTGTGAACTGGTTGTATGGCCTTCGTCTTGACCCTAACACTGGTCTCCCATACACTTCTCTGCAAGGCCCAAACCGTCGATCAACGCTTCATAACACTCGAAGAAGTGTTGAAGACATCTCATGTGTTAACAGACTTATTGGGTACATAGATTTCAACGGGCGTCGCACTATTTTGGACCCTATGCACCACCAATTATGTAGTTCTTTCCAGCCTCATACAATACTTGGAGGACTGCTGTGAAGGTTCAGGACGTTGGAAGCGTTAATGGTCTGGATACGTAAAGAACGGGAAAAAATACGGGCGATGGGAAGGTGCCGAATTCTGAGCGAGGCGAGATGTGAATGGAACAAATGTATCACACATAACGTTACCGGTGATGTTACTGGTGACGTTACTGGTCACAACCGGCGCAGCGAGGGCATTCGTGACTGCAGTTATGTAGGTCACGGTTTTATTCCCATTTCAAGTATCTGTACCAAAGACAGGAGTAAAAAGCATTTCATCGTTTATGATTGGTGCAGACAGAGGAATGCAAAAGCTGTTCATTGGCCTAATTCGACACACAATAGAGCATCATTAGCATACCATTTGCGCATCATTTTTTGTAATACTCCGGCTGTCCAGAGCGCATCTGGCGCGCATCTCTTCGCTCATCACATGAGCATATTTTGCATAGCTTTGGAACGTCTAATGTAAATCACTTGGACATCTTTTAGGTGTTTCACACGCACAGTTTATGCGCATCTTTTGCGCATCCTATGCACATCTCTACAGTACTCCAACATGGTTCATATGCACTGAAAGCAACAGAATGTACAGCGCATCTTAGGCGCATCCGTCGCGTATCAACTTGCCTTTCTGGAGATACATTCTTGAATACAATTGAAAGTGCTATTCTACACATCGAGGAATTTGGAGATAATACTGATATTTCCATAACGTTTGAACCGCGTTCACGTTTGAACCGCGTTCCGAAATGGTTCTCTTCCCTAACTCTCCAGGACAGTTTCAAAATCATCCTATTCCGAATGGTACGCCCAACAACTAACGAGTCGGGACGATTCTCCTTAATGGGGGAAGTGATGTTAGGATTTCGTTAATTCTGGTCATGTTTTTATTTGAATTTGTTATATTGCTATGCTTTTAGTTAGTCATTTAATGTTTTGATGCCTTCTTTGAATTCCCCGTGATCTAGCGATCCGATTTGATACCCTAATGATCCTCAGAGTCTTTGTTTGACATTAGTTGTCATAATGTTACCAAGACATGTCACGTGTGATGTCTGCCTCGTCAGTTGACGTCATGACTGACTTCATAGTTTCGGTGCCTTGCTGGAACTTCTACAAATGGACATGTTGCAGGAACTTATAGAAGCTTCTAGAAGACTCCACTGTCGATTTCTACGCACAGTTTCTACACTAATTCCGACGCAAGGGCCAGTACTCATAGACACATTAGTTTGAGAGATATTCTAGAAAGCTGCGTTAGCGACCTTATTTTCGAAGGTCCGATTCTCCATATAAACCCTGGTCGACTGCCCGACCTCTCCTCGGCAGTCACCATCGTTCACGTTCTCAACCATTGTTCAACCTCAGACCCAGTGTTCTAACAGAAACTCTGGACACCGATCTTCAGGATGCCCACTGAAGGACTTTGGATAAGTTCTTCGTATACGAATGTGCAAATTCTGCGGAGCAGTTATTTTAGGCACTGAGTTGGACGGTACATGCTGTGGTGCAAAAGGCTCTCGCAGTAGCCTCGGTATTACGTTTAAACGATCTCATACAAGTACTAGAGTTGAGAGGCTCTACAGTTTGAGGTCCTTTTTGTCGCTGTCAACACACATGAACACAATGTTTGCGAATGTCGTGAGCTTCATGGCCACGAAATATGTAAGAGGTGGCGGGCCTTCTTTTCTTCGCGTTCAAGGAAACGTGTCATTGTCAGTTCCGAGCCGAGAAGTTCGTCACAAATACCTCTGGTCAGAAGGTTCACCTAGTTTAAACGCCAGAGATTACTCCACTACATTCTTGAGGCGCATAGTTGCCAACCCGAATATTAGGTACTTGGTGCCAAGGTTATACGAAGTTCTGCAGCCAAGACCGGATATAGCTCGAGATCGCTATAGGAACCTCTTCCTGTCATCAGAAAGCAGACAAGTGAATATAGCCAGACATACGGCTCCGGCTACGGTAGATATTTCTGCAGACGCAGCTGAACAAGGTATTGTCGTTAGAAATTATCAAAGAGAAAGAGAAGGTCGAATCGAAGTCGATACTGGAAGCGGACCTCTACCTGAGGACTCTAGAGGTCGTCCCCTGGCAATGAGAGTATTTATAGTGGATCCCACGGGATTGTTTCGTTCTGAAGCTCCAGTAGCGCAGCTGGTCAACGGTCGTGAAACCGATTACATGTCCACTGGAAACCTGCGTAGAAGGACTGTCAAATATCGCCGTCTGAAATCAGACTCTAAGGCTGCTGAGATGGGAGCGTTCCCATTACTATACCCTTATGGAGATCTTCACTTACCTTACGATATGGTAGCATACATTGATGCCAGAGGCGAGGGAACTGGAAGATCAAGAGGATCTAGATCATCATCTAATATTCCTGATGTCAACAGACTGACTTGGGCGGAACATACGAAACGGAGGTTGTAAACAGACAATATATTACTAAACTCGGGGACTCTGCTTCAATAGTGGCTGCTACGAACCTACATTAATATCGAAGGTTTACGGCTCCGCTACCTTGAGTCTGAGCAAATGAGAATGGTAGAGGAACGAGAACTTCAGCAGGGAACGCACAGTGGAACAGATGAGCTTGGTCCACCCGGGAAGTTGTATCTCCCCGGAAACCACAAGAACTCACCTGCCTACTGGAAACAGAAGCGTTTGGATGTGCAAGCAATGGTTGCCAGGATGGGCTCACCGACACTTTTCATCACGGTTACAATGAACGTGTGGAGAGAGGAAATGAAGAGATTGGGACTTGAAAATGATAACACTGGCGCTCTCTCTCCACAAGGAAACCGCCCACGACCCTTCGACAGACCTGATCTGGTTGCCAGAGTCTACAATCAGTATGACAACGCAATTATGACTGATCTTCAGAAAAATTCGGAAGCTATTTTCGGCCTGAAATGTATCGGAATTGCTGCAAAACTTGAGTTTCAAGAAAGGAACACACCCCAGCACCACATCCTTCTATGGTTAGAGGGTGGAACCATTGACGATCCTGAAATTATTGACAGCCTTATAAAGGCAGAGCTTCCACGAGGACAATCTCAAGAAAATCAAGAGCTCCGAGCATTGGTGAAGCGGCTCAATATCCACCGCCATTCACCATATTGTCGAAGACGCACTCGGAACGGTCACTCTCGATTCGGGTATGACCATATGGATGTGGTCCCAGAGACAACCATTGACGATTTGACAAACAGAGTCACGTACAGAAGACGAACAGAAGAAGATTTGAAAGTTGTTCCGTACAATCCAGATCTGACAAGGAAGTACAAGGCCCACATAAACATCGAGCGTACACAAGGTGGAACAGCAGTGGCCTATCCGATGAAATATGCTTTTAAACCTGGAAAAAAACATGACGTATTCATTACATCAAGAGAGTCTCGAAGTACTGATCAAAGAGGCTCAGAAAGAGAACTTGAGAACGACATAAGGGCCTATATGAGATCACGTGTCGTTGGAGCGGTTGAAGCTGCCTGGAATATGTTCGAGTTCAGACACGTTCGAATTGTTCCCTTCCGTTCAAGCTTTTGACGTTCATCTGCCAAAAGAAAGGCAAGTATTAGTTCAGAACACTCGTCTACCAAGAAGTTTGAGGTCTTCAATGTTGGAGAGATATTTCAAGCGACCTTCTGAGTATTCTAATCTGGATTACCTATCATATTACGAGTCTGTTCGTCTTTATGACAAGCTGCCTCGCTCTATTCCAGAGAGAGATGCCTCTCTTGATTCTGGAAGACCCCCGAAATTCATAGTCGACAGAGATGAAGAAAGTGCGTCTGTGGCAAGGATTAGATTTGTATCACCAGGAAATCCAGAACTCTTTGCTCTCAGAATTCTGCTTATGAACGCCGCTTTTAGTTCTTTTGAAGAGGCAAAGAAGTTTCAGGGTGAAACGCATACGTCATACAGAGATGTGGCTATTGCAAGGGGTATTCTAGTTCACGAGAATGAATACGAAACGGCTTTCAACGAAGCAGTGAGAAACTACTCCACGCCATCCGAACTGCGCAGGATGGTTGTTACATGTTACCAACAGGGTGTAAATCCTCAGGATTTGATTGAGAGACATATAGTACCGCTCATGTCAGATATACGGGAGAGAAGCAGTTCAATGAGAAGAAAAGAGTTGATGAGAAGAATCATACAGATATCAAATCGCCATGGAGGACGACCTATCCGAGACCATCCATATTTTCGCGAGATAGTTCAGCAATTAGGAATCAGGCAAAGTGAGGTAGACAGAACTATGGAGACTATTCAAGAGCCACAGGCCCATCTATCTCGATCACGAAATGTACTCAGGGAAGGATAATCAAACTTAAAAGATGGACAGAAGCGTGTCTTTGACAAAATAATGAGAGCTGTAATGGAGAAGAAGAGGCAATCCGAGGAAGAACGAACAGATACAGCAGGGAAAGTCTTTTTCCTACAAGGACATGCCGGGACAGGAAAAACCTATCTCCTATCGCTATTAGTCTCAAGGATTACTGGTGGAGATGACAGCTACAACTGGTATCGCAGCTGCTCTTTACTCTGGGGGAAGAACCTTGCACAGTCTGCTGGGAATTGGAGTTGATGACGACAAGGATTCTCAAAGTAGAAAGAGAAGAACTCTTTCAAAGTAGGGACCTCGAACTCAAAGAGCAGAGCTTCTTCGCAAGATTGCATTACTGGTCATTGACGAGGCCTCCATGTGCCCTAAGCTTCTCCTGGAAGTCGTTGATGCCATTTTGAAGGATCTAAGACGGTCAAGGAAAGATTTTGGAGGGCTCATTATGGTGTTGGCTGGCGACTACATGCAGTTACTACCAGTCATTCCGAGGACAAGAAAGATTACAGATGAAGATGGGAATGCAAGGCGGATCCCTGTCAATATTCTTCGTGAACTCCAGTGGTACGATTGCGAGCTCTGGGATCGAAATACGGAGGTACTTCGTCTCACGGAACAAGTTCGTCAGCAGGATGATCGTCGTTTTGCACGACTTCTACTTGATATCGGAAAGAGATGGTCGTCACCCATGGTATCACTACCACTCATGTCTACCTCAAAGATTCAACGAGCCTACAGAGGACTTTGGAATTGGGTTGAGTCCCAAGATATGAAAGAAGTTCGTCCAGATCGTCTGATCGTTGCACCTACCAATCAATTAGTTGATGAACATAACCAAGCTGCATTGAGAATATTTCCTGGAAGAAAGTATCATCTTCCATCAGCGACAACGATGGAACCAATGAGGTCTCCCGATGGAGATCGCATCCAAACAGTCCTGGGCCCGGAGGTAACATACAACTACGCGCCTACTGGAGTGCCTCCTCACAATCTCTTCCTCAAGGTTGGAGTTCCAGTTATGGTTATACGAAATGTTCTGCATCCACATCTCGTGAATGGAAAGATGTTCGTTGTCACTGGTGTCTCTCGTCGATGTGTCGGAATTGCCGAAATGAATTCTGATGGCCAATTGACTCAGAACCACGTGCTACATCGAATTGATTTCAAATTTGAGTACATCGGAATCGAAGTGAGAAGGCGTCAGTTTCCTATCCGTCTAGCATTTGCTGCCACTGTTCACAAGAGTCAAGGCCAAACATTACGGAAGATGGTAATCGATTTTCGTGCAAATTTCTTTGCTCCAGGACAAGTATATGTGGGACTTTCGAGAATTCGGAAAAACACACACGTGCTTCTTCTCCACAATGAAGACGATACACCTATTCGCACAGCAGAAATTCATGAAATGCCAGTAAGAGTGAAGAACCCAGTTCTACCTGAGGCTGTAGATTTCGTCGAGGGTAGACGATACAACTAGAAGTAGAAAAGTGTGTTGAGTAAAACAAGTTCTGTTACTACATGCGAACCCTCTTTGTCCATACACAACTTGTCTTCATATTTCTTCTGGTCAGAACGTCTCCATGTCCCACTATCGAGAGTGTGAAAGAGAAAGTATTTGATTATGATTCATGACAGGGAGTCAACTCCGCAGGTTTAAGAGTCAAGTGTACCACATCCGAGATTCAAGTGTACTGCATTCGAGGGTTAAATCTATGCTAAATCCTATGTCGCAAGAGGCCATGGACTTTTACAACGCATGAAAACAGTAAAGTGACTACACAGTTTTCTCTCCCATCCATTTGTATCAGACGAAAAAGCAAAGAAAATAACAAAGCAATTGGTTTACTATGGCAGATAAGAAGCCATCATAAAACAAAAGATCCCACATTGTGATCAGAATACTAACCTTACAATACGAAACAAATAAATATCTTCTAAAATCACTAACTATAGTAGATCAACGATTATAGAAGTAATGCCAAACATTTAATGCTCATGCACTCCATTGGCCACAGGATGATTCTCGAACACTCCAGGAGGATTCGGGAAGAGGCTCATAACGGAGCGAGGCTCAAACTCGACAGAGAAGTCGGTGTCGTCCGGAAATTCTTCGATGTGCACAAGAGCGGCTTCGATCTCATCCATGAACGTTTCTTCACGTTCCGGACGCAGATGACCAAACTGAGCCATGATCCAACCGTGCAAGTAGAGTTGAAACTCGTCGTGTAGGTCTGCTATCACGCCGTTATCGAAAGCAATGAACAGCTTTCGGAGGACAAGCGCAAGCTCCTCGGTTAGGAACGGCCCACGGAGTTGCATGAAGCCAAAGCAGATGTGGAATGACGCCCAGGCGAGACGGTACTTTTCTTAGAGATCGTCGGTTATGCCATCAAACCACATCAACATTCTCTGGCCCCCGAGTTTAATACGACCGTAGAACTGGTACGCTATATCGAGCGCGAGCGTATTGCAGGGGCCATCGACATTGTTGTTGTTCTCCATCTTTAACGAGTAAGGAGCGTATGTGAACGGAAAGGAGACGGCAGGGAGAGGAGGCGGAAAGGAGGCTGTTCAGGATAGGGCGGCGGGGGACGGTGAGGGGCGGAAAGGAAGGGAAAGGAAAGGGAAAGTAAATGGTCGGTAGAAGGAAAAGGAGCAGAGATGCGGCAGAACGGCGACGTGATGGGGACGACGTGATGGGGCCGACGTAGGGAGTGCTCAGCTGCTGAACAGGCGAGTTGGTGAGGTCTGGGCATCGATCCAGTGATTTTTGGTCTCGGTGTTCTTCTTATAGGGCACGAGATGGTTGATGTAGCTAGTGGCCAACGCGTAGGATGCTATCACGACATACTTCATTATGTGCTAGGCTCTGGAATGTGCAGCACCTACACTGGAAGCAACCGTTTGCAGAATTAAAGTAATCCAACCGTTTCAGTGTGTTCAGGAAAGCCTCAGAAGAAATCTTCATATACAAGATAGCTTTGAAATCAAAATTTGCTCATTCTATATTGTAGCTGCAAACGTCACCGTAAGCAAATTGAACGAAATGGTCTACAGTGATTCACTTCTTCAACATGGCTCACATTATCCTTACGTATATGCCGTTACACTCAGCAAATTGAACGAAATGGTCTATAGTAAGCCCCTTTTTCAACATGGCTCACTTTGTGCTTACGTATACGCAGTCACACTAAGCAAATTCAACGGAATGGTCTACATTTAGTCAATTTTTAAACATGGCTCACATGGTGCTTTGCAGACTTATACGCCGTTATACTAAGCAAATTCATCAAAATGGTATACAATAAATCCCTTTTGGAACATGGCTCACATTATGCTTACGAATACGCGATCATGTCAAGCAAATTCAACCCAAACGTCTACAGTGAGTTACAGCATTATTTTGGCTCATTGTGCTTACTTATACCCCATTACACTAAACGAATACGACAAAATACTCTGTAGTGAGTATTTGGATCCACCTGGCTTACATAGTGGTTAGATTTATGCTTTTAAACTAAGCAAATTAAACTTAGTCGTCTTCAGTGAGCCATGTCTTGATAATTCCTCACATTGTGCATACGTATGCGCTGTTACTCTCAGTAAAATCAACGAAGTGGTGTACAGTGAGCCCCGTTTTCCCAATCGTTCACATTTTGCTTACATTTGCTCAATCACACTAGGCAAGTTGAAACAAATGGTCTACAGTGAGCCCCTTCTTCATCATGGCTCACATTAGATTGACTTTTACGCAGTCACAATAAGTCAACGAAATGGTCTAAAGTGAGCCACGTTTTAAACATGGCTTACATTGTGCTAACGTATGCGCAGTCATTTTAAACATGTCAGCAGAAGAGTCTACAGTAAGTCTCATCATCAATTTTGCTCACATCGTTGCTATGTTTAGTTTATAATCTATTTTATCGTGGCACATTAATACAGTGATTGCAATTTCTAAACAGAAGAATAAAATTGTGCTATATTTGGATGACGTTTAGCTTCATCGGTTTTATTGGTGTATTGATCAGAAGATCGAGTACGCCAAAAATAAAACAATCAATGTAGATTTTAACGCTGTATTCAGAAAGCTGATAATTATAGTAGCGCACAGTTTCGCTGGTTTTTAGGACTGTTTTTTGCTGCAGTGACAGGTAAACCATTCGGCCACGGTGCGAAGCTCCGCGTGCGTCCAAAGGCCGCTTTTTACTTGTTAATATTTTAACGAAATACAGATATATGCTGAGGTAGGTCTATTGAAGTGCACACACTCGGAGAATCTGCTCTCTGAGGAAAGCCAACTTGCACGAAGGTTCCGCTGCGCCGAGTCCGCACTCCACCATAGCGTGCAAACTGCTAGATGCGGGGCTCCAACAAAGGTACCGACGGTACCTTTGGTAGAAAGGCTACCTTTGGAGTATCCAAGGGTTTACCTCTAAGGTGTTAAAGCTCAACGTGTTCCTGTATACGGCCCGGAATGCCGTTAAACTAGTCCCGGCAATTGGCGCACCGATCGCCGTGTCAAACTCAGGATGTTTTAAAACTCGCATGAGCGCTCGGCGCACTGTACACCACTCCGGACTTGGGAAGTCGCAAAACTCGTTCAAGCGATCGGTCCGCTTGCCGATTGCCATTGCGGACCTGGGTGGAACGTCGGTAGAAGACCCTCTACTAGCTGTGCGCAGGCAGTAGGCTACGAGCCGATCAGCGGAAGAAAATTCTGCCACCGTTTCTCTGACTTTTCCCTCAGACGGAAAGAGGTTCTACGGAGACATTCGTGTGACAAGTTTTTTCCAGAATTTGTGTCGGAGGGTTTGCACTAGGATTGGAGAACGTTGGAAAGTAACGAGCTGGTTCTTTTCGTCTAACATCGCCGACAAAATGAGGGTTGGACGAAGGGAATGCTGCTATGGTGTCTGGTGGCACGACGTGGTACGTGCTGAGCGTCTTGGCGTGGTGTGCTCCTTAGCCGGTAACCTCGAGAGGATGAATGAAGAGGTACTTAGAAGGAACAGGATATAAACAGGTAGAATCACCGGTGACGAAATGCTCCGGCAGACGAGAACACCTTAGAGATCTAATGCTTTCTTAGAACAACTATCAGCTGCTCAACGTGCGTAACGCGGCTACATACGTGTAGTCGTCTGTGGCTGCATTTTGACGAAAGCCTTATAGGTTGTAGGGGGTTCTTAGCAAACCCCACACGTTACGCGGAATTGGCGTAACGTGCTCATACTAAAGAAGAAGAAGAAAGTGCTCGTGTATATGAGATACATAATGCATGGTACGTAATACGTACTACCCCTGGTACGTATCTCACACATACATGTGACAGTGACTGAAGCCGCGCGACGTAAGCGACAAACTTTAAACATTTTGAAATGCGACACAAAGTTTGACCTCACGCCGCGCAGAAGAGACTCTCAACGTCGTCGGCCGCCGCCAGCCGCAGCACGCTCAGCGCGCGCCGTCGCCATGGAGCGCCGCGCACCGCCCATCGCCCGTCGCCCACACGCTCTTCTCCGCCCGCCTCTCTTCCTCCGGAGCGCTTCGCAGCACACGCCCCTCGCCGTCATCACCAGCGTCCAACGCCCCGCCTCCACCAGCGCCTCCACCAACGCCTTGAGACCTGCGCGTGTCGTCGAAACCGCCACGCCGTAGACGCTGTCGCGAGACCCGTCGCCGTCGCCGCCGGCCACGCCCGTCTTCGCGTTGTCGCTGCCGTGCCGCGTGCGCAAGAAGGACGCGCAAGGCCATGCACAGCGACTCCACCGCGCGCCGCTCGCACGTCGGAGTGCAGCACTCCCGCCAGCAGCAAAGCCGGTCGCCCCACGTCTCGTCACCGGCGGCCACTTCTCCGAAGCGACGCATGCTGCGCGCCGCGCCGCCAGCTGCTGGCGGCGCGCACGAGGCCCAGCTCTCTGGCGGCCCGGTAGGAAATGGCGGCTGTCTCACGGGACGACTTTCGCCGACGCAGCGAACAAGCGCAGCTCGCGGGCGGCATGGAGCGAGACAGTCTCGCGCTGGTCGGCTCGCTCGACCGAGCCACTCCACTATGCAACCACGTGACCGGCTCCACCGCGCGACCGGCTCCGCCGGCGCGAATCTGCTGCGCAGCTGGCGAGCGACAGGGAACGACAGAGCCTTGCGCTGGCCGGGCGCGGCGGCCGTCTGCGGCAGGAAATCACTCGCGCGCTATGAACGACGTGCGACGAGGAGCGCGCAGGCAGGCGACGTGGGCGCAGCGGCGCGAAGGTGAGGTGTGGTTGCGAGGGTGTTGCCGCCGACTGCCGGCGTGGCCGGCTGCCAGGCGCGCGGCGAGGTGGAGCGGTTGGCGGGGGGCCGTGATGCATCGCGCGGCGTCGACGCGGGCGTCGGGGGTTGGGCTTGGTGGGGAGGCGCGTCGCGGTTGGGTGGTGGGGCGGATGAGGACGAGGCGACGGTGGTGAAGGCCGACACGTGCCTCTACGCCAGCGCTGTGACGTGCCAAATGACGACCTCAACTTTTTCTCCAAAGTTGCTGATTTTCTATGAGCTTTTCGAGCAACGAAGAATAAAACAAGTCTACTACACACGCGCTTTCCTCCACCATCGCGTCTGTTCTGCGTCCATCAGCGACCACCGCACCGAACGCCATCATGGCGCGTTGCACCGTCGTGGCCGAGCGCCATCATGGCACACCATTTTGTTCTTCGTCTGCC
The DNA here is from genome assembly GCA_022539475.1 of Gracilaria domingensis. Lineage (NCBI taxonomy): Eukaryota > Rhodophyta > Florideophyceae > Gracilariales > Gracilariaceae > Gracilaria > Gracilaria domingensis. The sequence goes on along the minus strand of VCMS01000124.1, from coordinate 73,237 downwards.
GTGGCCACTGGGATGCTGTCCAGATGCTTTCCGACGGCACTTTAGCCTCCTCCGATCGCCATGCCTGAGACACACGAGTTCGCAGCCTCGCTGTTCGCATGGATGAGCCCTGCCAAATGCCCTTTGCCCCATGACGCGGTTTCTACCATGAGAGAAAGAGCTCAAAGCAAAGATCGCAACGACCAAGTCAACCAACCTGGTACCGCGAACGACTCCCAATGTCCGAGCTGAGAGTACCCCAATTGCTTTTGTAACTCTATCAACATAGTTAATGTTCACAGCATGCACGTCCAGATGGAAAGGTCGCATTGGGCATAAAGTGCCAAGACGACCCCCATAATCGACCTTTTCATACTCTTCCGTTTCTTGAGCACGCTCAAAAACAAATTTGACGCCGAGAACAAATTGTTTCGCTTCACGGACACACGTACGTTTAATCTAGGCTGAGTGCTTTGCCGTTTCTGGCTCATATGTGCACATCTCGATCCCTCCAACATTCCTTCGCCGTAACTTCAATGTGACCGACGGAGTTTGTGGGCACTCGCTTTTTTCAAAAATAGATCTCGACCAAGTTTCAGAAAGACCATCCACCGTGTTCGGTGCCTGCACGTCCTGGGCATACAACACGAACCAAATCTTCATAAAAAGCCAAAACACAATAATTAGAACAAGCTCTGTTGCCCCAATAATGACTGTCTGCTTGTCCAGTACTGTGCGTTCAACCATTGAGTCCCCTGCCACAATCACTGATGTATTCTCTGCTTTTGAGTACGACACTGCTCCAAAATATTCGTAGCATGAAGCTGGAGACAAACAAGCCCGCCGAATATTTAACTGAGCCCCATTCAATTCTCGTTCCATTATGAATTTGGCGTCCAAGAAACCCATTGGTACCTCTCCCTTTACGTCCAACCGTGCCCAAAATTCTAGAATCACCGGGATGGGCCTCTTCTCAACATGGACGAAATCATCAGCTTCATTCGAGTACACGAATGTCAAATTCTTCGTGACTAACCGCTTGAAGGATAAGAAGATAGTATAAAATTGGATGTCAGATCTACTTCGTTTGTGGCAATATATGGTTAAAGACATGCGTAGGGTGATTTCAGTAGTAAAAGATACTCTTGTTCGGTTGTGAAAGAAGCACTCTAGATTTTTTTCAGGCGTCCTGATCTTTTTGATCCCCAAATAATCTGAGTCAGAATGAAAAGCACGAGAGATTGCCGAAATAGACAAATTGATTTCTCGGTCACGGGGATCTGTATCCCATTCTTTTCTACTTGCCATAATTCTGAAAAGGGATTTTTCGGTCTCTTCAATGCAATTAACCCGATGCAGGAGATCGAAGGTGAAGTTTTTGTTGTACTCCGGAGCATCACCGTAGGATATATTCATCACACCGTTCACAAATGTCAAATTTGCAACGCTGGCAATAAGCCATCCCTCAGCATCAACATACGAACAACTACGAAAAACGAGATCGGCATCAAACGAGCCATTTCCCACCTTTTGCTTTTCCATTGGCGAATCACTTCTTGACTCAATTACGAACGCATGAGGTAGAATCTTTTCCACCATGACCGGTTGTACGTCATTTTCAATCCTTGTCTCAAGGTAGACTGGAATGACAATGCAGACAATTCGGAACAATAATAGCAGAATATGAGGCCGTTGATTGCCGAAAAGACCTTCGTTCCAGAGAGGATATGGAAATGATGAAGCTCGTATGGGCTTTTGCGCGTTACTCAGCTGGTGTGAAAACAAGGTGGCAGCCTTTGATGTAGAGTCCATGAGAAGAGGAATCACGACTAGCTCGAAAACGACGAATATCAGCGCAGCAGTAACGCCATTTCCAAATGGGAGCTCAATCATGGCGAGCTGAAAGTGTGGGTGAGAGACATCAGACATGGGCACGGCGCGAGCACATGGTGAGAAAGTCATTTTATCCAACATTGTAACGCAAGGCTAGCTTTGTACACGTGTACCAAAGATACAGGAAGGGTACACCTTGCATGCGTTTGGAGGAGTTTCAAGTTTGGGAATACATGCCAATTTTATCGTGACAGAGCCAACAGAGGCCGCCATTGAGATATTTGTTGGCGTCCAATATCTGGGGCGCCGATTTCGGGCGTTATTGAACTACACGTGCAGAGACAAGCAGATTCAAAACGACAAAAATGCTACTCTGGAGCACCTCTTCGTGCATCTGCATTCGAACAGTTCCATTATTCCAGTATTATGCATGCTACGTACGCTTCATCATGACGATGATGATAACGATAAACAAAATGATGATCAGTGAATGATTGCTACTTTCAAGACAGCTTGTTGCAAGTTGCAATGCGCTCGGCGGATTGCTTTCCTCTAAATCTTCGTCACATCAAAACGTCACAAGCCCCATCTTATCTACATGCTTGTCCTTGCGTAACCGTAGAACATATCCGTGTACTGAAGCCTCTTTAGCTGTATGCACAGTATGACCCAAGCGTAAAAACGTTACCGTCTTAATGCTTGGCGCCAACTTACACAGTTTTGTACATGGTAATATATATCATGAGCGCTACGCAAACAGCAGTGACCCATCATATTATACACAGTCTAAAGACAGAATAAAGGGCTCCGCGATGCACAGACAATCCTATTTAAGCGCAAGTACAATACCGTTTCAAGAAGCCCAAGGCTCTGCGAACTGAAGAAAGGGTCGCTACTGAAGCTCAGCATTCTCAACAGAACGTTTCACCATTATCTTTCATACTGAACCCCTTTCATCGTCATACTCTGATCGGTACAGAAAACCTCCCTTTGCAAGCTGTATTACAATGCTGGATATTCCTTTTGGAACTGGAGTCGTTGCAGCATTTTTGTTTTTCATTTTTGAACTCATTGTACTCCCAGTCCTCATTTATTCCACCGCCGCCCTTGCTTCTGTCCTCCTCTATCATCACACGAAATCGGGAAACAGCGTACTCATTAAAACATTAAAGTTTCCGTACTGGAATGAAGGTCTTCTACACAGGCAACGATCACATGTACTTCTGCTGCTGATTCGAATGGCGGCCATTGGTATCCCAGTGTATTTAGACGTTGGACTTGAGGCCCGTCGTGGTGTTGAGCTTCAAACTTATCCACATGCATTTGTTCTCGATTCGAAAAGGGAAGATGTGGCGTCGTACGAAAACAAGTTCGGTATAAGCATCGAAGATCTTAACGAGCAGAGCAAAAAGGTGTATCGTCGATGTACAAAAGTAGATGCAGATGGGTGGCTCGTAGCCTCCCTGGGTAATCTCACAGTTCAGGAAAACGGTGACCAAGTAGAATGTATTCCTAATACTCAGAGAAAGGTGTTTCGAAGCATTGGGAACATGGAGGCGCTGCAGAACTACTCGAATTACGAAAGAGAGATTGTTATGAAGTTTTCATGGCTTTCCGGACCAAGAGAAGCCCTTCCGAATAATTTAGTTTCTCAGTTTGATCGTGATCCCTGTAAACTTGTGGACAACGACGATGTCTTTTTCCTGATAACGAATTGGACATTAGTTGGTAGTAGTGGGTTGGAATGCTTCCCAATTGACAGGTATGGTATAGATTGTATGATTTGGCCTCAGTTTGTATGTCAGAACCTGGCGGGAAGCGTGTCGGAGTATTGGATATCTGAGCAAAGTGGAATTAAAGAAGTTGTGAGAAGTGAAGCAGTCAACGAGCTGCTAACGAGCAAAACCGGAACACAGAATGCTACAATGTATTATATGGAAACTTTGGAGTTTGAAGATGATGGAGTGATCAGTGCTGCACACTTCGCAAACCCAGGTGTATATACTCGCTGGTTTTGTGACGTTTGTGGGGATCATCCATTCCTTTTCGTGCGCAAATCTTTCTATAGCGCGCTTGAAATTATTCTGTATACAAGAATCGATAATGCAACTCTTCGTGTACCTGGCACGCAGTTCGGTCGAACTGTGATAAGCGACCATGTCGTTATCCTAGGAGTACTTGAGGTTGTTATTGTGTTGTTGTTTGGAATTTGCATGTGGTTATACTTGTGGACGAGGCGTGCGAAAGTGCAAAAGCCCAACACGCTGAATGGGCTTTCGGAAGTTTGGTCTGTTTCGAACGAATGCTCAGAATATGATGGAAGGCGCGAGCGAAGAAGAATCACACTGGGGATGAGAAAGAGTGGACACAGTGAACAAAAGAACATATTGGTGCCGTTGAGAGAGAAGTCAAGCAATTGCAACGAAGAGTTTTCATATTCTGAGCTGAGTTCTACATTGGATGAAGCTGAAACTGAAACAGAAACAGGAACTGAAGGTGGAAGCTAGAGTCGGAATCAGTTTGTAGCACATGTGCATGATAAAGTGAAGCGTATTCAAGATTGAGCGTCGTGTAGCTGTTTTGAACGCCTGTGTCGCTTGTTCGTACTCTCTGTAGTTCCGACGGAGAGTCGCAGCAATGACTTCCGCTTTGAGAGCCTTGGGCTTGATGACGCAAAACGCTGCCAGCAACGCGCAGAAAGGAGACATTTGTTGCATATGGCACTCTCGAATGTGTTACTCGTCTTAATTCCTGGAGCTTATCGATCATACCAGCGGTGTCTTCCATTGCGCCGTTATGATGATGTTCCCGTCTACACGCCACGGAATACATGTCGTTGCACGAGCTGTATTGTTGTTGTTTCTAGAGAAAACATTGACGACGCTGTCTTCTCGATTATACTAACGGTACGTGTAGTGGCCTCGATGCAGTCAGGGGGCCATCGATTTGGCACTGCAAGGGAGATATTCGACCATAGCGCCTGAATGCGCACATCTCGATGTTCGATCGAGATCTCAACTTATTTTGCGGCTCTTCGAAGCTGAACAACTTTGGTTTGACATCTGGAAACTTGTTTGGAATCATTTTGGCGATACCCCGTATCTCAGTTCCCACTGATTTGCCATTTGAGTTTTTAAAATGAATCGCTGCACAATTGTGCCGCCTCTACACGTAGCGCTTCAGGAATATCTAGACTTGTTGCCACGTTTCCCAACGGTACCACGTCGGTATTGCTGTCCGTGATCTCCGCATTCGTCCAAACTTTGGACTCCAAAGCCGTACGGAAGAGAACAAGAATTCAAGACGGCGACGCGATGGCCGTGCTCAGGTCATTTCCACCAAAGCTACCGCTCTTGCGCGTGAGTTTGCTTCCAAACCGGTTAAAGCTGACGATGTGTATGTTCTAACTCTTTACTTATTCTTGAGATGCTGCAGATGTTCAGGCATGCGAAACTGATGGCAAGCCGTAGAGAGCAGTAGTCAATGCGGGAGCTCTGGAATCCGAGCAAGTGCTCTCAAATCCAATGGACGTCCACTGCCATACCGAACCGATACGGATCTCCCAAGATCATCTTGGCCATGATCGCCTCTGGACCGATAGCTCTTTTTGCTCCTAAAGAGCCCGCTAGACGCCCCAACAGAAAAGCAGAAAGCGTACCAGAGCTGATGAAAGTCAGTTCGCCACACGCTACATGATGCACCCCTCGGAGGGTGCTGCTGTCTGCGTATCTCATTCATCCAACAATATACGTATACGCCCCACTCCACGCAGCATCGCTCAATTTCGCTCGCAAACCTCCACGTCTTGCTCGAACCCGTCCACCCCTTCGAGCACCTCGTCGCGCACGCGCTGCGAGCGCATCTCCTTTGCCGGCGCGTCGTCGCAGCTGATGACGGTGTTGTGCGCGTCGTACTGCGGCCGTACTGCAGGCCGATCACCCCGCTGCGGCGGCAGTGCCTTCTCGCCCACCAGCACCTTCGCACGCCCGTCTTGCTCAGCTCGCAATCGAACTGTTCGGCCGACTCACGTGCGGCTCGTACAAACGGATCAGGGTCACGAAGCCGTTGTTTGGTCGTTCACATACACCATGCCGCTTTCATCTCCCCGCCGTTCTTTCAGATCCGCCTGGATCTCCGGGATGCCCCCGAGCACCTAGCGGAAACCAGGCATGCGAAAGCACCGTAGCGTCGCCCAGGCCGCCAACACGACAACAGCGGGAAGGTACTGCTTCCTCGTTGAGCTGCGAGTGGGTGCCAACGCGCTGGTATGTGCAGTGGGAGCGTGGTAGGCGGAAGTTAAGAGCATACATGTTTTGCGACACAGTTAAAGAACGGGACAAAGTTCCGCTACGAATTTGCGAACAATACTCTCATTCCTACCTTCACAAATCCCTCCTCGTCAATAACATTTCCAGCATGCCCTTCATCTGCCAGAAGTGCATCTACATTTGATTCGTTCCATTCGTCATCGCTTCTTGTGAACGATACTGGTGCCCGCGAGGAACGGGCTTCACTGGAGGCCTTGTCAAACAATGATCGCAACAACTGCTTGGCAAGCTTGGATCTTAACACCCTCTTGGAGCGTGTGGCCTTCTTGAATGTTGCTCGCAGTTCCGGCGGTTCGCGTCGGTGCCGTATACCTGTGTACTTCTTGCGCAACTCGTAAAACGATTTGATGACTCCATCCACGCCAAGTAAGCCCGTATCCTTGTCCATTTTTTGCATGACAACATCTTCCACCTCATTCTCGCGTACAATCACTCCAAAGCCTCCTTGAATGAGTTGCGTCTGTAGTGTGTGTTTCAGTTCCGGTATGGCGTCTTGAGCAGTGACGGTGTCTTCCGCAGACAGAGGCCTAGAGGCAACAAAGCTCAGTATCTGACCAATGTTGGACTGGGAGGCGTACGGACTAGGATTTGGACGTGGGGTGGTTCGCATCAGTTCAGCAGTATCGCTGTCTTTCGACAGCAGCGAGAGGGGCGTCTCGCCCTTGTCGTTTGTTCTGAACGGATCTGCCCCTGCTCGCCACAGCGCAAGCGCCACAGATTCCTCGCAGTTCTTCAAAGCGTAGTGAAGCACCGTGTCGCCTGAGCTGTCTGCCATTCGAGCGTCCGCACCACGCGCCAGCAACGCTTCCACAATTTCCATGTGTCCTTCCGCAGCAGCCGCGTGCAAAGGTGAACGGCCATCCTTATCCGCACAGTTCACAGCGGCGTGGCGCGCAAGCAACGCTTCGACGATCTTGACGTTGCATGAATCAGCGGCCTGGTGCAAAGGCGATTCGCCGTTTCGGTCTCTGTGGTTCACGTCAGCGTTTCGCGCCAAGAGCGCTTGCACCACTGAGATATGTCCCTCCAAAGCGGCCCAGTTCAATGCTGACCTGCCGCAAGCACCAGTGCGATTCACTTTGTGGCCATGATTCAACAACGATTCCACAATTGTCGCGTAGCCACTTTCTGCTGCTCCATGCAATGCAGTGTTGCCATGCGGGTCGGCGCGGTTCACGTCGGCGCCCTCTGCCAGCAGCACCTCCACTATGGCGAGGTGTCCATTCGAGGCGGCTCTTTGCAGCGCGCACTCGCCATCGTCGTCTACGCTGTTTACGTCAGCACCGTGCGTCAGTAGCAGCGCCACTTGTTGCAAATCGCCGCTTGTGGCAGCCTCACGCAGCACGTGGCTGTCTCTGTCGCTGTCGCGCATGTTAGCCGCCGCGTCCGACGGCGACGGAGCCCTCGGTGCCGACGAGTGTCGCTCCGTGGGCTGTGGGAGCTCGCGCAGTTTTGGCGCCTCTTGGCGCTTCGGGCGCCAGATCGTTTACACGTAGCGTCTCCACGTGTCCACGCTGCGCGTAATATGCTGTCGAGTCGACACTGTCGACTCGACAGCATATTACGCACAGCGTGGACACGTGGAGACGCTACGTGGCTTGTGATCAACATGCGTCGACAGTGTCGACGCATGTTGATCACAAGCCTCGATGACTCGTGCAAGCAAGAGCATCAAGATCTTCAGCGGCTCGGTTGCAGCAAGTTTTTACTCTGTTTTCACCACACAACGGCGAGTGTTTCGTACGTCCAACGTACACAATCTGCAAGCTCATATGACTCAGAGGGTTCACGTAAGTCTCAAAGGTACTCTACAAGTTTGCGAACAACACCTTCATTCCCACCTTCACAAATCCCTCCTCATCAATAGCCTTTTCATCGCGTTCTTGCTCCACAAGCAGTGCATCCACAATCGATTCATTCCAATCGTTTTTGCTCCTTTCGAACGATACTGGTGCTCGCGAAGACCCAGCCTCACTGCCAGACTTATCAAACAATGACCGCAACAACCGCTTTGCCAGCTTGGATCTCAGTACAGTCTTGGACCGCGTGGCTTTCTTGAACGTAGCTCGCAGTTCTGGAGGTTCACCACGACGTCTGAAAGCTGGATACTTCCTTCGCAAGTCGTAAACTAACTTGATCACCGCATCAACGCCTAGTAAACCACTATCCTGGTCCATACGTTGCATGACAACAGCTTCCACTTCATCGTCCAGCGTACCTACTCCACAGTCCGCTCGAATACCTAAAAGGCGTTGCAGCTCCGGTATTGCGTCCTGAGCAGTAATCGTTTCTTCCTCTAACTGACGACAAGGGGCAAGAATATTGAGAATCTGACGTATATTCGTTGGCGAGGCGGACGGACTGTGATGTGGCGTTACCATCAGTTTCGCGGTGTTGCTGTCCTTCGGTAGCATCGAAAGCGCGGTCTTTCCTTTGTTGTCTTTCCTGAGTGGATCGGCACCCGCGCGCCACAAAGTAAGCGCCACAGATTCACAGATCTCTGTGACGCCTGTGCTCAACGCGTAGTGAAGGGCGGTTTGTCCCGAACGATCTGCGATGCGGACGTCTGCACCGTGCGCAAGCAACGCTTTCACCATTTCGATGTATCCGTCCGCAGCAGCCATGTGTAACGGAGAGCAACCGTCCAAGTCTGTGCTGTTAACGGAGGCGCCGCGCGCCAGCAGCTGCTCAGCAACTTTGACGCTGCCAGACCCGGCGGCGTCTTGCAGCACAGTGGTGCCAAACTCATCGCTATGGAACACGTTGGCGCCTCGCGCCAGCAGAGCTTGCACCATGGCAACATGCCCCTCGGCGGCGGCCAGGTTGAGCGCAGATCTGCGAGAAGCTCCTAACCCGTTCACTTTGGCGCCGCGCGTGAGCAGGCTTTCGACGACTTCGATGTGACCCGACTCCGCTGCCGCGTGCAGCGCTGTGTCGCCATCGCCGTCCACACGGTTTATGTCGGCACCCCGCGCCAGCAGCTCGTTCACGATGGCGAGGTGCCCGCGACTGGCGGCAATATGCAAAGCAAACTGTCCAGACTCATCTTTGCCGTTTACGCTGGCACCGCGCGAGAGCAGCGAGACGAGCTGCTGCAGATTACCGCTCGAAACGGCTTCGTAGAGAGGGCACACTTTGCTTCTGTCGCGCATGTTTGCCGTCGGAGACTCGCAACCAAACGGCGCCCGTGAATCTCCGATCTTTATCTGCTGTTGCATTTCCAGGTGTCCACGTTCGGTGTTTCCAGAGTTTACATTGCTGACAGTGGAACAACGCAGCTATTCCTGGAAATCGTGTACACTGGTACTCCGCACTTGCGTCTTACTTCCGCACCTTCTCTTCTCGATAAATTCATTGGGGACAGAATCTGGTTATATCTACCCGGGTAGCCGTAACCGTACCCTTTATCCCCTCCTCAGGATTGGGAACTCAATTCGAGCGAGTCAACCTCTAACTTTGTGTAGTGCTGTCAGGCTGACAGCACTACACTTTGGAAGATGGTCACAATACAGCTTTGAGAAACTCTCACTGAAGGATAGATGCATATTTGATTTCAAGATGTCTGCGAACGGCAGACGAATATAGATTTGCACAAGATTTGGACGAAACTGCGTGATCTCTTCGGTGTTGGGTACCAACAGATAGCCTATACGTACCATGAAATCTTATGCTTGAAGTGCAGGGCTGAAGTTTTAGGCGTATCACTAGATACCTCTCTATAGAATAATCTCTAAGCAACCGCGGTGAACGGTATGCGTACCGCCGAAACACCTTCAGCACCGAGTAAAGCGTTGCAGAACGCACGCACGATATGGTCAGACTATTACACCGATTACTGCGTGAAGAAACTGGAGAACCTGCGAAGTATAGTCAAATCCTAAACGGAAGAAAAATACAAGTTCTTCATCAGCCTGTGGCGCTGTGCCGCGGCGGATCCCATGTGGGCCGCTCCTCCTTGCCCTCATTTGCCTCGAATTTTCCTTCACATCTTTGGAAACTTCCTCCAGCTATATCGTACGCAACCGTGATTTGAAATCTTCTTGGTTTACCTTATTAGCACATGTATAGGGGTCGCTGCACGCTCCTGAGAGAATCGTGCAGCAAGCAAGTGCTGAGCCTCTCGGATGTCTCAATCATTTCACTCACAACTTATCACTTCTTCTTCTTCTTTATTTTGGACAGTAGTTTCTTATTCCTAAACTACAGTAGAACCTCATAAGAGGTTCTCTCTCTTTAAAAAGGCCAAAAAGTTCTGTGAATTCTGTTTTATCAGATACGGCACTGATGATTTCGCTTCTTGTGGCTGTCCAGCCAAGAGGAATCGTCGAGACATGTTTAGAAGTGGGCATCGTAAAACCACATGGTCGCAGTCTTTCTTAACCTTTGTACCACAGGAGCAGCGCAGGTTTTATGGTTCACATGGGAGGCCACAGGGTGAAGTGATGGCACATGTCCTGTGAAGAATTGCGCCATTGTCACTTCAGCCTTCCGGGTTGCTCCATGTTCCGCACAGAAATCAGAGCATTCTCGCAGAAAGGTAAGGGAGTTTTTTCTGTTTGAAAGGAGAATCTTACGCGTCAAGCATGTCCATCGGCACAAGGATCTGCCTAGAGAGCGCTACGTTCAGACCTTCCTTTGCGAGATTATCCACTCTTTCGTTCTCAGGAATTCCGCAATGGCTGGGTATTCAACTAACGTAGACCTCCTTCTTGCTTATGTGAATTATCAACGCTAACTCTTGGGCATGAACAATTTAAAACGTACTTGCAAACAATTCATTCATTCAACCGCCGCCACCGCCGCACCCGCCGCCGCCGCACCCGCCGCCGCACCCACCGCCGCCGCACCCACCACAGCCGCCACAGCCGCCACATCCACCACATCCACCACCATTCCCTCCATCACCAGGACTCGCCCCACAAGGATCACCGATATCATCCACACGCCCGGCGAACAGCATGCTTCTCGTTATTTTTCTGCCACCACCACGCTCGCGTATGTCTGTCGGATTCGTTATGATCTTAAATATTCGCCTTGGAGACCCTGGAAAGTCGCTACAATGCCATGAGCTGTTCCCAAGTCCGAGCAGCATGTTCCCTAGACCTTGGTTACCATGCTCAGTGGGCATTTCTCCACCTGCTCCCCGAATCATGGCGTAGTCTTTCTGCCCCGCTGACCACGCGGGATACATTGTTTCGTGGCTGCCAATCTGCGCTCCGCCACGAGGGTCGAATCTTGGCTGCAACAAGACGTAGAGCGTCGCCGCTGCCGTGCTTATCAGATACGTTGGCAAGAGTTGGCTCGCATGATTAACCTCGAGCTTTGAAGTTATAAGACTGAAAGCCACTTGACCTGGGGAGATGCCTCCTGCAGCTGAAAGAGACGGTAGCATGAAGGAATACATCATCGGCTTTTTGTTTGTGCCCGAGTGCTCGAGGTTGCGCCAGCCGTTTTGAGAGCTCGCACCAAGTAGCCATATACTCAGCTTCAGAAAACCCGGATTGCCACGACTTCCTCGGATGCCTCGCACTCCTGGCTTTCTAGTCTCCTTATCAAATGGAATGCCAGGAATGCCCTTCAAAGGAGACTTAAAGCCCTCCCACTTGCCAGCAAGAAGAGCGAAGTCCTCTCCACCAACTCTCAACACGAAAACGGTCTCCTCAGGAGATGCAACGCATTTTCTGGACGAACTGAAGAACGACGTCGAAGCGCACACGGTATTTGGAGGCACGAGGTGCGCTGTAGCCAACGGATAGCGTGGTCTGTGAGCCGACGCCTTAGATGCGTGCACCTCGACCACTGAGGAATGACGACTTGGTTTAGCGTCGGAGCTATTCATGTACATGAGAAAGTGTGTCGTTCGGCTTACCAGGATGACATCTTTGGTGCTTTTTCCGAGGCAAGAATAGCGTTCCAAACTGCGCTGTGTACTGTCTTGGCTGCTACTGCCAGCGGCAGGATGATTCTTCCAACGCCATTCCGTCCTGTGAACCCAATCTGAACCGGCACTTAGCTCCATTGCACTCAAGTCAGCATCCCAGATTTGATACGAAGCTCTTGGAGACGTCGAGCAACCAGCACGTAGAGCAGCAATCATCTCAACGAGAGCAGGTCTTAATATTCTTTCCGAGGTTTCCACATTACCCCTCCACATTCCGCCGGCACAGTATATTGGGGAAGAGAACAACTGGTTCCAGGTTGTAACAGTTGCATCCCAACGCTGCTTGAGCTCGGATTCATCGGTTCTATCGTTGAGCGTATCATTGTGTTTGAGCACCGAACCGCGCAACTTCACTGTCTCGGCGCGGTACCACCGTGGGTGCAGCATATGGGCGTGCCAGCACACGTCGATGTCATAAGTCGGGACCCACACCTTGCTCGGGTGCAACTGTTGCAATTTGAGAAACTTGTGGTAGCGTTGGACGGCTGACCTGAGAAAGCTGTTATCTTGATACTGCGGCATAATGCCAACCTGATACTGAAAGGCCATCTGGCGTTCCGCAGCGGCTATGATGTCGTAGGAGATGCGCGAGGGCTCCTTAGCGGAAGCACTGCTCGTGGAGTGCGTCCCCGCCGTGTGGGACGCTTGCAGTGGTGCGTTCTTGATTACATCGGTGTTGTCGAAGGGCTCATTCGGAAACATCTGGCGCCACAGTCTTTCAGCCTCCAGCTTTCCAGCCAGTCTCTTCTTCGGTGGCAGCAGCTCGTGGTCCACAATAACGCCAGACTCTTCAGGGCGCACGGCGTTCCACATGGCGGCGGAGTCGGCGGCGTACTTGACGGGGCACAGCATGTGGCAGAACCACACCCATTCGACGTCGAGCGGCGGAACGAGACGCGAACGTTGCTCAGGCTTCACTTGTGCCAGAAGCGGGATCCACACATGCTCGTAGCGGCGGATGGCGTCGCGCAGCACGACGTGGTTGAGATACAAAGCCGGATGCTCGTCGACTTGGTTGAGAACGGACACCAGGGCCTTCACAGACGGCAGCAGAGCGCGTCTCGCTCCGGACGCGCCTCCGTGGCGGCTAAAGGCGAAGCGGTGCATTGGAGGGCGCTGGAAAGGGAGTCACTGGACGGCCGCTTTCTGGCGGGACGGAGACATGGCGAGCGGGAGGTGCACAGAATCTGTGCCATCATCTGATGAGGGGGGGTTGCTCGCGTTTGCTCACGACGATTTTGCTGAGCGAGAGCTGATTGGTGCGCGAGCGAAGATTTGTACCGGGACAACAATGACGCACCCGTCCATCGCGCCGTGCCTTGGTACGTGTACACGGAACTTGAATGATGGTGTCCAGTCGCGCACCGTCTCAGGCTGAGACGGCCTCAGACGCCGCCGAGCACGGCGTGGCAACGGCCCGCCGAGCGCGCCATGGCCAGCAGCATCGGTGCAAAGAGATGAAGCACTGACGTCGCGCTCGAGCCGCTCAACAACGCGCGCGGAACTGCCCACCATCGCCGCACCCCCGCAGCTCGCGGCGAAGCCCACGCGCCGCTCGCTCCGCCTCCGCGCGCGAGCGCGCGCGCACCAGCTCCGCGCTCCGCCCCCAACGGCGCGCTCTTCCGCGCGCGGCGCGCGCGGCGCGGCTGCTCGCGCCAAGCGCGCGCGCGCAGCGCGGCGGCGCGGCTGCCCGCGCGTCGCTCGCGTCGCGGCGCGTGGTGATGCGTGGCGCCGCAAGTTGCGGCGTCATCGCTGCCGGCGTACTGGTTTGCATGGTTGCTGTCACCGCATTGGTCCACACGCGCTCTGGGCGCGCAGCTTCCGAGCACGTGCCGTAAGGCGCATGCCGCCCACTCACGGCGCTTGCGACACAGTCATTTACAGTGTGGCGGAATTGCTTTCCCCCGCCATGGCGTTCATGCTCCGAGCCCGAGCTGCCGCCCCACCGCCACCGTCTTGTCGGGCATCGTTTCAAGGCCCCGCCCTTTCCACGCGCTCTCGCCAACCCGTCTCACGCTCATTCCCACCTGATCAGTCTTCTGTGCCGCATCACACGTTTCATGCTCTTGTGGTTCAAACTCGAATATATCTTCGTCCTGGGAGTACCTCACGTACTTGCTACCTCAGGCAGCTTTTACCACACCTTTGCCTCCCTTTGTTAAACGTTGTAACAGAGCTTTTGGAAGCGAACCGATGAAGATACTTTTCCTGAGAGGTGAGAAACGACGTGAATGCGAATCATTATTCTATATTTCGTTGCCTGCACATGTCCAGGGACATTCATCCGTTATTTCTACCTCCCATCTAAGTGCAACACTTGATGTAATTTATAGGTACACGTTTGTAGCAACGAACCACAACAAGCAATTTATTCAAAATGACATAAAAACAAAGCCGAGCAAATCTTTCGCTCCGTGCTTCTCTCACAAACAAAGGTTTAGGACGTTAAAATACGTCGGATTTCGGCACAAGGCTTTCCGTAGCTCACAATAGTAACTTCCAGTCCAGATTCACTTGCAATCCTAATGGCGCGCTCCATTGCATCAACAATCCATTCAATGCGATTTCCAAAGACACCGCCCCCCAACATTGTCAGAAACACCTTGTTGCAGCCTGTTCTCTCTCGAGCAAGTAACGCCACCCGCAACGTGCTCTCATAAGCTGCTTCCAGAACTAGTTTCGCGAAGGATTCCCACAGAGAGACAGGGAGTCGGGAATAGGCTACTGACAGAGCCGAACAAAACACTTGTGTTACGATATTACGACTATCTGCAAGTGTTTCTTCTGTGTCTTCTTGAACCCCAATTCGAAGAAGACCACGAAGTTCATCCTGCCCGTCTTCTCCAATAAACCTCAGGTGGTCATTTATATAACGAAGTCCAACTTCCTTGGCGAAAAGGTACCCGTTCTTAACCTTCCAAAGCGCGTTGTCCTCGTTGCCGAGCTTCTTTCCGAGATCCTCTGTGCAGTCGATTTGTTTATTGGAATCTTGCCCAATTTGTCCATGATGTTCTGCAAAGTAATTGCGGAAAATAGTTCCTGCTCCACAGGCCAGGGCACATGCCGGACCTTGCGTTCTCTGGAACTGGTATCTACCTACACCCATTTCTGGGTCCACTCTCGGGTTGTTTTCCAGAAGATTGAACTGTGATGCAACCTGAAAAACGGCTCCATTCAAAGCTGGGTCCTGATGCAGGAGCTGTACATTTGCAACGACCTCCTTAACGACAATATTACCTCGTCCGCTAACCAGAGAGCAGGTCTGAGCCCTGAGTTCAGCGAGGGACGGAGTACTGAGCGTTCCACATTGATAATATTTGTCGTTCACGCGAGAGTGTAGCATGTTTTCCACGACATAGAGGTTCTTTCTTACCTGTTCCGGAGACTCCTCCGCAAAACCGACGAGCTTTTCGAACCACAGCATTGTGTACAACGGTCTGATAAATTCGACGGCAGTGGGTTTCTGCTGCCTTGCAGGAGAATAAAGGGACCTCGTTTACCGTGTGAAAGGAGCGCAGCATTTATAGGTGTGTGGGTTCACGCTTCTGTACATTGCCCCGACCCTTCCCACGAACGGCCCACTGAGCGGGGGGGAATTTGAAGTGGCAACCGTTACTGCCGCAAACTGTTTCCTGGAGACGAAACTCCGTCCGGAGATTCTGTCCCTGTAAAGGAACTCTAAGTATATTTCATGAGCATATTCGAAGGAGACTGCCACAGAAGCTTGATGTTTCCGAGCCTCGGATGGCACTGGGTGTGAAATTTGCCCGCTTAGAATGACGCCATTTTTCAAAATTGTCGTGAATAAAAACTGCGCCGTGGCTATGGCAAGAATTATAGCAAGAATAGAATTTCGAGAGACGAACAAGTGTCTTTTTAATTTAAGCGGTTGACAAGTGGAAGTTCAAGATGCTCTTTACAGCAATGTGTCTACTGCAGTCGTTGGTGGATGTGCAGCCGTCGCTTGCTTCCTGTGCGGTTGCTTTGCATTTCCCAAGCCTCCCTTCCCGTGGGAGCAGCACTTCTTTTGTCGTGTTGTGTGTACTGGAAGGTCTCCATTCGCACGAGGCGATCGATGTCCTGATTTCGACACGCCACCTACAGAGCATTCTGTGGCAAATGATATTCAGGCGCTTGATGCCATTTGCTGGCATTGTTCGTTGTTTGCAATTGCGTGAAGGGAAAAGTTGCGACAACGCATGGTAGTTCCAGCAATGCCTACGGGATGTTCGTGTGCAACATGAACACATGGCCACGTGCAAAACTGTACGTGGTCACGTTCTTCGAAAAGTTTTGAAAACCGTTGTCTTCGAAAATATTCTTGGAAAACCATTGAAAAGCGTAGAGAAACGTATGCCACGTGGAGGGTAATTTGGTCACATATAATTAAAGCATAAAACTTGCTAGCTTCGTCATGCTTCGCCGAACACTTCTTGAGCACAAATTCATACATGTGAACACAGGGCCTGTAACGCTTGTTAAGACAGGGCCACAAATTCATACATGTGAACACAGGGCCTGTAACGCTTGGTAAGACAGGGCCACTGTGGCCCTGACAACAGAGGTTAACAACAAAGAGTTGTACTTCCAACGTGATAAGCGTGCATATGACTTTGAAACTGTACAACGAAAAAATGTCGCTTTTCTCGACTCAAGCACAGTTGAGCAACTCATCGTCGTTCAATCCAACCGCTCCCACAGTTTATGCTCAGTTTCTCCCGCTCTTGATTTCATTCCAAGCTCATTAATGATCCGCCGTCTAATAATTTACAATTACATATTATGTTTTCTTTCTATCGGCTTTTGTCTCTTAATTGCCCGTGACATACGTAGGTTGGCAGATGCCGTTCCCGTCCTTTTGAATAACAATGCATTGGAACATGAGACATGGGTTACCGCACTTTTCATATGGATTCTTACTTGTTTCGGTGTGCCAATAGCCTCTTTACTAAAGATGCATGAGAGTCGTATCCGACGCACCCACCATGCTCCTTCGATTTTTTCTCTATTCAAACTGCATATTTCACCCCGCTGGTGGCATTGCAGTTCTTCATCACATGTGATAGGCATCATCGAAGGTGCACAATGCCATGAAGAAGGAACAGTAATTCCGTGGTCCGCTGTGGAGCACTTGACCAACGATGATAGACTCTATGTCAAGCGGTTGGTGGAAGACTTTGTACATGTTCAACACACTGATGACGGGGTCGTCAAGTTTGTTGAAAAGTCCGCCTGGTTACCTGTATTTTCTGGCTTGTTCCTGTGTGCTTTGTTCTTCTTGTCTGCGTTATGGGCATTTGCTGAGGTTTTGAATGAAGCAAAGACAAGCAATGACCAAATGTTGCCTACATTTGCTCTCGGGAAGGCACTTACCGAATGGGTATCAAACTTTGTGCTCTGGATATTTGGGCTTGGTGAGATCTTGACCAGAGGCCGTATCTTCTCCATATTTCAAGGTCTTTATAAGGGCTCTCTTACGAGTATGACGCACGCGCAGCGTTAAGGCATGGTGGCATTATACATCGCAATATCCAGGGACAGTATTGAAGGTTTAATGCGGAAAGGTTGCTACGCACCGATCAAAATGAGTGGCACCAGATGGCAAGCTCCGCCTGCCAATAGCGCGCTCCTCGCTTCTGTCGACAAGTTTGAGTTGTTTGAGCGAGAAAATAAGTGGGTCATCGAATGGAACCCCGAAACATTGGGGAACGGGTTCGAGGTGAGAACGGTCGCATACTGCTGCGAACAAAGATGATTTTCGCTTCGCGTGCGGCATTCCGCGTAATTGCTTGTGGTTTCTCGGTGGTTTCTCAATGTCGGGCAAGAGCTCACCTGGACACAAGCGTTTCTCCGGCGAATAATGCTACTTGCTACAGCTGCTCAAAGCATGTAACACACTTGTGGAGAAGAGAGAATACACTGCAGCCATCCTCTGCTCGACGAGTGTTCGACATACACGTACCCCGACTTTTATTTTCGTGATAGCCAATGACTAAAGGAATTACAATCTCAGATTACCTTCGTGTATTTGATATTCAAAACGTAGTTTACGCGGCTGTATGCTGTCGTTATGTAAATCTTTATCCATTGTCTTTGATTGAGCCCTTGTCTTTGGAAAGGTCCATGAAACCATTCGTTAGGTCGTCGCACCCTCTCAGCAACAAGTTGTTTCACAATATAGAGAAATGGTATTCCCTTACCTTCAGTTCTTGCCTATCAGACCACGACTCTTCTCTCTTCTTCACACAGCTGTAATAGACTTTGGCTATTATTGAGGATGCCTTCGCGACCCTCGAGTACAATTGATGCACTTGGTTACAACCGAGTTTTTCTTCAGGTGCGGATTCTCTTCTATCGATAAGAATGACGGTGGGGAACATGACATTGCATATCTGCCCGTAATGCTTTTGCAGCAGAAGCCATACGCGCAGGCACGACTAGTCTACTGGTGTTCCATGTTGTGCATCGGGATCTCTATCTTGTTGGGATTTTGTTTGCCAGAGATAGTAGTTGGCATAAAAATCCCAACAAGATGGAACGTGCGGTGTCATTCCCGCCGTGAAAAACAAAAAAATCTCAGCTGCATCGTAGATCAATTGGCTAGTTTCTCAGATCACATTTGTGTGATTGGCGAGCTCGGTTCGGTTTCGTGAAGAGGAGCACAGTTACGTGTATGCATTGCTGGCGCATGGTTGTGGTGTTCAGCACAGCGCAACACCCTCAGCTAAAATGGCTTCAAAGGGCTCTGTACGTACCTTCAGTTGATCCAATCAGCTCTTGGTTTCCTTATTCAACAGCTTGCCCTTCCGAGTTGGTATTGGCGGTGCCCGATGGGCCCGGTGCGATAACGGAAAGAACAGAAGTGTGGGGTGAGTGGCTCGACTTTACGACCGAGCGAACAAGGATGTTTTCAAATAATGTGTGCGTTGATGTGCTGCGATGGATATGAGTGGTTCAGCTACGAAGAATTTTGAAAGCACATTGCTGCTGACAGTTTATTCGATTCTAAAGGTACGTACAACGGTACACTCGGTCGCTGTCGCATTGATGGCCGTGGGGTGTAGTCAAATGGCGCCATACACGGTCTACCAGACCGGACTCGACGTACCGTTGGGTCTAGAACAGCGTCTGCGACGCCACGTTCGTATAAAAGAGGGCGGTAAGCGCACCCTCAGCTGCTCGTCCGCCGCAAGCGTTCCATGGCCAACGCGTGATCACCATAATGAAAACGATCCGTCTCCTTCCGATTTCGGCGCTCATACTGGCTTTGCTGCGTTTCTCGGCAGGCGAGCTCATCACGTGCACGCATGACGCCGAGCCGATCTGTACGCTGGAGAATGGGGTGCGGCTGAGCTGCTCCGGACGCACGATCACGGACACGAAGCTGCCATTCGCAACGTCGCTGTACCACGCGACGTACCAGGAGAGCACGCGGCGCTTTGTGGTGTCGCACCGCGCCGTGGTGACGCGCAACGAAGTGTCGGGCGTGCCGGCGGCCGTGGAGTTCGAGGAGCTGCCGGACGGGCTCGTGGCGGGCTGCGCTTTGAGGGGGATCGGCGGCGATTCCGCCTCGGGCCTGCTGGCCGGCGTCCCGATCGATGTGGCGGTGCCGGAGTTTGGAAGGCCGTTTGGCTGCTGCTGCGTGGCGTGCCCCAGGGGCCAGAGGCCGGGAACTTTTGTTGGTTAAATTGTCAAAAGTTTTGAGCAGTTTTGGCTTGCATAGGTCATTACTTCTCTAGTAAATGTTTGCGCGTACTTGCAATTGCGGCATCGGCGCTGGCCGGGTCGTGCGTTGGCAGCGGGCTAACGGCCTACACGTCGCGCGGTGTTTACAGCGTAGCAGCATTGCTGGCGCCTTATCACGCGGCGCGGCAATGCCAGCGTGGAGCACACCGCGTCCTTCGGCAGCAGTGCGCGCTCGTTGGCACAGCCCAATCCACCCCAGCAATTTTTCTGTGGCTCATTCTTGGCGCCCGCAAGATCCACAGAGGATACGCCACGCTGCCGGCGCTTTCGTGTTAGCACTGACAACGCTGCCCGACATCATGTCGGACAGAATTGTCTGGCATATGTACTCGTCGCGCACATCCTCTCCCACTGGATAACATTACGCGCAGAATTTAAAAAAAGCGTAAATATCATGTTCCGCTTTAGTACCTCTAAGACCACAAACGACCGGCTTCGGAACACTTTGGTGTGTGTATGTTCTGATGCATTTACCTTGCATTATAAACGAAGGACACCCCACCGCACATGAGCCATCTAACGGTTTAGATCGAAGTTGACAAACTTCTTCAAGTCAGAAGACAACAACAAGTACACCCATTCCCTTCAAGCGTGTCACAGGACTCGAAAAACCGAAGCCTATTGGTTGACAAGAAGAAAGCACTTTCAACCTATTTCTCTTTCAATTCGGACGGATAAAGGAAAGCTGAGAGCTGACCGCAGCCACGTCAGCATTTCGGCGCACCAAGAAAGCTGACCAGCGTCGCCCATCCACATAGCCCTTCCAGTCGCATGCTGTCCGCATGTCCTCGAGATCTGTTCTTTGTTACAACCCACTCGTCCTCTTCTACGACGAGGTGAGCTAATTGCACCACTTCACTCTTTACTACCATCGATCTTGATGGATGATGCAGAAACCGCACGGAATGCCCGTAGTAGCCATCCATATCAAAATGCGGGTGGCGCATTTGTTGCTCATCCTCAAATGTCCTTGCTTGTGTCAGCAAGGAATTCAAGAGATACCAGTCTCCCACAAACAGCCCACGAGCCTCATATGAGTCCCGTTGCCGGTCAGTATAACAGCCACTTCTCTTACTCTCTGCCGCCAACCAAGCAGAGAGGGCAGTCGATTCCATCATCGCCAAAAATACCCATGCGAACTTCTTCACCTGCTGCACATTCTACCCGAGCTCAATTAGTTTGATCTTCTTTCATTGAGAAAGATTTTCGCCCCGGCCCCCTCTCTTCTCGATATGCCGCAATACGCTCCCAGTCATGCGTACCTTTCAGCACATCCGGACGATAACGGAAAGGCTTTCCTGTCGGACACTGATGGCTTTCTGCCCCCGTTTCCCCTACCAGCCCTTCCCGCACCGTTCTCGAAGTGGCACACCCTAGCACGTCAGCTACCCGACTTATACGAGTCAGGCGAATGGGATCAGTTCATCACATCCCTTCCCGACGAAAACAATTTTCCCCTTGATTTTCTATCAGATCAACATCTTCTCCGAGCCAATCTCGCTCTTGGCTCGATTGCTCACGCCATTTTTCATGTGGCCAAGAAGCCTATTCCGCCTTGCGTTTCGATACCATGGAAGAAGGTATCTGAACGACTTGGTCGATCAATTCCGTGTTTGGCGTCTATTGATTTCCTCGTCTACAACCCCGAGGCTCTATCCAAGTACGAAGGGATGAAGATTGACTCTCCTTTTACCCAAATGCGCCCGTCTATCACAATGACTGCCCTTAAAGCGGAACACAACTATGTTCTGAAAGGGTATTCGATTGAGCATGCCGCACGCCCACTCCCCAAACTCATCACCATTGCACAAAACGCTGTGGTGAACGCTGATGATGGACAACTAAGAGATACTCTTATAGAGATGATCGACGTGTTGGAGAACATGACAAAAGCCTTTACCAAACCGGACTCAAGACCACTGAACAAGTTCTCTATGGACACTGTGGATTGGTCTCGATCGATTGACATATCAGCCTCACCTGTAGAAAAGGGCGAGAAAGGAGGTTCTGGTTTACTCTTTCCAAGCATTCACTTGCTTGATGCCTTCTTCTGCCGCAGGAAGTATGAATCAGAGTTGGGTAAGCTGGCGACTCATGAAAAGTCCTGGCTTCCCAAGATTCACCAGGAGTTCTTCTCAAAGGTTTTGGAGACATCTACCATGGACTACGTGCTGTCTAATAAGAACAAGGCACTCCTCATTCTTTTCCGTCGAGCTGTTCTCGCCTTTGGCGGCGAGAGTGGTTTTCTGGGAAAGCATAGGATTCGGCTAACTGGATATCTTGAGATCATGTTTAAGATAGGCCGGGCCGCTACTGGAAATGGTATGGGACAGTCGGTCAGTTGGGACCGACGCATCTGGAGAATTATCAACAGGTCTATGAAGAACTCTATGAAGGAACGAGTTGGGTTGCGGGAAGATTGGTACACGGAAGCGACGATCAAGGAAGTGTCTGCCATACCTGGGGGCGATGCTTTCCGCGTTCTCATAGACGGACACGGTGCCTTCCACTACAAACCTGGTGATCTTCTCGGCATTCTTCCCGAGAATCGAGATCCTCTCGTTCAGGACGTGTTGCACTTATTGAAGGCGAAACCCGACTCAAAAGTCTTGGTCACAGATCCGCACTGGGTTCGACTGTTGGCTCGTAGAGGACTGCATGTTGAGAAAGAGAAGGAGGTCGAACTCACGATGATAGACTTTCTCCGATACGCAAAGCTTCAGCCACTCGATCGACAACTTGGTTCGCGATTGGCTCAGGCCATGTCCGTAACAGACCCCTCTGTCGTCGCATTGTTGCAGGCAGAAGAAGCCACCAATGTCAAAGGAGCTCTTGAGCTCTTGAAGCATGTTGGAGTTTCGTCAACAGAGAAACTACTCTCGAGGCTCGACGCGATATTTGAACCTCTCACTCCTCGATACTACTCGATTGCATCGCACATCCGAGTCGAGCCAAATGTCGTGGAGATCGTTGTTGGACGCGTGCAGTACTCGGCCAAGTCCTTAATCGCGCACCACTCTTCTCTCTCAGTGTCTGGAAAACATCTTCTAGATTCGTGCAAGAACTTCGCCTCTGACGTTTCCAGTCACTCCTCAGCCGAAGAGGGCAGCCGCAAGCGCGAGAACGACGCTTCGCACCGCGAACAGGCCGCAAAGCGCAGAAGGATCTCAGAAGGCGTTCACACCGTCGAAGCATCCTCTGCCAGTCAAGATGAAGCGGAGGCAGACACGGCCACTGCAGTGCACTCGCCTTCCTCCCTCGAATCGTTCCAAAGCAGCGACGACAGAATACTGGACACGCTGAAAGGCATTTCCTCATCTTACTTGAAAACGCTTTCTCCCGGTCACCGGGTCACAGCGCGAATCGTACCCACGCTCGACTTCCACCTGCCGCAAGACCCCTCCGTACCGATCATCATGATCGCGCAGGGCACCGGCTTCGCGCCCTTCCGGCCCTTCCTCAAGCAGCTGGCGCTGCAAAAGCGCGACGGCACACCAAGACGGAAGAGCTGGCTGATTCTCGGGGTGAAATCGCGGGACAAAATTCCGTTCATCTCCGACATCGAGGAGGCCGTATGCAAGCACAAGGTAGCCGATCTTTCGCTCGCGATATCCCGCGAAGACTTTGAGCTCGACAGCACCACGACACAAGACTCAGATCATCTGCAGTTCTGCTCCGCGCCGAGAAAACATGTTGCTGACCTGTTTACCTCGTCACACAGCGAACTGCACAAGCTGTGGCAACTTGTAACGGGCGAGGGCGCACATATCTTCGTGTGCGGCAAGCCAGAACTGGAGCTGATGACGCGCCACGCGTTGGCAGCCGGTGCTCGACAATTCGGCGCAAATAACGAACACGAGGTGGACGCGACCAAGTTTGCAGACAGTTTATCCGCGAACAAACGGCTGCACGCAGACTGTTACGACAGCGGTCAACCAGACCAATTGGTGAAGACGTACAGCCGCGCCGAGGTGGCCGAGCACCGCACGAGCAATGACTGCTGGGTAACGTTCCGCGACGGCGTGTACGATATCTCACAATATCTGCAGGTGCATCCCGGGGGTCCCAAGCTGCTGCTTGAAAAGGGCGGCCAGGACATCACAGCCGACTTTGAAACTTCGCACGGAGCGGACAATTATCGCGTGGCGTCCATGCTCCACGCGTACAAGATCGGTCATCTGGAAGGGTTCGAGCAAGCGGATGAGCGGGCAAAACGGTTCATGCGCGAGTGGAGCGAGCCGTTGTTGGCGACGGTTATGGAGCGGCGGGGCGTGTTCGAACTGGACTGGAACCAGTTCGACGACATTGACGTGGGCGGCGACGCAGGCGAACGCACGGCGAAAACGGGGCGGTACACGAAGCACGACGAGGCGGAGAGCGCGTTGAAGAAGGTGGTGACCTGCTACGAGCCGCAGATGTTCGAACTCCTGAAGGACTATCTGGGCGAGAAGCTGACGAAACACGTGCCGAAGCGTGAAACCGACGCGGAGAGCTTGTTGAAGAAGCTGGACGCCATTCGCAGCGAGGCGATGCGGTTCGACGCGGAGGTCGGGGCCGGATGGGATCGGGCACGAACGCATGGCATGCTTAAGCGGTGCGCCGCCATGATGGAGCAGTTCATTCAGACGGCGGTGCAGCTGCAGCGCGTGGCGGAGCGCGCGGCGAGACGGTCGGCCGGCGGGAGCGGCGATGCGCGCGACGGCGTGGGCGCCATGGCGGCGGAGGTGGCGCGGCGTGCCGTGGACGGCGTGACGGCGGTGTACGCGCCGATGCGCGGCGGTTGCTGATTACGACTTCTGTAGAGTAAACTTACTTTTGTACTTTGATCGGAGCGCGACGGCGGGGCGCGACGCGCGACGCGCGACGCGCGACGCGGCGGTCGCGGGCACCGACGACGTTGTTGGCGCGCGACGACGACGTTGGCGCTCGGCGCTGCGGCGAGGACGACGCGCCGCGACCGGCAAGTGGTCGGGCGGACCGCTTTGTGTCGATTTGGCGACGGCCCAATTCCTCGCGCCGTCGTCAGCTCCTGTCCACGTGTACTTCAGGGCACACTTGGACGCGTCACACACGTGATGTTCGATGTGAAGCTCCAGCGTCTGCCGCTCCCTCCCACCATCCGCAGGGCGTCATCAAGTCCCCGAAGATCGCGCCGCTCGCGCCGCAAACTCACTTTGCCTCGCACCTGCGACGATCCGCATCAAATCGACATATGCGCGCGCCCTTCTCCCCTTCAACATGTGTCAAGCAGCCAACCCGCTACGTGCTCGTACCTCATACACCTCCCTCACGCACTTACGTCCTCCGGACATGCAACTGCCATCCATGAAACCATTCCAAATCTTCGTCGTGCCCAATTCCAAACCAACGCCTACTTCAGAGCCAAACCACCACTGAAGCTCTTCGCCAGTCCCCCGATCCAGCCATCCACCGCTCACCGCTCCGCACCGCTCCCCACCCCCAGCTCCGTCTGGCACAAGCACCAGCGACAGCGGGTCCTCGCGGTCAGGGGGGCGCAGCGTCAGTGGAAAGTACGCGTACAACCGCTCGCTGTTGCTCAGACGCCGTTGTTGAATCACTCCCGACCACAGCGCTTCATCCAACGGTGTCATCCCTTCTTCACGCAATTGCATCTCTTTATCCTCGCTTCGCCGCGAGCCATCCCCCACCACAACATCTTCGTTCTCGACACGCGTGCCGCTGTGCACGTTGGTCATCTCCACCTCGCCAGGCGCTGCGCCATTGTCAGTTGAGTGGACGTTCTCCGAATTTGGGCTCTGGAGCACGTAAGCACGTCTCGCGGAGCTGATCTGTGCGGCAGGCGGTGCGCCGTTGTCAGCAGAGTGGGGCTTCTCCGAGTTAGCGCTCACGATCACGTGTGCGCGTCTAGCGGGCGTATTCCGAGTGGCAAGCGCAGCTCCTTGGTCAATTTCGAGGGCGTTCTCGCCAGAAGGAGAGACCTCAGTCACATCCGCCCGTCTCGGTGGCGTCGTCCCATCACGCCGGCGTCGCATGGAACGGTCCGCGGTACTAGTCTCATGGGGCAAGTCGCGCGCGTCGCGGCACTAACGAGCGGCGCGCAATATACAGCGCCGCTTTCGCGAAGGAGATTCCATGTGACTGCCGTCAGTGTTGCGGTGAATTCTGTCGTCGGGATCGCTGCCATGGGCTCTCTTTCTTCTGTTTCGTGTGGGAGCTCGAGACGGGAGGATGGCACTTCGGCTGTTCCCCAGGCTGCGTGATCCGAAACGGAGCGTCTCATGTCCGGCGGTCTTCGTAGGGGGTTCGGTCGGGAATTCTGCGGCAGTTGCAGGCGTGGATGAGGAGTTGAGAGGATTGGGTAGCGATGGCTCTCTCATAGCCGCGACAATCAGGTTGAAACTTGCCTGTGAAGGAGCGGGCAGGCGCTGGATGGATCGAGTGTCGGCGACAAAAGGACAGCGGTGTGGTTCTTGTTTGCGTCCAACGCATTCTGACGAGGAGAGGGTGCGCTGGTGCGCTGGCTGCAATAGAAGCAGCACGTTGATGACGAGGCGGCGGAGCTCGAGAGGGTGGCTGTGGCGATCGGCAAAGACATGGTGGATGAGCGTGCAAAAACGGAGGAAGACTGAACGGCTGAAAAGACGGATGGAACTAGAAAGGTTGGAGGGGAAGGATGGTGTGGCGGTGCGATGCGGCAGACGGCCGCGCCTCTTGTAGGCTTCCGCCGTCATGATGGCTAGGCGCCTCTCGCAGCGCGCGGATCTCAGCGGGCGCGTCGTTCTCACGGCGGTTCGGGAGAGGTGTTCGTAGATATTCCGGTGCATGCTGACGCGCGGCGCTTTCGCGGGCGTCGCGTCAGTTGGAAAGGCGTGTCCACGCGCGAGCCGTGGCGGCTGTAAATAGCAATTGGTTTGGGGTGCATTTAGTTACTGCTCAACGCGCAGCACCAGTTCCCTCGTGCGGCGGCGCAGCCTGCCGTCCACGCCGTGCTCATCGAACGCACCGTCGCCAATGCTGCTCTCCGCCATCGGCCCCACTCGCGGCTCACCCCCCGACACCCCGACAACCACCTCCTCGTTCGATGCCACCTCTTCTTCGTCCGCGCCCAGTTTTGCCGCCAGTGTGAGCAGGTCCATAGCCTCTTTAAACCCGTTCTTTCCCGTCAGCCCGTGCTGCACTACTTCTCGTCTCCATTCGATCAGCGCAATAATGCACACCGCGACGGTGATCACCGTCACCACTCCGGCGGAACCCAGAAACAGTGACACCGATACTTTTGTTTCGAACACTTTCCCATCTACTACTTCAACTGGTACGTTTCGCTTGATGGTCGTTCTCGACAAAACGATCACTCTGGGAAATAGCTCCCGACCCAGTGCAACCAAATATGCTGCCGACTTAAGCGTTTGGCTGTGAATTGCAGGATAAGACACTGCATAAAGCGTCCATTCCATATCCTCATCATTTGCATCAAGATTTCTAGGGGTTGAACCATGCAAGTATAAATGTATATTGTCCCTCCGAAAGTGAGCAATGCATGCGAAAAAAAGAAAGCTTGCACACCACATGTCCATAACTTCAGTATCATTCCCCTTACATGTTACTGCTCCATTCTCCTGCCATACAGAAGAGTGTCTCTTACTCAATGACTTGTTAAACTGACAGAGACCAGAGAGATCTGTCTCTGCAGAGAGCTGAAGGGTTTCACTGTGTTGAATGCGCTCAAACTGTTTGTCGCTAGAAGCACATGATACACTAGAAATGAAATAATTCACTTCGTATGTGACGCTGTTCATACTCTCAGCTTCAACAAAGTCGCCGATGGCAGGATAGAGCACCTTATTTGTCAGATTCTCACTAACGCAAGCGGATCTTTGCCTCGCTAGTAAGTAAGTGGCAGACACATTAAAGCCATCGGGGGACGTATGCTTCGTGAAGTCGATTAATTCATTTGAAGAATTGGCTGTTGTAACCAACAGAGGCATGATGACAAACTTTGTAGCCTGGCGTGATTCCCCATCTATTGAAAAGCTCCCTATTATGGTGAGAAGCAATGAAGCGCATCCTACCAAAGATGTGAGCCGTGCAATTTTCTTCGTTGTGATACCAAAGCCAGCTACAATATAAAGTCGGGTGGTTGTGAGGAGTATAGAGCTTTTTCGGTTGTGTAAGGTACGCAAGTTGTGTGCGTATATGTATGCTTGGAGCGCTGCACAAAGAATGAGGGGCAGGATTGTTTCGAAGATGACAACGTACAACCCGCTCACTATGTTTGAGTGCACAGGAATTATCATTGTATCTTTGGAGACGATGTCGGGGGTGAACCAAGTGGATAGATGCCCCGATATTTATGCTCCTGTTTCTCTCATAATTAGACGGGCACCGCTGTGCGCGCCCAGCAAGGCGTTTCTACCGCTGCATTCTCTTCCATCGAATGCAATATAAAAGTCGTTCGGTCGTCTCGAGACTCCCGGCAGAGCTATCCAGTTGGCATCTATCTCTGCTCGATATCTACCGTGGGTTCCCTCCTAAGATGCGTCGCGATTTACTCAAAACGAATGTATGTGTTTTATTGTTGGCACAATGGTTACTAAGGCGGGTACCCTTACTCAGGCTTGCATGCCACATAACTCTCGTGCACACCCCTCACCACCACGCCGTTCCCCGCGCGCTCCGCTTCACCATCAGTATGCCAGCGAAGCGCTTGAGCTGCACTTGCCAACGCATCTTCATTCGAACTGAAACCATTGTATCCACCTCGCCCCTTGACCCACACTACGCGAACCCACATTACTAATGCGACCGTAGCCAACGCTACCAGAAGCGCCATAGCTGGCCCAAACGTAGACATGAGAAGTGCAATTCTCAACTGCGTAACATTTCTGTCCCCCACAACTTTTTGCACACTCGCATTTTTTTCCACCCTAGAGGCTGCGCAATTCCTCAGCACGAATGCATCCATCCTCCCCGTAAATCGTGATAAAAGGAATGCAGTCGAAGTAAGTACGTCTGTATCGTCTCTCTCTGGTAAGCGTAATCTGAAGACTTGGTGATCTACCATGGTTTGCATGCGAGCACTCCGTATTCTTAGCCTCACAAACTTAAAAAACACAAAGCCACCCAAGTCATCTTGCCTTCTAGCATTTCCGACACAATATAAACCCGAATCGGAATCGGAGCAGCGCACCTCTATGTCTTGGTACGGACAAGTGCCGTTCATAGGTGTCTGACGAAATACATTTGCCCGGTTCAGCCTTCCGGTCTCCTCGTAAGGAATAAGATCCAAACAAGCTTCCCGGGCCTGGTGGTTGTCACGGACATACTCGCCTCGTCTCTCTTCGACGAATCCATTTGCTTCAGTGACGCATGTGGAGTTGCGGGCGTAGTCCAGACGATGTTTTATATCTCTGAGATCACGAAAATCGTCGTTGATTTGATTATAAAAAGTGGAAGTTTTCAAGTTTTGTTCACTACACTCTGAAAGACACATCAAAAGTGTAGCTGAGACCAAGCGTCCATCGATTGATACATGGTTCCGAAAATCGATATAGTTTCCACGAGTAGCGTTCACCACTTTATTTCTTACGTGCACCTCCTCATAAACGGGCTCTGTGGCGCCAACGAAAGCAAAGCCGCCAGCCGTTATGAGTGCCACAAACAGTAAGCCGATCAGAGCCATGAGGCGAGAAAGAGCACGAGGGGCCAGACCGGGATCCATGAAGATGGAGAGACGGGTTGTGCTGAGACGTAATGGCTTTCGTGCATCATAGATCTTGTGCAGATTATGGCAGTGGACAATAGTGTTAATGAAGAAACTGACCAGGATGAACAAGAGCACTCCAGTCGCGCTGTAGATACCGTTTACAATGTTGGAATTGATATTGACTTGAAACATTGTAGCGACGCTTTTGCAAGACTCGAACGAAGCATCTACAAGGTGTTGGGTGACGAAACTGACGTTTTCTGATCGATTTATGATTATCCTTTATGTTGCTGGAGTTCTGAGCAGCTCACGTTCGCTACAGCAGTCCAATGACTGTCATCGTGTCGAGCTGAGCGAGCGTATCACTTAGGTTGTGAGTCAACTGCTGAATCTCACGCGACACGCCGATCGGCAGTATTGGAACCTTGAATCGGTGTGTGTTGTTGCTCTTTGTGGGTAGTACTTGGATTGATGCAATCATGTCTTTGGCGACTGCATGCCTATTGAGCTGTTGCCACATACAGGTGTAAAACTCTCGGGTGCTCATGTCGATCGCGTGTGGCGCCTGATAAAGTCACACGACTCGTTATCGGAGCTGCTCAACGCAGTCCGCAACTAGCGGAGAAACATGGACAAAGTGCGTGGTGTGTGTTTCCGTACTGGGCAATACGAGACTGGGAGGATAGTAAGGAGATGGATGTCGGGAGATCAGAGCGGGATCTGCACACGCGTGTGCGTACACTGGTAGTACTTACTCTGCGTTGCTGGCGACTGTACAAGAAGATAGTACCATATTATGGTCCATCTTCTTGTACAGTGGGTATGTTTACTACCACGATATCGCAGCATGCAAACAACAATAGTACCAGGGGCGGGCATCTATCGCAGCTGCCCTTGGCTTACTTTGCAGAACTCACAAGAGAGTGGAAAACATCGCTGTACTGCGAGCGGAGTGATGAAGATGAGGCGGCAGAGGTGCGGTGGCTGGCTGTGCGAGTGGGTGAACACCCATTGGATGAGTAGGTGAGAATGAGGCGCCAAGTGGACTGAATGTACTGGAGGGAAGGAGGGGAAGGAGAAAGGATGCGGCGGGAGGGCGGGGTGCGGCAGTAGGACGCGTCGAATGCGCTAGCGTCTGATGGCTTGCTGCCGCCGTAGTGAAGGGCGCTGTGTCCCAACGCGCGCGCGCCATTCTCACCGAGGCTCGGGGAGCTGTTGCTGTTTTGGCGCATGTCGGCCCAAACCACGATGCCAGGAGACAGCAGGGTCAACGAGGCACAGGTGGCCAGAGTTGAACACGCTCTACATTTCGAATATCTGCGGCAAATTGGTCGAATTGCATACACTACCCTTGAGGGCATCTCGGAGATGCATCCAAAGGTAGTGTCTGCAATGAGATGCCATCTCCAGCCTAGGGCAAGAGCAGCTGTCCTTCGTACCTGCTCTGCAATTTGGATTGTTGCCGCCGCCTCGGTTGGCGCCCACAAAGCCATACCGTTTCCGTCTTTGCCGTCTGAAGCTAACAAAAAATCAGCCGAGTCTCAGCTCTTCCGTCTCTTCTTTGTCCGCTTGCTATTCGTGTCCAAATTCTTTCTCTCAACTACAAACGTCCCGCACACGCGCACAGTTTGCATTCCTCCTCCTCGTCTTTCAGCTCTCCCACACGCAGCAGTGCGCACTGCGATGCGGTGCACCACCGCCACAGAGCCACGCTCACTCGCCACAGTTCCTGCGATACCTGTTCCCCTCCACCACGGGCCGCGATGCCGTTCGGCGCATCCCTCTTACCCACGGACAGCAGGTGGCGCGAAACGTAGTCATCACTGCATTTGCGTTCTGCTCCTGCCTGCTCCAATAAAATATCATCACTATTAGTCCAGTACCCTTCAAGTGTAAAAATCAAAGATGTTGAGGAAGAACTAGCTACAGACCGAGCACTCGCAACGCTCGAAAGCAGCGCACCACTCGCTCACTATCGAAGAAGCCTGTTGTAGCAGTAGTCTTGTTGGCAATGCCAACTCGGAGGGCTCTTTAGCTGTTGCGCGCTTTCCAAGCACGCACTAACTTTGCGCGATATGAGAACAAGAATGATATCACGAGATCATGACAACATGTTCGGGTCTGGAGCTGTTCTCGTGAGTCATCGCAGTTATCTGGGAACACAGGACACGAACGCAGGAATACCTGAGGTTCCGTTCTATATCGTTCCACTTGATATTCAAATCGTGAAACATGTGTTCGCATGGCAAATTGTTGGCAAGTCGATGCAGTCTTTTTGTACACAACTTTGTGCCTTCAGCTACACAAACTTGCAGTACCCACATAGTAAGCATTATGAACTTCACCGATTCGAAATGAATGGTGGAGAATAGCCTTACCCTTCTACTGCTCGCCTAACACGTCCTACTGGGATCATCACAATTGCACTGGGATCCAGGAAATATTTTTGGTTCCGCACTGGCGGTAGCTCTTCCTGGTAAGTGAGATACGTGTTCGGAGAAGATATCGTAAACGTATCTTGCCTCAAGTAGAGACAGGTGCTAGAAGGATAGACCATCTTGTTGCCTCACTTCGGGATTCTGGCTGTTTAAAGACAAACCCCACGAAAAGAGCACGACGGCTTTTCTTAAAGACCTAAACCGGCACGAAATCCTGGCAGAGAGGTTGAAACCTGCAGAGTTTGCTTCGATTGAATCATAGTGGCATAAAAATTCGTGTGGGTGTATAAAAAATGTCTTGAGACTCACCGTGAACAAGTGATCCAGCGCAGATGAGTGCGCTTACTTTCTCCATGTCGGGTGGAAATGGAGCTCTTTAGATGGGTCCCGTCGAATATTCGTGTATCTAGATTAAAGCAGAAGAAAGGGTTGAATAGAAAACCCAACTTTACGCATCCTCTCGAACACATCTTGGTTTTGCATGGAGCAGAGCGGCCCCCTGACTACTGCTGAAAGCATCTCTTTAATGAAGTCAAACAAGAGTCTCAGGAGTGTACCTGTTCGGATACACTGTGAAGGCTCTCTGACGACTGAGCGAACGACCGCCATAGATATCTTTAAAAGCAACATTTCTCTGCCTCAGCTTGACCCCCTCGACTATCGATGTTCCTTTCAAGAAACATAAACAATCATGGCTCTTTCTCTGAAACTATTTTTGTCTGCTCTCATTCTTCTACCCTTCCAAGACACAACTGCCCGCCACCATATTCGCCAGGCGCCCTTCAACGTTTCACACCTCAAGCGCTTTAGAAGAAGTTCAGACCCAAGCGACGGACCGTCGAGCACAACCGAGAAATCTCAGTCTGTCTCGCAATTAACTGCATCTACTTCCAGTAAGTTTTTCCGAACAATTCCCTTACAATGCTTAGCGCAGAAACGTTTTCAAACACTAATGTAATATGATTATGGTGTCATTCCTTTGCCTTCCTCAAGATTTTCTTTCGAAACAAATAGATGCATCAAGTGTGAAGACTCTCAAGTCACAATACAGGCTTCTGGATTTCTTTCATCGCCAGTCACTTAATGATTCTGAAATAGCAACAGATGGAAAACTGAATTTCGAACCATGCTTCTCGACTTCTGAATGTGCGGGAGATCGTTTCTGTCTAAGTTTTACGGATGAGGGAGTTCCTGAAGAATGCACCGGGCAGGATGACTGCTTTTGTGGGCCTCTAGAGCCTCCAATATGTACTTCCGATGATGACTGTGATGAAGGCGAACGCTGTGTTGAACTTCCGGGAATCGATTTTAATTCGTTGTGTGTTTCGAATGAGATAGAAAGTGCTACAGATGCCGGACTGGAAGAACCAAGTTCTCCAGGAAGTGGCAACGCTATCTCTACATCCACGGGGGACAAACTGAATTTCGAACCATGCTTCTCCGCTTCTGAATGTGCAGGAAATCGTTTCTGTCTAGGTTTTACGGATGAGGGATTTGTTGACCTCTGCACCGTGCAGGATGACTGCTTTTGTGGGCCTCTGGAGCCTCCAATTTGTACTTTCGATGATGACTGTGAGGAAGGCGAACGCTGTGTTGAACCTGCGGGAATCGATATTAATTTGTTGTGTGTTTCGAATGAGATAGAAAGTGCTACAGATGCCGGACCAGAAGAACCAAGTTCTCCAGGAAATGACAACACTATCTCTACATCCACGGGAGACAAACTGAACTTTGAAACATGCTCCACGACTTCCGAATGTGCGGGAGATCGTATCTGTTTAGTTTTTGTGGATGAAGGTGTTTCCGAATGCGCTGGGGAGGGTGAATGTTTTTGTGCCAGTCTAGAGCCTCCAATATGTACTTCCGATAATGACTGTGATGTAGGCGAACGCTGCGATGTGCACCCGGAATTGTTTTCCGGGGAGGTATGTGTTGCGAATAAGGTGCAGTTCGGTAGCGATTCGGATCCTGTTCCCACTCCAACGTCAACCGGTCCTCCTGAAACTCCAAGTGGGGAAATTAGTTCAACTCCTTCTATTGATGACGAATGTGAAAGCAATGGCGATTGCGGACCAAATAGGATATGTGTTGAGATTGATGGAACTGCCAGATGCCTGATGGAAGTGGAGAACACAGATGTTTGTATATCATCTCATCATTTGACTGCATTATCGCCAGAGGAAGTCATGTACCCGAAGAACAGATTGGCTCGGGTTCTTTGTGACGAAAATAACAGCTGTGCCACGCCAGGTCATATCGTTAAATATGAGGACAAACCAATGATGATGAGACGGTACTGCGAGCTCGTAGAATGCTCGGAGAAGGTTCACCAAGTGAACAGTCCCAGATACGTTAGAGGGAAGCTTCTGAAGTCAAACTCTGGTGGGTTGATGTTCACAGCGTTGGCCGCTAGGTACGGCAGCGGGTTGGAAGAGGCAGTCCTTGCTTTTGCTTTGCGGTTCGGAGTGTAAAGGGCTGCACAATGAATGTTAGCCTGCTCTTCTTCTTTGGTAGTGAGGAGAAACTGAGGTCCAAAGTGAGACTTATGTTTTGCTTGATGCGTTATATTGATATACTACACACAAGGAGAGGAACAATATGTTGTAGAACATGTACTGTGGTTGTGAAGTGTTCGGAGAAGAGGGACACCACCCGAAATCGGATTTCTTGAAGTGAATCGTTCTGCATCAACGTGCGTTGGTGTCATCGCACAGTTCTCTATCTCTATCTGAATGCTTTTGTCATTTCTTTCCATTATGATCTACAGTCGATTCCACTGAAAAGGAATAATGTAATCCGAGGAGGGGCACAGCTGGTACGGCTGGTTTGGCTGGGACGCTTGCTTGGAAGGCCCTCAATGCTTTCCTGGACGCGCGTCCGTGTGTGAGGCAGACCGCCGACTCGGGGCTGTCGTTGCCGCGCTTTTGAGCGTCGTCGAGCACGTCCGTAGACCAGGCCCGAATCGATGACTGGCTGACTACGGCCATTTTTCACATGACTATGACTCCGTGACTTCTTAGATCTGAAGTGTAGTCATAAAAGTAGTCAAGCTGTCTAGATCTCCCGTTAGAGTCAACCCAACTTCTCTTCAGCGACATAGGTCGCATTGAAGGCCATCAAAGACAGTTTCTATTGTCTGGAACTTTGGAAATGACGGAGATTATAAGGTCTTTTGTTCATTCTGAGATACAAACACCATGTTAGCCTCAAAGCTCTTTGCTCGATCCAAAGGCATCAGCGTTTCGTAGGACTGTTCTAAAGCTCGCAAACAAGATTTTAGAGCAGTGAGTTACACATACAAACTAAACAATTCATGTGCTTGGCCAATGATTGCCTGTTGACTACCACTGACTACTACAGGGGCGACTACAGCCAAATACGCCTGACTTCTTGACTTTTGGCCTCTGACTACAAGTAGTCACCAATACGCCCCTGCCGTAGACGCGCTTCCGTTGTGTGGCGCAGAGCAGATGTTGGGGGCGTTGTGGACCGACGCGGTGCTGCGGTTGTCTTGCCGTTTCGCTGCGTGAAGCAGTAACAAATCCTCTTGCGCCTCTATTCTTCTTTCTTTTCTAATCCGTCTATTCATCAAGCCCCCATTCCGCTGTACTTGAATCAACCGAAATTGGGCAAAACGAAACGCCGTCACTGTTGTTCGGATTTGAGCTCATTCTCCGTTAAAGTCGCAGAATGACTGCAAATAAGAACAACAGCGATGGCGATTCGTTCTGGCCATCGAAACAAATGTGCCGAAACTTGCAATGGTTTCGGCCCCTTTCACGGCCGTCGTTCGCGATCCACACAGCCTTGAAGCACATTTAATTCGCAATTTACCCTATCTTGTCACAATCTTTCTACAACACGCGACAAACGAGACCGCTCGAACTGTTTAAGCAGAGTCATTGCATCACGCCCGACCATAGCACTTCCGTCAAGGACCATAACTGCTTGTCAGGCGTCTGCATTCCCTTTCGGTCTGTGTCCTGCGAACCTCCAATGCCTACATTTCCATCTTTGTGAGGAAATGCGTCGCTGCACCTCACGCAAACCTCCTATTGGACTTCAAAAGCTGCCGCCGCCTCTTGATTTAATTCTGCGAGACTTGCGTACGTGAATGAGCGCACTGTGAATCCCATACATATCTGTCAATGCTAAGCCTTGACCAGCGGTGGCCAGCAACCAGTGCTGCGCTTTCGTCACTGGCGTTGCTCTGGTTTCGAGAACATCGCTCGTACTCGTTTCACTTCTCGCGTCGCGGGCCGAGCCAATCGCAAACAGCGAGCAGTCAGCAGTACGCGTGGCGGCTTTCGCGACGACAGGCGTGCTGGGGAGCGGCTGACGAAGACGACTGGAGGGCGACGACTTGGACGACTGACAGCGGCCACTTCTTCCACGCACGACACGCGATCGGTCACTTTCGTGAAGTGCAAATAATGTAATTGCAATTTGCTAAAGGTAATTTACTGCCGTCGGTCCTCGAAACTTCAATTGCAGTGACCACCACCGTCCGCTCAGAACGTCAAGTCGAGGGTCAACCTCCTCCACGACGCCGACGCCCTCCGAGCCGCGCCGCGCCGCACGTCATGCAGCGCGCGTCGCTCCCCCGCTGGCCGCGGTACCAGCGGAAAGAACGCGTTCGTCCGCTCCGCCGTGCACAAGCCCGGCAGCATCTGTTCGCTAAGTGTGCTCGCGGTCTTTGCAATACCGTGAACCAAAGCGGAGGACATGAACACAAATCTTAGTACAACGCTTTGGAGCAGCTTCAACAAGCATGTGTTACGCTGAAATTCCACCTGGCGGGACGCAGGACACCACTCACGGAAACGCTTTGGACAAGGAGCAAGTCAGTGCGGGAGTTTTTCCGATATTGCATAGAGTGCAGCGCGAATACTCAGTCCTGGTTCCAGTGACGGTAGCGGCAGCTGGATATAGTCCTCGCCACTGTCTCGCGATGAGAGCGCCGAGATGACCTGCATCACCGCAAATTGACCTGAATGTGAGAGGCGGGGCTTGAGTCGCCGTAGGTTAAGCTCCCTGCCAAGGTATGAAAGCCGAACGAAGGGGCGCAAGCTTTCTGGCGACTGCGTGCCTATTGAGCTGTTGCCACATACAAGTGTAAAACTCACGGGTGCTCATGTCGATCGCGTGTGGCGCCGGATCAAGTCGCGCGACTCGCTGTCGGGGCAGCTCAACGCAGCCCACAATCAGAGGAGAAACATCGACAAAGTGCGTGGTGTCTATTTTCGTACTGGGCAATACGAGACTCGAGAAACACTCCCACCAGTAGCTGAGCGTCAAAACCTTACTCTTCCTGACTTGATTAGACAACACCCACATAGATTGCTGGCCTTTCTGACGAGAGAAAACTTTCTGTAATGATAGTTTTACTACATCCTAGGAATTAGAGGATGTTGTCCGCATTAAAGAAGAAGAAGAATACGAGACTGGGAGGATAGTAAGGAGATGGATGTCGGGAGATCAGAGCGGGATCTGCACACGCGAGTGCGAACACTGGTAGTACTTACTCGCGTTGCTGGCGGCTGTACAAGAAGATATGGTCTATCTTCTTGTACAGTGGGTATGTTTACTGCGACGATTTCGCAGCATGCAAACAACAATACTGCCAGGGGCGGGCATCTATCGCAGCTGCCCCTGGCTTACTTTTCAGCACTCACAAGAGAGTGGGAAACATCGCTGTACTGCGCGCGGAGTGATGAAGATGAGGCGGCGGAGCTGGAGTGGCTGGCCGTGCGTGTGGGTGAACACACATTGGATGAGAAGGTGAGAATGTGGCGCCAGGTAGACTGAATGTGATGGAGGGAAGGAGGGGAAGGAGGGCGGGGTGCGGCAGTAGGACGTGGCAAACGCGCTAGCGTCTGATGGCTTGCTGCCACCGTAAGGCAGGCCGCTCTATCCCAACGCGCGCGTGCCATTGCCACTTTGGATCCGCGGAGCTGTTGCTGTTTCGGCGCAGTTGGCGCAAAGCACAATTCCTGGCGACAGCAGGGTCAACGTGGAACAGGTGGCCAGGCAGTTGCGAGTTGTACGCGCTCTGAATTGCAAATATCTGCGGGAAATTGATTAAATTGCTTCCATTTGACTGTGTTGGGCTACTTTGGGCGTCTCTCACGCAGGGCAAGGGCAGTTTACCTTCGTATCTTATCCGCAACTTGTTGCCACCGCCTCATTGGTTGCCGTCGTGGACGCCATACTGTTGCAGTCTTTCTCCGTTGCCAGGGTCTTGGAACTCAGACCTACCAAAACTTCAGCCGAGTCACAACTTTGAAACGCTTCTTCGTCTCTTCTTTGTCCGCATGCTCTTAACGCCCAATGCCACCACAAAACCAAGCTCACTCTCTGCAGTTCCTGTGCGACGTGCGCATCACAGAGCGATATCTGTTCCCCTACACTATGGGCCGCGATGCGGTTCGGCGCATCGCTCTTATCGACGGACAGCAGGTGGCGCGAAATGTGCTCGGCGTGCACGAGAATCTTATTGTGTTCGATGCCAGACGTCTTGAACCCGAATCTGGGAGTGACGAAGTTGTGGTCACTCTTGCTACCTGGCAATGGAGTGAGCCCGTTCTGTTCACTGTGAAGTGCGTCCTCGAAGCAGCTGTGACACAATTTACCACTTCGTGCGATAGAGTAACCACTATACCTGTAGTTCACGCGACGTAAAACTTGATACGATGGAGGACGGGTTTTTGGGAGCAGGCGTTCCACAGAATGCAAGTATCGTTCACCACTCACAGTACCAACGCGTCGTTGAGAGTAGCGTCCGCGCCAAATGGTCAAGTGCTAGCTTCGATGCGCGAGAATCGTGTCGACATCGTGATTATATGCACCATCAGATGTCTATCTTACTCAAAACACAACCACCAGGACTGACAACCGCCCAATTCGCATCTTTATAGCCACATGCGACCAGCACAACAAGCTTCGCTCTTTGATCGCTGCCGGTGGGCGCAGCAATGTGAAGTGTGACGGAAGGATATCACAAATGGCTGCCATCAAGCTGCCATCAAGCTGCCATCTTCGTCAGAAAGAGCAAACCTCAGGACATACTCTGTATTGCGAAATGCTCAGAAACCATTTCGCAATTGCTATTCTCGAAAGCTAATTTATTTCCAGCCGCCGTCGAAGCTGCAGCTTTCATCGCGCTCGGCGCCACAGCTATGCCACCACCGAGGATGTGGACACGTGGGACTGTCTGCACCTTCTCACCTTCCGAATTCATTGCTTTGCATGGCTGCCGCCGCACGGCGCTGACAGAAGGTGCGAAGGTGAGCGCGGCAATTGGAACAGCGCCATTCGAATTGGAGCGTGTCAGGACGCGCGCAGCTGAGATTGTTTGTTGCTGCGCACTTCAAATTGAGGGGGACAGCGGAGATCAGGATGCGAGCTGAACGCGCTTTACCTCTTCTCTACAAACTGCTCCCATTCAAGTGGATGTCTTCGACACCGCCTCACCGCCTCCTGTCCACGCCGTCGTCCATGCCGTGCCACCACCCCAAGCCAAACTCTGCTGCCTCGGCTCCAGAAGCGCGCCGAACGCTTGCGGCAAAGACTTCTGGCGCTCTCTCGAGCGGCGCCGCCGCCCACTCCACCACGCGATCAAAGCCCCTGCCACCCGAGGAAGACGACGAGTAGCTGCTCGTTCTATCCGTCGCCCCATCCCGGCCCCAGTTCGCACCCACACCCGCAACCGCCCGCAAGCCGCCCGCCCGCCTTGCCTCTTCGCCGCGCGCCGTCGCCGCACCAGCCCCCTCCTCCCACGCACGATATCCATCGCTGTCGTCTTCCTGCCCGGCGTATCGCCGCGGGCTATGCACAGCCTGCGCGCCATCGCGCACTGAAGGCGACCGGCCTTGCGCCGCTGTACGGTAATGCGCGCCTGCATCCTCAGCGACATACGCGTGAGAGTCGTCGCGGTATTCCGAGAAGCGGGGGCTTTCGATCATGGAAGCTCCTCTCGCGTCACCGCTTTCGCCGACAGCCTCTGCGATTGGCTTGTGCACAACCTGGCCGCTCTGCTCGCGGGGTACAGAAGCGGCGGCAGCGGGAGAGCCACCATGTCGCACAGAGGACGACGGGCTTTCGATGACGTATGCGCATCTCGTGCCACGCCCAGAGTCACCGCCCGCCAGCTCGCCTTGCTCCGCCACCGTCTGCGGGACAGAAGCGGCCGCCGCGGGAGAAGCACCATGTTGTACCGAGGAGGATGGGCTTTCGATGACATAAGCGCGTCTGGCGCGACGCCCACAATCACCAACCGCCCTCAAACCTTGTTCCTCCACCACCCGGCTGCCCGGCTCTTCTGCCGCTTCACGTCCTCTAACGCGCCGGGAAACGAGCACGGTGCTCGTCTCACGGAGTTTATCACTGGAGGCGAAACGCTGGCGAGCGACGTAGTGCACACGACGACGCTTCGGTGAGGAACTGGAACTGGGCGCGGACGGAGCCATGTTGGACGGCAGCGGAGCGGCGACAGTTTGCGAGCGCTGAGTTCTGTCAGCGGAAATGCTGTCAGCGTTTCTCTTTCGTCCGCGTCGTGTCGCCATGGGCGGCGAAGGACATGTCGCCACGAGATACGTGCGCTGCATGGGCACGACCACGGGGCGGAGGTAGCAGCGGGGATGAGGGAGGTCCGCGACTGGACTGCGGGGTGGACGCTGGGGCGGTATATATGGGGGACCCGGCAAGACGGCTTCGGTCGCGTTTTCCGCAAACGCTTCAGCTCCAGAAGCGGCGACAGCAGACGAACATGGAGGAGATGACGCCCATTCCTCTCTCGATGTGTCTGTGATGGGCCGCAAGGCTGTTGCCAGGGGAACATCCGCAGAATGGTGGGATCGGAGGATGAAGCCGTCGGATGGGGCTTCCACAGCGTCGCGTAATGCTGGCGGCGATGAGGCAGCAGCGTAGCGGTGCGGGTCTGGGTGAAACAGGGGCTGACGAACGGTTGAGGGAAAGGCTCGTTCGCCGTACGGGGGGTGGACTGATGAGGATGAGGCGGCGGAGCTGGAGTGAGTGCCGGTGGGAGTGGATGACGACATGGTTTAAGGGTTGGTAAGAAAGGCGGAAGCCTGAATGACAGAGTTAGAATGAGAGAAGGAAAGCAGATTGGTTGGAGGCTGGAGGCAGAGGAGAAGGGCAGCGGGATGTATCGGGTGGCGACCAACGCGCTCGGTTCTTGTACGCTTCCGCCCGCACAATGGCGGGCGGCCTCTCCCAAAGCGCGCGTCATTTTCACGGCGGCTCGGGGAAGTGTGTGCTGTTTCGGGTCATGTTGACGGTGATGGTTTCGTGGACGTCACCCCCGTGGCCGACGACGTGGAGGGCGAGGCGCTCCGCGCGAGCGGTGAATGGAGCACAATGCTATGGAGACTCGTCCACTTTCGGGGACGCCGATGATCTCCAGTCACGATGAGTCAATTACAACCCCCACGTCCACGTGGAAAGTATGGCCACGAATGGTATAGTGCTCGGCTCACAAGATCTTCATGTCGAAAGCCCGGTACACCTTCCTTGCTTTACGTCGAATTGAAATGCAGTTACCTGTAGACCAAAATCTTGGTTCGAGAGCAAATCGAGATGACCAAGGAAAATCTAATATGACGTGCACCGTCGGTACGGTTTGTAACTTTCCTCTTCCCAATTTCTTGCGTCTCTGTGCGGTGTCGGTGATAAAACGCTGGTTCAGAATGTCTAGTGCGCTCCATTTCCCTCGCCTGGTGCCACCAACATCAACGTGCACGCATTGCCGGTACACGCGTGAGGGGAACGCAATGACGACTCCCAGCGATAGTGTGCACATTAGACGTCTCCACAGTTTTGCTCACAGTATTCGAAAATGAGCACGTCACTATCGTGACCGGCGTCTTCATAACCACATACTCAGCAACGGCGCTGCTCTGTGTTTGAATTGAATGCAGGACACGCAATAGTAGATGTCGCTTGCTTTCATGTTTCCTTCAAACTCCGGATATTGCCACAATTGTGTCAGCATTCGGAAAGTCTGCACTCAGAGCTTTAGGTCTCAGAGAGTCAGCACTTGAGCATTTGCTTCCGGTGAGTCAGCACTCGAACAATTTTTTGCAAGGTCGGAAGAAACTTCGCATCCGAGTACGCTCAGCCACTCAAGAGGGCGTTTTCTAATTCTCATTTGCCTCCTTTTTCTTTCATTGCCCTTCGCCTTCTACTTCTCTATCTCGTACAACATCTTCGCGAAACAAGCTTGTCAACAATTCTATCGCTCCCTTTCTGGACATAATTTACCATGACTCAGGGTCAGCAAACTGGAACGGGAGAGATAAAAACCGTTACATGGGCGTGGTTTGAAGCAGGCACCCCACCGAAGCCTACACGCCACTCCATGTGTACGGAGACACAGCAATCGAACCATTTCAAACCATCACTCGAAAGCCTTGCCGTTTTCGACGAGATAAAGGCTGTGACTCACAAGTCCCGTTCAGACGCACTAACCAATCTGAAGTCGATTAGCAACATCAACGCATCCGACCCTGAAAGTTGTGGACCGGGCTTCAGCAGCATTACAGCTCGCAGCTGGTTTGGCCCATGCTGTTCAAAGAAGCCCTCTGGCAAAGAGCGTGCCGACAAGGTAAACGTTCACAACGAAGTGAGCTCCCCAGGAAGGAGGGTCATGTTCGAAAACCGTTCCAACGTCTTTACTTCAAGGACAGATGGCTCCTCCAATAACGGCAGTGGCGGATATGGGATGGGACAGCAAAATGCTTTAGCTACCATTGTTTGCCAAAATCGAGTTGAAGCAGGCACCCCACAAAGGCCTGCAGGGAAATCTTCGCTCAATGTGTCACCACGTTCTGAGCATTTCACCCCGTCTGCTGAGAGCCTGGCGATCTTTGACGAGATCAAATCCGAAGTTCATCAGTCTCGTTCGGCTGCAGTGACGAACTTAAAATCGGTTCCGAACGCAAACAGCTACGATTTTGGGAAAGACATTCTCTCACCAACTATGACCCATACAGGTCGCAGTTGGTTTGCCCCATTGGTTCCACAGAAGCCGTTCGAAAAACAGCTTGCCGGCAATGGGGAGG
This sequence comes from Gracilaria domingensis, assembly GCA_022539475.1. Classification (NCBI taxonomy): domain Eukaryota; phylum Rhodophyta; class Florideophyceae; order Gracilariales; family Gracilariaceae; genus Gracilaria; species Gracilaria domingensis. The sequence goes on along the minus strand of VCMS01000124.1, from coordinate 30,206 downwards.
TTCGTCAGGACGTGAGATGGCAAGGAATGAAGGGCACAATTGGCAATCGTTCAGGATCTGTAATACCAAAGGAGACTAGAGACATGGAGAACGGTACCTTTGGTAACGAAAAGGACAAGCTGTTTGATAGGGGATTGAAGCTATCATCTCATGAGAGTGGTACGAAGAAAGGGAAGGTATTGGGAATGAAAAAACTGGAGAGGAAGGGCGAAACAGATAAACCAGGGAACAAGACCGGATTCAGTACCCTGCGTAGGAAAGTTGTACGTCAGATGAAAACGTTTGGACCTAAGACGCTGGCGGAAATGAGAGCAGAAGAATGGAAGCAGCAAGTGTTGGCTCACCAGAAGAGGCTGCAAGGTGAACCGCCCAAAAATTATGAGTTGTGGGATCGCCACCATGTTCCATTCCAGCTTCGGTCGTCGAAACCTAGTGTAGCATCCGGGGCGTCAAATGGGTGGGAGTTGAATGACGTATTCGTTCGACGTATGGCTGCTAAGATGAGAAGGAATGGTTCCCAGCGCGAGGGTAAGCCGAAAGGGATGATGAAGAGATGGTGGTCGCGAGTAGATAACGGAGTTAGACGGATTGTGGACAGTGTCGCGAGCAGGATGAGGAGTTTGTGGAAGATGATGCGCACGTTGTTGTGCTCCTCGCAGACGATCATCGCATGACGTCGAGCTTGCTAGCCTCAACACGCGGCGAGGCGAGATCTGTTTCCAGGTCAGATGAGAAGTAAACATTTCTTTTGCACCTTCAGTTACACGAGCTCATGCGTTGACCATATGTGACACCATACATTAGTACAGCCATAGAGCAATGATAACACATCGCCCACGTGCAGTGTTCTTGGTCAATTGAGATGAGGAATACAGGGACCGATCTAATATAAATCAGAGATACGTGTGGCACTACAGGTACCTCTGGCGTAGATCGATCCGTTTGATCGATGTTCCCAACAGGCACAACTGCCTCTCCGATATCTGCAAAAGTAGTGCACGAAGGTGTATTACCTCCGTGCCGCGGATGGAGGCGCTTTCGACTTCGATGAGTCCCGTGGGACGTCGAACTAGTGCGTGATAGATGGACGGAGGCGGATTGATTTGCATTCGTCATTCTCTGATTGGACAATGTGCACGTGACTGTGGGACGACTCACACCTCATCGTCAACTTTTCTGTCTGTCAACTGGAGTCTCTCCACGTGTGCCGCCAATCTTGCTAATAAATCTGGCGTCTGAAAAGCGGTCCAAGTAGCTTTCTGGTGATGACGTCCCTCCGTTTCTGCCATCGAATGCTTTTGTTAACAATATACATCGAAATGAACCAGCTTTATTTCAATTTTGTATTGCTCCTATGTCAAATAATTCCATCTCACAGAGTAGTAATCAAGTTTCAAGTTTATTCTTAAGATAGCTAGCCAAACTTTCGCTCAAGATCATTTCTGTTTGGAGAGGTGGGTCACAGAACCTGGCCACGATCTCCGTCTTGCAGATGCTCACAAATTATCGCACACAGCACTCTCGACCAGAGAGGCGCTGCTCCCAATTAACATGATGCAGACGGACATGTCTAGCATCACTAACAGTACAACTAACAATTCATACTGTACGCAGAGTAATTACTTCCATATTTGACTCTGGGAGGGAGGGGTGGGTTTTCGAAGGGGGCCGGAGCGCACGAGGGGGCCCGGGATCGAAGAGTGGAGCATGATTGTCGGCTCGAGGGCGGTGGTGCTGCGCCAGTGAAAGCGACAAAACAAATGTGAGGACGGTATGCGACAGCCACCGCCGTCAATCTAAAGATCATCTTTCGCTCTCGCACGGCAGATTCGTTCAAATAATTCCACTTGTTAGTTCCTCGAAAATCCGCAACACGAAGCAGAAACGCCATAGTTTGTACGTGCTGCTGGGAATGAACAAGACTTACGTGCTTCCTAGCCCACGCAACACGGGCTCTATTCGCCACCCCAGGTGTAGCAGACAGATTCTACCTATTACTTACTAGATAAATGCTATCTGTTCTCCCCACACCCTCAAATCAGACGGTCGTCAAACAGATATAATAGTACTGCGAGCAACGCACGCAGACGTCAGCGGCGACCATGTAATGGGTGGCAAAGGTGTTGGGAATCCCAACGATTGCATCAGGTCTAAGAATGGTGGCAAAGCTTCGTGTGATACGGTGGGTGAGGCTTCTCTGACAGTTCCTAAACCAACCGGAGCAGGTGGCTCCAAGATTTGTTAATCCACTGACGTAGCCCTGCTCCTCAATTTGGGCATCCACGCGCTCCGTCGGGATTTATAGGTGACTAGAACGTTTGAAGCATGCTACGAAGAACAGTAAGAGGCTTATCCCTGCCTCATGCTGACATGCCCATCAATAACTTACCCCGTCAATGATCCTGAAAAGGAAACAGGTCACCCTGTTCTGTCACCCAACGTCCTGGTTTGGGCAATTCCGTTATAAAGTGACAAGCACCCCAAGATGCTGTCAATCAATTCAATCCAGAACGGGAAGCACTCCAGAAGTGCTCGAGTGCAGTGCATTGCACACAACCCACAACCCACTACACTCGGTCCCCAATCATCCATTCTTGAGCCGGAAACGTGCTCTTAAGACAAAGACAATGACCACGGCGGCAATCAAACGTCCATGTCACGGCAAAGCAGCTCCTGTTTCTCGCATACCTGTGAACTGTCATCTGTGCCGCACGGTGTTTTTCTCTGAGTATCCCTTCTTCCTCTGAATGTGTCGTTTCACTATGAGATTCCCGAAATGCATATTGGTTGCCCTTTTGATTCAAATATGTTCAGGGCATCAGATTCTGACTGGAGAGACCGGGCGATATGCCGGATCTAACCAGCACTCACAGACAGCATCTCTTAACGGTCCTGTTCTTCTTCAAGATATCTACATGCTGGAAAAGCTCCGCCGTTTCAATCATGAACGCATCCCAGAACGAGTTGTTCACGGAAGGGGAGCAGGTGCTCACGGCTATTTCGAACCGTATGAATCCCTGTCGCATCTTACGAAAGCGAAAGTTTTCAATACCAACGCCAAGACAGAAGTATTTGTCCGTTTTTCAACTGTGATTCATGGAAAACATTCGCCGGAAACCGTCAGGGATCCAAGAGGGTTCGCAATCAAGTTCAAAACTGAGGAGGGAAATTGGGATCTGGTCGGAAACAATTTGCCGGTTTTCTTCATTCGCGACGCCATTAAGTTCCCGGACATGGTGCACAGCCTGAAGCCCGATCCGGTGACAAACCTGCAGGACCCGAACCGTTTCTTCGATTTCTTCTCGGCATTGGGCGGAATGGCCACCAACATGCTCACTCACGTGTATTCGGACCTTGGCATTCCGGCTTCCTATCGGTTTATGGATGGAAACTCTGTGCATGCCTTCAAGTTTGTCAATAAGAATCGGGAGGTCACATATGTGAAGTTCCGGTGGTTCACCAACCAAGGTGTTCGAAACCTCACTCGAAAGGAGGCGGCACGCATTCAGTCTGAGAGTTTCAGCCACGCTACGAAGGATCTCTACGACGCTATTGAACGGAAAGATTTCCCATCATGGGAACTGGCCATTCAGACCATGAAACCGGAACAGCTTGACGACTTTGAGTTCAATCCCCTCGATGCAACAAAGGAGTGGCCTGTACGTCAGTTCCCTTTCACGCCAATCGGCAAGATTGTGCTTGATCGAATCCCAACGAACTTCCACATCTTCTCGGAGCAGTCTGCGTTCGACCCTGGAAACTTCCTCCCAGCAGCGATAGAGCCTTCGGAGGACCGTTTGTTGCAAGGCCGTCTCGTCTCCTATCACGAATCTCAGACTCACCGACTTGGATCCAACTCATTCAATCTACTTCCTGTGAACAGGCCCAAGTCAGACGTGCACACGTACAATCAAGATGGAGTCATGACGTACGAGCATGCTTGGAATGGTTCCATCAACTACGAACCGAACAACTCGCCAAACTCCTATCGCGAAGATTTGGCTTTCAAATACTCAAGCATTGGGGTGTGTGGCAGCTACCAACAGGCGAGCATTGAGAAGACGCTCAACTTCGAGCAGGCAGGTGACACATACCGCGGCTTTTCCAGAAAGGATCGGAAGAATCTAGTGGACAACCTTGCGGCAGATCTGGTCCAGGTTAAGTCAGACAAGGTGAAGAATACGATGTGTGCGCACTTTTACAAGGCCGATGAACAGTATGGGCGTCTCCTTGCGACAAAAGTACACTGCGACTTGAAGATAGTGAAAAAGATTGCACTCGATCTTAACTGAGTTTGAGATATAGAGTAAAGATTCCCTGTTCTTGGTTTAGCAGCTACCTAGCTACTCTTTCGTGTTCCGCCTTAGTCGGTCAATCATCCATTCAACATCAATTATTGTTTGAAAGCAATGGATATCCTTTCACATCAATATGCGTCTCTTGTTCACTTCGACATACTCACTCCTGATATTGATCGTCACACCGTCAGAAAAGCGCTTGTCACTCATCATTTCCATACCGCCTCACTTCATAAGATATTTCACCATTCGGCGTAATAAAATATCTTCTTCATTGCCATTAGTAAACTAAAAGTATCTGTTACCCATCTGAAACAATTTGAATCGAGCCAAACTGTGAATCTTGAACGTCGTCGACGTCTCGTTTGCACAGAATGTAAACCATTCTGCAGTTTGGTCGACAACATTTTGAACCGTGATTTAAATGGAGGATGGCCTGTGTAGCGCATTGCGTGCCAGTGCACAAGTTCACAATGAATTGCGTGGCAATTCATCATCAGGAAAATATAACTCGTTTATTCCGCACTGTACGCGGGCCAGAACCAGTAGATTTTACTAATGTGGGAATGCTTGGTTTGCGCGCCAAGCGTTTCTTTCGCCGAAGGAGAGCGACCAAATCTTCGTGAAATGGTTGCGTCGCAGCACCGAGCTGCGGCTTCGCAAAAGCTTCTGTTTGCGCCGAAGGAGAGCGACCAAATCTTCGTGAAATGGTTGCGTCGCAGCACCGAGCTGCGGCTTCGCAAAAGCTTCTGTTTGCGCGTCCCAGATTATCTCTCTCGCGCGCCATAGAAAGAAAAGGTAAACATAGAAGTGTAGAACCGGGATGTGGTGGGTGGGGAAGCACAAGAAGGGCAAGGTCAAGAGAGACAGCAGGAAGGAGAGTTACGACGACTTGGAAGGCACAACGGGGGTGTGGCAAACGACAGAAGTTTTCTGAGAACTCTCGGCTTGACTCACCTTCCAGAGCTTGGGACCCCAAGCATGACCGTTGAGACCAAGCTGTGTGACTCTACGGGACTGATCTCGCTCCTGACCTCGGTTGTCACCCAGGAGCGGAGTTCCCATGCTCAACTGCTCTGCAAAAGTGCAACCTACGCAGTTCCCGTCCCACGTGGTTGCACCACACGTTCACGAGCTTCACGCAAATGCTAGCCGCAGAAAACGTAGAGTCCAGCAAGGTCTGTACAGATGATGAATTTCCAGAACATGGCTGCCCGATATCCATGTCATCACATACGTCTTTGCAAATGCGTCCCGCTCCCATTGGCTCCAATAAATCATCATGCAATTCGTCCAGTTTTTGTCACTATGTCATGGTGAGATGGACAACAGGCTGGGAGACGCGGGAAAACAGGAAATTCACTCTCTTTTGAACATCAAAAAGTTACAATTTGTCAATAAAATATTGCAACTTTAAAGCACCTGCAGCTCCGAAGCAACGTGTACCTCACAGTGTTTTCTGCGCGACCATTAATTTTCGACAATATTTCAGGAAGTTGCGGGAAATAGCGCTTTTTGCACCTATCGTTATCCTGCCATGCTTTTAGAAGTGTGACAACCATGTCACGGCAATTAAAAATAAACGCATTATTATCCAGCATCGGGTGCAGCCAAAATTCCTAGTTTCCTAAATGGTACAAAGGCAATAACTGCCGCGCTGGCAGAACACACCCAAACTGGTTACACAATTGACGTCGTAACCACTGGCTGTCTTTTTGCAGGTATGCAAAACAAGCGAGTAGTCTTCGAGTGGCCTCCCGCGCTCTAGGCTGCAACGGCCGTTTCGGTTTCGTCAGATGTTCAGCTTCAACCCAAATCGCGCACTAAACTACGAACTGAAAGAAAACAGATTCTTTATGAACAAATTAAGGGAAAAAATGCTTCGAATAGAAAATTTGATTTATATCGGAGACAAAGAAGCGTATCTATTGGCAAAAGAAGAGGGTAACAATTCTGGTGATCTCGATGTAACGCAGGAATCCGACGCACTAAAGGCAAAAAATGCTAAAATCCGAAACAAAAATCACCAAAATCCTTTACATCTACAAACACCAACTCAACTTACGCCTGTAGTCTAACATGACGAGAAAAAAGACAGTTTACAATCAGCCACGAAGAGTAAAAAGAAAATAGAAAGCACAATCACCGCGATGAACTACACAGTAGAAGACGTAAATGTTTTGTTAGATATCATCAAAAAACATAAACAAACAGGCATAAATAGATGAGCATTGGTCCACGGCGATTACAATGGATACGCGTACCAGAATCAAAGACCACGAAGACAATCAGAGACACTCAAAAAGAGGTATAATAAACTTCAGTACTATCAGAAGCAAACAGGCAACCCCACATGTCCTGAATACGTTCGACGTGTGATAAAAATACAGACAAAAATCCTTTCAAAAATGGTTTGTCAAACATACAACTCTAATCTCGAAAAACACATCGAATTCTCTGTCGCACAGAATGAGACTGTTGAAAGAGCTTCGGAGGCACAAAAGGTGACGACAATCGTGAGAACAATGTTACTGTGAGTACGAGAAAGCACCACTGAACAGACCATCTTACATTTCCCCCTCGAAGCGACGTGGGCTGGAGCTCCAAGACGCAATGAAAGACCTGGTAAAAAGTATGAAAGAATTATACGACGTCCAGACCCGTCGTGGAAAACAACAGTTAGCGGTGGGAGGCAGAGATATGGATTTGTTGGCAAAGGAGGTCGTCGAGCAGAGTCGATATGCTATTCAAACAATTGTCACCTCATCGATTGAAGAAACCATCAAACGTGTGATGGATAAATCCCACAATTGAGAGACCTGTTGCGAAACAGCTTCGCCACACTACGCACTGCAGAGAAAGACAACCGAGTGCGAACAGAAAGTGAGCGATAGAACAGAGTGTCATGCGAGGATGCCAATTGAGTCTTGACTTTCGATGTTGGATTTGATGCGTAAATTGAACTATATGCTTAGCATCGACAGCTCTTCGTCACGGAGGTGAGCAGTGTAGTGGTGAACTCCAAAAAGGAGGCGACGGGGGCTTGCGGAGGGATCCGTGCCGCGAACCAGAGTAGAGCTGTTGAGAATTTGCCTGTCGACGGGCCATGAGAGGCAGAAACAGTCCTGTGAACAGAAGTAACTCTCGGCGATGAATTCCATTACATGACTCACGCAGATGGGGCAGCGCAGGCACACGTCGCTGCCGCAGACAAGAAACCGTTACAGCATGGCCCATGAATTGCGTGGGCGGCGGGGCGAAAACGCGCGCCCGGCGAAGGCGCTCGGCGAGCGAGCTAACAACCGAGCAAACGCACTCCGGAACATTCGGCGCCGTACGGTGCGCGAGGCGCCAATCGTGAGGTGCGACGCCGAAATGGGTGACAAGCAGCTGTTGCCAACATCCTGTTGGAATCAAAATCTTGGATCCCGAACTCTTAAAGCGTGGGTGTCGCGGCGCTTTACATTGCCGCCGTACGCCGCACCGCTCATCGCCACGGTACGCCCCGCCGCTCACCGCTGCCACGCGCGTTGCCACTCATGGCCGGCGTGCCGCTCTTCGCCGCCGCGCCGCTCATTGCCGCCGTACGCCGCCTCGCTGATCGATGTTGCGTTTCTCAACGCCGCCGCACAACGCACCGCTCATTGCCACCGTACGTGACGCCGCTCACCGCTGCCGCGCGCCTTGCTCCTCATCGCCGGCGCGCCTCTCAGCGCCGCCGTACGCCACCTCTCTGATCGCCGCCGCGCCACTCACCGTCGCCGTACGCTGCCTCCGTGATTGCCGATGCCCCGTTCGTCGTCGTCGCGTGCCGATGGTGCTCATTGTCGCCGCGCCGCTCATCGCCGGCGATTGCCGCCACGCCACTCACCGCCACCGTACGCAGCTCCGCTCATCGCCGCCGCGCCACAGGTCGCCGCTGCGCCGCTCATAGCTGCCGTACGCGGCGTCGCTGATCGCGGCCGCGCCCCTCTCCTCCGCCGTTCGCTCCATCGCCGATCCCGGCCGCCCCGCTTATAGGCGCAGCACGCCGATGCCGCACATTGTCTCCGCGCCGCTCATCGGGGCAGCACGCAGATGCCAGTCATTGTCGCCGCGTCGCCGATGGGGTTCCTACAGGAGTAAGTAATGTCGCAAGTAGTGGTGGTGGTGCTGGAATGGTAGGACAGGGGAGCACATACGGACAGCAACGAAATAGCCTAGGGGGAGTGGGCAAGTGGCGCAAGAAAGTGGGAGTACTCGGCCGTTCTCGCTGGGTGCGCAGACTGGATCGCTGTCGTTGATGAAGTCGATGTTGGTATCGCCTTTGTGCGCAGCGTAGCTATGGACGCAGATTGCTTACCACCTTGGAACGGTACGATACACGGACGCGATTTGGTTTAAGCCAGCTACCCTCGTTTTGTAGTTCACAAGACGACATGCAACGTCCAGCAGTCGCCCGCGCTTGTAATGATCTCCAGGGAGCGTCCTTGTCAGCCGACGAAAAGGTCCTTTCAACCCACGAACACCCCACTCTGCGCTTTGTCTTTCACAAGGGTACATGCGTTGAAGCACCACCTCAACTGCGACACACCCGTTAGACACTGGCAAGTCTTTCCACTCGTTGACGTTACGCGCCCGTACCACTTTCCCTGTCCGTCGGTCGTTCACAAAAGCGTTGTCCCCGAGGATTGCATATCCAGGAGGTGTGTTGGAATCTAGTGCCAGTGAGGGCCAGTAAAGTCCAGATGCATACGCCAGGCGGCTATCATGCCAACTCCCGGGGAAATTCAGAGCTGCGTGTATGACCTCACCGTGAAAGTTCCATACAAGGAGATTCCTGGCTTCCACCCTTTGGGTCATTGCATTGTAAAACGCGTTCTGAGTTTGAGGATCAACGAAATCCGGGACAGGCATGCGCGCACCATCGCTGATCGCAAACACACCCCGCAACGCGTACCCGAACAACCTGTTCTTCCGAAGTAGCTCGCAAGACTCTTTCATTTCAACTTCTGTTGGCCATGTAATACGAAATTCGCTCTGTTCTTCGTCCATCACAACCGCTAACAACACCTCCATACTGTACTCTAACCACTGCGACATGGCTGATGGAATTAATCCAAGGATCGGACAGAGACTATATTCAACATCACCACTTTTCATATACCACAGTGCAAGGCCGAGAAGATCTTCTGTTTCAAGCATTGGTTTTCTACCTCTCTTTGTTTCCACTTTACGAAAGGGAGAGCCGTTCAGAACCTGCTGGCGTTTCGCGGAAAACCATGGCACTAAATCTCGGAGAACCAATGATCGTGGGAAGCAAGTCGCAACTAGAAACTCGATTTCTCAGCCACACTGAAGAAGATGGCGCCATGGGGTAGTGTGAAATTTGGGCCGCAGTAGACCTGAACGGTAGTACTTGACGGGCTTTGAGCAACGTCTGAACGTTCTTTGTATTTTTTCTCGTTTACGTTTCTGTATTAATGTCAGACAGTATAATTGCAGTATCAACGCGCACGATGGTAATAGAGAGGAAACGTCAGTGCTTGAAGCGTGAGCCATAGCGAGGGTTTGGAGAACGTACTTTGCGACAGAGTTGATGATATGCCATCGGTTGGTGAGCTTTGTCTTAATAAACATGATGATAGCGCGACAAGTTACGCTTCGGTTACGCGAAAGTTTAAAGATAGTCACGTTTAGGATTCTAGTCGGAGTGTGGCTTATCCCAACCAGAATCTTAAATTCTGGCAACAAGGTGGTGTACTGGGTGCAACCGAAAATTTCCAAAGTTCTAAACGTGACCGCTTCTGGCAAATAAGTGATGGACAAGTACACCATCTTGTTGCCGAAATTTGGGATGCTGGTCGGGGTAAGCCAACCCCCGACCAGCATCCCAAACGTGACACCAGTGAAAGTTTCACGTAACTGGCGCGTACATTGTCGCGCAAGATACATGTTTATTTGTAAACCATCCCAACCACACAGACAAACAAGCACCATCCTCACTTCGCAAGTACATCCAAGAGCCCCTACTTCATGGCTTCCGATCCAAGCATTGAACTAGCCTTTGTTGTCCAGATTCCATCTATTATCTTCATTCTACAACTGTTCTGTTTGTCACTCATACGTAAACATCAACAACAGAGGCACAAAAGGGAGTTCAAACGGTATGCAAAGCCCGTTAAGTTCCATCGAATTGGATTGCTCAGACCTCAATTTCACACCACACCTTGGCGGCACTTATTCCGTTGTGGCTCAAACGCCGAGTTTCTTGTAGCGACAAGCTTTCCGCGCTCTTTGCTTCTCCGTGATTTGATACCTTGGTTCTCAGAGAAAAGAAAACATATTAGAAATGGCTCCCCGTTTCGACGTTCGCATTCGAGGCGAGGTCGTAAACCGCTGCTAGAAACTGAAGACCTTCTCGGGATGGTATTATGGTACTTAAAAAGCGGAGATGTGGAGTACAGTTTGTGTCCCGTGTTCGGAATTACGCCGTCTTCTGTGGCGGAGTGGTTGGAATACGGTATGGAAGTCATGTCTGAACTCGTTACCGACGAAAAGCATACTCCCTTTCGTATAAAATGGCCGACAGCATGTGAGATGCAAGAGTCCTGTGAGCTTCTAAGGAAGAATAGATTGTTTGGTTACGCATTACGGGGTGTATTTGCCATCAGCGACGGAGCCAGATTGCGCGTTCCGGACTTCGTGGACCCCGACACGCAGAACGCCTTCTACAATGCAATGACGCAACGCGTCGAAGCCACCAATCTGCTTGTTTGGAACTTTCGTAGAGAAATCATTCACGCAGCGCTCAACTTCCCGGGCAGCTGGCACGATAGTCGGCTAGCTTACATTTCCGGGCTGTACTGGCCTTCACTGGCATTGGACAGCAACACACCACCGGGATACGCTGTTCTCGGAGACAGCGCATTTGTGAACGACAGAAGAACCGGAAAGGTCGTACGAGCTCGCAAAGTAAACGAGTGGAAGAATCTGCCAGTGTCCGACGGTTGTGTTGCTGTTGAGCTTCTGCTGCAGCGAATGTATCCGAGTGAGAGGCAAAGTGCCGAATGGGGTGTACGAGGCCTCAAAGCACCTTTCCGTCGCCTGACCAGGACCCTTCCCGGTGACCATTACAAGCGGGGACGGCTGCTGAGCGTTGCCTGTCATCTGGTCAACTACAGAACGCGGGTAGCTGGTCTGAACCAAATAGCGTCCGTGTATAGTAGAGCTCCAACGCAATGAAATAACCGTGGCTCACAATCCATCTCGCCCACAGCGTGGCGTTCAGCAGCTGCTACTTCAACGCCGCGCGTGCATTGCGGCCGCATGCAGCGGCGTCGCACACAGCGCGCAGCGCCGGCGCACATTGGACAAACTTGCGCGTCACAATGTTGTCCGATGTTGCTCATCTCATGGTTGCGAGAGCCAGGCGGCGCGCGAGGTGCCCCAGCGATGATGCGCGGGCGGCGGAGGCGGCGAGGAGGTGGGCGACGTGTGCGGGTTTTGCGTTAGCGACGACTTGCACGGCGAGCCGGCCGCGCCCGCAGTGGACGGCTGCTGCGTCCGGCGGGAGCGCGCGCGAGGGGGATGGGTAACTCTGTGGTCACGCGTCGATTAGCAGCGCCACCCACCGAACCGCCCGTCCCCGGCGTGCGCGGCGTTTTCGGCCTCTTCGCCGAGCGCGCCGCAGCCGCAGCAGTGCGAGCTCGTGTGGGCGTTTGCGGCGAAAACAGGTAGTGCTTTGCGTGTTGTTGCATTTCGGGCGTGCTTCCCGCCGGCGCGTGCGATCAACAGCGTCGGACGAGTGTTTACGCAGCAGCGCTCGTAGCATATGACGCGGGAAAGACGCGCGCGAGGAAGGGCGGGGGGCGGCGCGTAGCGTCGCTAGGACCGCAGAGCAGCGTGCGCAACCAAGCTGACTTGGCACCAGCCGTGCAGCTGCCAAAAGGTACGCGCCTTTCCGCCATCGCACGCGCGCTACACATCGCCATACGTGGCAGTGCTTTGTCACAGAATGCACTCGTCCCGCCTTCGAAAAGTGCTGCGCCCACGGCACGGTGAACGATGCCCACCGCCACTGACCAGGCGTATCAAGTGCCTGGTGCGCCCAACCGCAGCAACCAAACCGACCCCCCACGCGCCGCCATGACGGAGGACCTGCCCGTCGGCCTGCAGCTGGCGCGCGTGCATAACGTTCTGCGCGCCGAGCAGCAAGCCTTCACGTTCACGCAGATCCATCACAACACCGGCGTCGACATCGACGGCAAGTACGACGTGCTGCTGTCGCTCACCAGCGATACAACACGGGCGGGACGGCGAACGCAATGAATGACTCAGTTCCTTGATTTGTCGAGCACGCGTGTGATCGTGTCCTCAATCGTTGAAGCAACCATCGCTTGGATGCTTTGGCGGCTGCGCTCCACGACTTCCTTCACCAACGACTCCATGTCTCTATCCGCTGCCGCCATCTGTTGCCTCATCCGACTAGTCTGGGCGTCCTGAAAGTCTCGCAAACTCCTTCCCAAATCCTTCATAGTGTCCTGGAGCTCCGTCTCCCGTCGCTTGGCAGGTGTAATGTATGGTCTACTCACTCTCCATCCGCTTTTGCTGGTTCTGACTAACATTATTGTTCCGACTACCCGCTTGATTCTGTTGCCCGGAAGGGCCTGCTACAGATTCGTTTTCTTTGGCGCTTAGCCCAATGTGATCTTCGAGATTGGAGTTGTAGCTTAGAGATACCATTTTGGACAGTATCTCCTTTTGGATATTCTTAGCTCGGCGAACGTACTCAGGACATGTGGGATCACCCGTTCGTTTTTGGTAGTATAGCAGCTTGTCATACTTCTTCTTCAGTGCGACGGAACGTCTTCGTGGTCTGTCATTATCCCGTGCGTACCGGTTGTAGTCGCGATAGACTAATGCCCATCCATTCATACCTGTTGGTTCGTGTTCCTCAATGATGTCTAGAAGTACATTAACATCGTGCACGGTGTAGTTCCACGTGTTGATTGTCCTGCCTCTGCAGCCTTTCTTCTTTTTCTTCTTACTGGTTTTAGCTGGTTCTACGGTGTCTACATCTTGCGCTGGCTGCACTTGAGAGTTTTGCTGAGTCGGTTGCTGTGCCGATACGGGCTGTTGTTTGTGTGGAAGCAGATCGTTGCGTTGCTGTCGTTCGTGTTCCAAACATTCCGGGACCTGCGTTTCTGGTGGCTGGGTCTCGTCAAGGTCACCCCAATTGTCGTCGTCCTCTTCTGCTAATAAGTACTCCTCCTCCTCTTCGACGTTAACCAGGTTCTCAATACGCAGCATTTGACGGTTCATGCTCTTTAGAAACGCTCTATCGTGTTGAAGTTTATAATTCAGCCTGCGCTTTTTGCTCATGCGCTGCATCGCTCGAAACCGAAACGGCAGTTGCGTCCTGTGAAAGCGGTGGCCACTCCAAGACTACTCGCGTCTTATGCATCGCTTGCAATAAACACGCCATGGTTACAGACGAAAGTGTGTAACTACTCTGGTTCTGTCTCGCCAGCGTGGCAGATAGTTCCTCAGTCACCTTTAGGAAAGTAGCAATTTCCGGTTGCACCCACTTATGCAGCTCTCATTCGTGGAGTGCTGTCACGTTTAGGATTCTAGGAATTCTTGGCTGCACCCATTGGACAGTTTGACTTTTTCCCAACACGTTTACAGGGAAATGCGGGAAATGCCGAAACTAAGAAGAATTTAAAAATAAAATATATCCTGTAAGGCATACATATAAATGAAGAGTTGAAATTCATTTCGAGTACGCTTTTTGGTGTATGTAAGTTACAACAAGTCAGAGAAAAGCATTTTTGTGAGGAAAAATAAAAAAATGCACAATACACAAGTGTTAGAACACTGGGTCTGAGGTTGAGGACGTGAACGATGGTGGCTGCCGAGGCGAGGTCGGGCAGTCGACCAGGGTTTATATGGAGAATCGGACCTTCGAAAATAAGGTCGCTAACGCAGCTTTCTAGAATGTCCCTCAAACTAATGTGTCTATGAGTACTGGCCCTTGCGTCGGAATTAGTGTAGAAACTTTGCGTAGAAATCGACAGTGGAGTCGTCTAGAAGCTTCTAGAAGTTCCTGCAACGTGTCCATTTGTAGAAGTTCCAGCAAGGCACCGAAACTATGAAGTCAGTCATGACGTCAACGAACGAGGCAGACATCACACGTGACATGTCTTGGTAACATTATGACAACTAATGTCAAACAAAGACTCTGAGGATCATTAGGGTATCACATCGGATCGCTAGATTACGGGGAATTCAAAGAAAGCATCAAAACATTAAATGACTAACTAAACGCATAGCAATATAACAAATTCAAATAAAAACATGACCGGAATTAACGAAATCCTAACAACAAGAGACCTCAAAAGAAGACCTACCGCGACAATTTCCTTAGAATTATTTTAATAATAACTACAAATTTATAACATGATAGCATCAAAGTTATCATGCGAAGTCGTGATGATAACTTTGATTACATCACAGTTTTGAGGCCCGACCTTCATGGTTAGAATTATGGTCAGTCTAAGATATCTAACAAACTTGTACTCTAATCGTAGTTCTTTCGTGAACGCAACAGTTTTACCTCTGAGAAGGAACCAAATTTAAAGCACAGAAGTTACAAACTAGACCTTTTTGCAGTTTTCCTTTGAAATTAGCGGGGTGAGACTTTAAATATCTTTTACTCGGCATTATCAATTTCTTTCATTTTAGGTACAAACCACTCTCATAGAATAATTCTACCCTAAACTTAGCGTCTCAATTGGAACTTCGTTCGTTTTCTTTAGTCTCAAGCAGTTGACATTAGTCATCAATGATAACATATCACACATCGCGATATGTTGTGTGATGTGTTAAAGAACAGTACAAGATCTTCAAGGTGTCTGAAATATATATCCTTGGTACATAAGGCGGCACCGATAGGGTTACGTGCTGGTGTTATGCTGCTCACGGGAAAAAACATTACAAAAGTTTTTCTTACCTTACATTATGCCTTTGTACTATTTAACTTGTTTGTTAGGTTTTTATTCTCTCACAAACCGGGCATGATATAAATGTTGCCTTCCGCGTTTATTCGTTTACAATTTTCTCACATTTCCCGATATTACTTACTACAACGTACAGCGTCATGAGCTTTTTGGCTCAAAACACCCAAACTATGTACCAAACTGTGTATCGCTCTTATGCCGAAACGCACTTTCTCTTTAGTCAAGTATTAAAGAACGTACACTTGATACTGCAGATATTACTTCATAAATACGTAGTTTAGACGAGTAAATTTGACATCGTAATTCAACTTACATCATTACATGTTATTATCAGAAAAGTTTCGACGCAATCTAAACGTAAAAATCAACAAAAAGAGTTAATACTAAGGTTTTGTTTCCACGCAGAATTCTTCCAAGAGACAGTTTTGTTTCAAAAATGAGCTAATTGGTTGTTCGCATTCCATCTCTGATTACAATTATGGAATTGACTAAAGTCTAGTGTAGTCCATAAGAAAACTTTCGGCTTAATGTAAAACTTAAAAAGCTAACTTTCGAAAGTAACACATCGAAAGGCAATAATTGAAATTTATAGCGTTTTCAATTGTAGCTTACGATCATTCACTGTAAGCGACAAAATAGTAACGTAACTAATGTGACACGAAATATTAGTTATTACTCTCTTGTCAACTATGTCCAAAATTAATTTGAGCGTTAGTGACGCACGCTTTTAATGCCAACTAGTGACATTTCCCGCGTCTTCCAGTATACGTGAAAGTAACTTACAACTGTTGTAGGACGCGTAACATCGGTGGCAGATTTCGTAACTGTGCCACAACACACTTTGAGTAGGGTTTGTATACTTTAGCACACCTCTTGTTACAATTGTAGTTCAACAACAAATGCCTGTAAAGAGGTATTCCAAATCAATTTTGTAGTTTTTACAGCAGTGTATCTAACCACTTTGAAAACTGCCTCTAAGTACTGCAGAAAAAGTGGTAAACAGTGTCGCACACTTGACTATTCATCTCAAAAATGTGGGGCAAACTTGGAAGAGTGAAAACCCACCAGACTGTCCAAAGGTCGGCTCTCTTGCAAGATGGTAGACCAGTGACAGAGACCTCTGTACCACCGCAGCACGGGTGTAAGACGGAAGTGGCCACTGGCTATACCTACAGAGATGCCAGGTACGATCGTGGGGAAACGATGAGAAATTCCAGAGATGGGGTGATATCGGCAACGATGCGTCGCGACCAATGACCCGTGTAGTCCCGAGAGGAAAAGAAACACGCAACAACAACAAACAACTAATATATGACTTGCATCATTCCGATTACCGCGCGGTTGGCGTTGCTCTACACCTCCTACTCCTTGGAGCCTAGAACGACTTCGAGGCAGAAGTTTTGCGCAAACTCGAGTACGTAAATACTTGACCACGATGAGCGGTAGCGACTCCACGGTTTCTGTCCCTCGCAAGCGCTATTCACAGTGAAGTGAACAGAGTATTCAAGCATCCGCACTAGATCGCAGTAAGTCTTCTATCGTTCCGATGAACGCGGACCAGTTTCCCAATCACCCAACGGGTCACGCGAGCGCGTCGAACTACCCTCTGCCGGGTTCTGCGACAGCTCCACTGCCTCAGTCTCAACCGATGGTTCCGGTGAACTTCCCGCTATGGAATTCGGCGCAAGCGATGCCGTTGATGGCGAACCAAGCTGGTTGGATATCGAAGGAATCTCTGGCAGTACGCGATCTACTCCGCGATGGGTTTGCGTTCAGCCGTGCACCGTGGTTTCATCCGGTAGCTGTCAACGATGACACTCTCTTGAAGTCGTACGCCGAGAACGGCTTCATACCAGGCGGTTTTCCGTTGGCGGTAGCGCAGTCCCAGGAATGGAAAGTTCGCATAGCGATTGACCCGATGCTTCTCCGGTACGATACCCGCGAGGGTGAGAACCTGAACACCGCGCGCGCGGAACACGGGAAGCTGGCGTACAAGAGATTTGGTCGAGTGCGCCTCGAGCATTTGGTTCCACCGTTCTATGGGTTCGACATTCCGTCCTACCGCACTTTCGGTGAAGTCCGATATGGAAACAACGTGGCGACGTTCAACCACGCGCGGTACGCAGGCGATGGTCTGAACACATCGAGGTTGATGTTGTGCTGGATTCGGCCCATACTCCGAGCGGAATTCCGTTACCTTCGCAAGAACGCTTCCCAAGGTGTGTTCGTCAACCGCATTCGGTTTGAGAGGAAAACTCGTTCCCGTCATGGGTACTTGATCCCGTATCCGAATATTGAAACCGAGAGGTACAGATTGCAGGCCTTCGTTGGACGGTTCCCTCCTCTACCAGATTGGTAGCGCGACGTGGAGGTACCCAAAGAGTGTTTCGCAGAACTGCCTCCGTGCTTAAGTTACATCGGTTCCCGATTGATCAACGATCTGCATTCAGGATGGTGGGGTCTCGTGGCCGGCGAGTGGGCGGCACGCGTAACAGCGTTTCTCCTCTGGGAGGCTTACGACAACTACCGTGTTTGGTATATTCCGCCGATGCTCCGCAACATTATCCGCTCACTGGATTTGCACACTCCCTTGGGGTCCGAAGAGAACGTGGATGCGATCCGTTACATCTTGCATGTTAACGATGGAGTCGATTGGGAAGCGGTGCCCCGTTCGCAACGCGGGAAAGGCTCTCGTCTTCACTACGACCGCTCACCCGGTAGGAGGCATCCCACCGTGAGAGATTTCGTCTATTACGACCCATGGGAGGGTACTACGACGACTAGCGCGTATGCTGAGTGGGCAGCGAACCAGCCACGGTCGATTCCAGACGGTCACCCTATTGGGTTCATGTTCAGCGACGACTGGGTCGCCCCAGTGGACCTGGATGATCCAAATATGGATACTGGTGGAGAGGCGGCAGGAGCGCTCGTTGAGATAGACCAGGAACTGGTGAATGACCTACTGGTGGCAAACCAGGTGTTGCACGCCAGCGGCGGTGTACCCCAGGCTCCTGTGGGTTGGAATGTCCCGACTCAAGCGAGTGTTCCGGTGGCAGGTCCGGCTCCTGAAATGGCTACCGTTCCATCGGTCCTACCGGCTCCAACAGCTCCCGTCGCTCCAGGAGATTCTCCGGCGAACATTGCGATGTTGCGCGCCAGCCTCCAGAACGCTGGAATTATCGTGCCCGATCATCTCACTACGATGACCGAGATACTGGCTCACGCCTTTCCGCACCCTGCTCAGGGTCCTTATGGTACCGGCGGTGCCGGTCCCTCCGGGGTTTGAGATGACCAGCGTGGTTGGAGGGCTAGGCGCTTAGTTAAAAGATAGAAACAGTAAAACCATCTAGTGGTAACTTTCCCTTTGCCCGTTTGCCTGTCCTTCACGAACTTGATCGATCTTCGATTACTTCTTCTTCCTTCACACTATATTCACGTGTACTTCACTTCCTTGGTGCTTCTTCTACTTTAACCGTTTTAAATCGGTATAACCGGCAATTCGGTGTGCTCTTCCTTCTTTCTTCTCACTTCAGCTCATTCAGTCCTCACCACTTCGTTGGTCTTTCTTTTCTCGTTCATCCCCACCTATAAGGGTGCCAACTCTTCATCTTGAGTCTTCCGCATCGCGGTATAGTCGCTGGCTCCTGACAGGGGACGGTTTTATCCCACCCGGGCTTGGTCCAGGTTGGATGGCAACGCTGACCTGGTGCGACGGTGGTATGAAATGATCTTTGACCTAGGTAGGTCCTCGACCAGCTCCATGGTGTCTTCCTCGGCGGAGTAATCATACCAGCGCACTTGGTACAGAACTGTCCCATCGGGGTCTATGACATGACGTACGATACGTTCGACCACGTATTCCTGTGGATACACCTCGGTGTTGGACTGCTCTCTCTCACCCATTGTGGTTCCGCGCCCTCCGGGGTGGTGAGCTGGTACCCGGCTAGCCTCTAGAGAGGTCTCTCTTGGACTTAACCAGTCACGACTCACTCCGAGTTCCTCGCTGCGCGACAATCACAACTTACGCAAGAAGCGTCCAATCTCCGACCTGAAAGGTTCTTCTTAAAGTACTCTTCTTCCTGAGCCCGATGAGCTTCGGCTCGTTAATGTTGAGCTTCCGACCGTCCAACGGTAGAGTCGGGACTTCGAGCTCCCTCTCACTATTCAGAAGGGTCGTCCGTTTGACGGAGAACGGGCAAGGTTTCGCTCGTTCGCCACGGAGGCGGGTTGACCGATCACGGTGCATATCGCGGCCTTCTGGTTGGCTGAGCGATGGCACACGCGCGCGCCACGAGTTACCCTAACAGGTGTCCGTTCACCATTGGACGGCGACCGTACGGAGTGCACCGTGCACGTGTGTTGCCGACGCACGCGGCTTGCTGTCAGCGGTTCTCCGCATCGGCGGTGCTTTTCATACTTCGCCACGTTGCACAACGTATTACTCTGCACTTGAGTGTGTCTTGAGTCTTCTACCACGCGACGTAGGTGCACCATCGACGGTTTCTACACTTGTACTTCATACTACACCTTTCCAAGGTTGTTCTCCCAAATAATACTCGGGTAAGTACGACTTCTCGTTTCCTCGTACCACGGCGTGGTTAACACCGGTCGGTAACGTCGAGCTGGTCTACCGCTTGCGGTTCTGCACCCTCCAGAGGCCCCGGGTCTACGAATACTGTCTTTTCCGCTCCGCGGGTGATGACCTCACTCGGTTGGGGTGTTCCGGACGGGGTTACGTTATTTACAGCGGTGTGTACTGCCTGAGCCGGGCTCGCTGTTTCAAGAGCGTTGCTCAATGAGCTCGACGGAGTATTACCACGAGGTACAGCGCCTTGGCGCGTCACAACGTGATCGGTAGAGACCGCGAGATTGGTTGCGGTACCTTTCGATACAGTGTAACCGTTTGACGCCGGTGTAACGGTTTCCGTACTTCCCTCCCCCTCCTTAGGCGGTGGCACGGGAGCCACAAGGTGAGGTCGGGGGTCAACTCTAGTTGAGTGTTCCTCCTCAATTCCCGCAACGGGTTGCCTTACCCGCCGGGGTGATTCCGATTTCGACAGGTCGGATAAACCGCGATCAGGGCGGAGAGTCGCAGGGCGCGAAGGTACGACCTGTTCGTCTCCTGTAACTTCACCCGGTTGGGGGTTAACGTGAACGTATGGCGGTGGGCCAACGTGACACGGTCTAACGATATCCGTTCGTGGGGGTTACTGATATCCAATACGACGGTATCGTCCGTAACAGAAACAACCTTGTCAGATCCTTCCGGGATTGGCGAGAGCTTATGGCGGCGTTTCTTCTCCGGATTATAGTATTCCTTTCGGAGAAATACCATCTCGTTTGGTGTGACCTTCGGTAATGGGGTCTTAACCTTAGCATCGAAGTTGCGCTTATAAACGGCCTCCGCCTTATCCATCGCTGTACGAGCGACCGGTACCATTTTGGTTAACCAATCCTTCCAAGCGTTCTTGTATAACCCAACGGACGGGTACGTAGAAAGCGTTTCTTGAGCCTCGATTGCAACCGGTGGCGGTTCCCTTGACAATACCAACTCAAAAGGTGCTAACTTCGTTACCCGGTGGACTTGAGTGTTGAACGCGTACGTGATTGCGTCCGTATACAAATCCCAATCCTTGGGATGATCTGCTAAATAAGATCTTAATGCATTTAGCATTGTACGGTCAAATCGTTCTACCTGACCATTTGTTTGGGGGTGGTAGGTGGTTGTAAATAGATTCTTGACACTCGAGATCAGACAGACGTCCTGGAAAAACTTTGACGTAAACTGTGAACGGTTATCTGATAATAGATGAACCGGTGGACCGTACACAAAGACCCAGTGGGTGACAAAGGCTTGTGCAACCAGGGTGGCCGTAATTCGTTTCAACTCGACTGTCCGTACCAACTTAGTGAACCTATCGCTAATCACCAAAAGTTATCGGTCACCTCTAGCAGTCCGGATCAATTCTCCTAAGATATCGATGGAGATAAACTCCAAAGGAGACCGTGCTGGGAACAGCGTTAACTTCTTCGAGTGCTTACGAAGTCTAACGTTATTCTTCGCACACTCGGTGCAAGATCGTCGTACTGCATAGCAGTCCAATGCCATAGATGGCCAGTAGACGTCCCCAGGTAAGTTCAAGTATAACTTTCGACCCCCTGGGTGAGCTCCTACTTTCACGTAGTTTGACATGACCAATACACGGTGTTGCAGCGAGTATGAGACCACTATTTGAGCGCACGCTTCGACCAACCTAACCAGGTACCTCTGATTGTTAACCTTGGAAAGTATACCATCTCCTTCGTTGAGACGAGCACGGATCCGTGTACAGAACTCATCCGTTTGCTGTCCTCGGATCATCTCCTCCGGAGTTATGGGTACAAAAGATCCAACTAAGGGATCTGACTTCTCAGAAGTGAGCAAAATGTCGTCACAGACATCATCCGACAGGGATCAGACCCATCCCGTCTGGTCTTCCACCATGAAGCACAGTATATCCAAGTCGTCCACTGGTGCTGCTTCTGCGTTTGTTCGCAAGCGGGATAGCGCATCTGCCTGCAGATTCAACGTTTCTTTTTTGTACGTAACTGCGAAATCCAATTCCGATAACCTCAAGTGCCAACGCATTAAGCGTTCGGATGGCTCAGCAATTTCCATAAGCCAACGGAGGGACGAGTGATCCGTCGTCTGTGTTCTGCAAAGTGGAATATAGTCTGTTCGCTTTGGAAACTAGCTAGTTTTGGGGCTATTTGGGGCGCGCGAGGGGGTAGCAGAGGCTGGCACTCAAAAAATTAAGAAATTTTGGAATATTAAATTCCATTTCGCGCAGTTTAGTGCTTGGGTCCCCTAGTTTTTGTAGAGGTTCTACTTCGCCGCACCACCCCATTCACTCTTTTCCGCGACCCTCTCTCAAAACTGCACTCGTGCTAGTTTGCGTTTCCATTTTCTCCCATGTTGCAATGCCAATCGCAACTCATCCCACCTCAATCATCCCATCACTTCTTCCCAGTCCACACCACCCCCGCTATTTACGCATTTCTCGCCCATCACGCGTTCATTTTGTAGAAGTCAGGTGCACAACTCTCCCCCTTCTCGTATACCCGCCTCGCCCCAAAACGGCTTCAAATCCCTCCCATTCTTCTCTCCTCCTGTCCCCTCAGAATCCCCTTCGCAGTCCGCGCTACCTCCGCCGCACTCCTAAACCCAGTCACCACCGGAGCTCCCACTCCCTCCCGCGGCACCTCCTCCACCACCTTCTTCATCTCCTTACGCCTCTTCTTCAGACGGCTCTTCCCATCCCCAACCCCACCACCCTTTGTCTTCGGTGTCACAGGAGACCCCTTCTGCACCGCCACCCTTCCCACACTTCCCTTCTCCGTCTTTCCCTCCACACCTCCTTTCACCGTCTCCTCTTCCACCAATCTTTGCCTCTTGCACAGCTCCTTCACCTCCTTCTCCAGCACGTCCAACCTCTCGTTCAGAACCCTATTCTCCTCCCGCAACTCTCCAACCTCCCTTCCCGCACACTCCACTATCCCATACACATGATTTCTCATCTCCACTCCCAATACCGACAACGAATTCCGCAAGCTCGAAATCGCCTCAACCGAAACACCACTACCACCCCCACTCAGCACCACACCGCCCATTTCCGTTACAATCTCCACAATTCCATCGTCCAGTTGCTCCTTCATCACCAACCCCAACATCCCCACCCTCGCCTTCATCTCCCCCACAAACCGCATCTCCCTGTCACCCTCTCCGCCCCCACTCTCTATCTGGTCTCCAACCTCTAACTGACTCAGATGCACCGCACCCCTTCCCTCCATTGCGACCCCCTCCACCTCCAATTCTACCCCCTTCTCCACCTCATCACCATCCCCTCTCCTCGCCTCACACTTCTTTCCTTTCTCAGCCACTTCCTTCTTCTGCGACATCCGACCAGCCGCCGTAATCACGTCCTCTTCCCGCTTTGGTGACGGCGTCTGCGGTACCTCCTTCCCCTCCAACAGCACCCACAGCTCCTCATCCTTCACGTATCCGTTCGACATATTCAGAAGAAGAAGTAGTAGTTGGATCGAAGTTTCCGCTGCGATACAGTGCAATCGAGCTAAACTGTGCTGTCCACCCCCACTGTCCAACCACACGGGCTATATCCAGCACCATGATTGTCCCTGTTTCCCTCATCCCATTTCCCGCCAAAACATCCACTGTACACCTCCGCACCTTCCACTATTTAAGCGCCATCTCTCTGTCCCCTCTTCACATAGTCCCCACCCACCTCGCCTCGACCGGCGATATTTTTCTCTTCCACCATAACCCCACTCGATGGTTATAGCAAAACAGGAAGATATTGCCAGTGGAGGCAAGCTAGGGACTAGTGATTGTACTTAGAGTTGCTCACCCTCTGTCTCGACTGGGGGCATGTTCTTCTTCCGTCACATCCTTTGTGGGTTGTGACAAAAAAAGAATATGTCACCACTCGACACCGGATGGGTAACAATGGTAGCACGTAGAGTAGTTCATCCTCCCTCTCAGCGTCCACTGGGGATATATTTATGTTCTCTCACATCCTTTCCCGGTTGTCATACAAGAGAAATACATCTCCAATGGAGACGGAGAATATAGTCGTGATAACACGTAAAGGTAACAATGTAATAAACAATAAATTTATGCTACTATCTCTAACCAACCTTTCGAAAACCAGCTATGACATGAGCTGGGTTACTCGAGCCAAAGATGGCAGATCCTGCAACTGAAATGTTTGCACCGGCCTTCACTACTGCTTTCACAGTACTCAGTCCAATACCTCCATCCACCTGTATCCCTATTCTTGGGTACAACTCCCTTGCATGTCGCACCTTATCAAGAACACCCTCCATAAACGCCTGTCCTCCAAACCCTGGCTCCACCGTCATCAACAATAACATGTCTACAACTCCTTCCTTCATAAGTGCTTCTACGACCTTTATAGACGTATTCGGGCGCAATCCAACTCCATCCTTTTAATTATGGCAATCCGAGTGAAGCTATAAAACCCGTTCACGTCATTTATGAAGCCAAAATGGCTCCTTTCATCCTGTATTCATGCTCCCCGTAACTCGTACTTTACAACTACTTTACAACTCAGGTTCGAAATCAGTTTCATTCATTGCACACTTTCTACTCTTCCACCTACCTTTCATAAAACATCATCACACTTTGTGGCTTGTCGTCTCATACAAGGCCTATCATTCATTCAGTACAATCACATATCATACATTTCGCTCACTTTCACAAAGTGAACCATGTTCCCGTTCTGCGCTTCCCAACCGTTTGTACTTACGTATCACTCTTTACCCCAGCAGTTCTCCGCCCCATCTTCCCTTTTTATCGTCACACAAAAACAATCGAACACTTGCAATGAACTCCCAGTCCGACATGCCTCCGACTCCGCCTCCGAGTCCCAGATACTCTGACGTCCCTCAGGCCTCATCTCCCGCCCGAAGGACTCGGGCCGTTATTGTTGGAAGGGGGCGTATAGGTACCATGCTGGCGAACGAAGAAGATACGGTCATTTCCGCACACGAATTCTGCAGCATGGCTGCTACCTCTCATCTTTCTGATGTACCGATACTAGTTTGTGGAAGAACGAACACCCTGGAGACCGTAATTCAGGCTTGCCCTTATTCGCTCAGAGAGAATCTCGTTTTCTTCCAGAATGGAGACATCATACCATTGCTTTCGAAGCTCGGTGTGGACAAATGTTCAAAAGTTGTCCTATACGTTGGTGTCCCCTCAAGAAACGCAGCTCCGCAGGATGGTGTCACTCCTCAAAGTCCGGATGGTCTCACTGTCGCAACAGGAAAGTGGGCCTCCAACGTTGCAGACAGGTTTAGGTCTATGGGTCTCACTTGCGGGGTTGTCGACGAAGACACATTTCTCGTAAGCTATTATGAGAAGCTCGTGTGGCTATCAGCGTTCAACATCGTCGGGGCCTCAAGAGGTCTCATTCCTATGGACGTAGTCGCTACGGAGTGCAGTACGGTTGTGCTCACAATAATGAAAGAGCTGTTGAAGATAGTTTCGCTTAAGACAGGTACTACTTTCAACCTGGAAGAGACCGTTGGGCGACTTCTTGCATATGGGAAAACTCTCATTGGCTTCCCTACTTCTTTCTCCGACTTTCAGTTTAGGAACGCGTACTTCTACGACTTTTCCCGCCAAGAAAGAAACATTGTAGGCGGTGACCCCGCTCCTTTTCATACAAACTACGTCAACGTTGTTAAGGAAAAGTTATCCCCCTCCCCATTCCCCAGCTTTGAGGTTAGAACACATGACTTTTCGGTGTTGTAAACCTTTTAGAGATAGTTAAACATAAAAGTTACTTTATCGAAATGACCTGTTCCTATTACATTACTTATATTGTTCGTCCTTCTGTGGTTCAAATATGCCCCTTTAAATCCTACATCCCTTATCACTAATACTTCGCTAAGACTTTGCTAGATAGAAAATGGTCATTCCATATCATTAAAGTGCACGATACTAGTAACGAAACAAGTACAAAAATTGTGATATTTCTGAAGAACTAAGCGTTTGCATTACTTGGGGCACCCGTATAAAGTAAGGTAAACCTTTTATGGGTTTCAACCCATAATGGAGGTTGTTTTACTCTTCTTGATTTCTAAGCTCATGTTAAAGATATTTACAGTTTTCTTTACCCACTTGAACCCGTACATATAATTTATGACTAAATCATCCTTTCTTTACTTCAAATCGATGCAAAAACTTCTCCTCCTAGTAACGTTTTAAAACAGTACTACAATACCCGTATATGGTCGTTCTTAGACTCTTTGTATACTACGAAACACCTTGTGAACATCAATCACATCCTTCTCATTCGTATACCCACACCCATTTGCAAAACGAACCCTTTCGAAAGCTTTCAAAACATGTATAACTCGGAAGTTAGAGCCCAAGAAGTAACTCCTCAGCAGCTGGCTAACGAAATATTCGAAAATGGCTACGCCGTGATTAGTGATGTTGACGGTACTCTGAAAAGAGCTGGGGAGAACATTCCTGCCGAAACAGTCAAATGCATGAAGTACATCAACGCACGCGTTGGTTTCGGAATTGCTACTGGGCGAGATATAGAGGATGCCGAGAGTTTCATGGAGCACCTGGGTGGCTACACTTTTGGCATCTCTGGAAACCAAGGCGCACGGGTGAGATTATCCAATGGTACCGAAATTGATCAGGACCTTGACAGGGAAGGTTACGAAAGATGTGCAGCCGAACTTGAGAGACTTGCACTCTCCTTAAATGAATCGCACGGACTTCACGAAGAGCGTCAACAAGCAGTGGTGAGCACTAGAAAAGACAGTGGACTCCCTAACTTCACGTACAATGGACTATCGAAGTGGAAAACAGAAGTTAACTCCGGTATTTCAAAAGTGTTGACATCCTTTCCGAACCTGGTTGCGTACCCTCAAGATGAAAACTGTGACATAGGGGACATTCG
This sequence comes from Gracilaria domingensis, assembly GCA_022539475.1. Lineage (NCBI taxonomy): Eukaryota > Rhodophyta > Florideophyceae > Gracilariales > Gracilariaceae > Gracilaria > Gracilaria domingensis. The sequence continues at coordinate 3,407 of VCMS01000124.1, read as the reverse complement.
TTTCACGAAAAATAGTGGGGCGCTAGCCTTGGTTGAAAACGACCCCCAGTTCGACACACATTTAATCGTTGCTTTCGGGAATGCTTCCAATGATGGTCCTCTATATGAAATGGCAACCCTCGCAGTTCATGTGAAGGGAGACGACCCTCCACCAGCGGTAACATATCTTGTTGATGGGGTGGAGGACGTGCATGAGACCATCAGAAGGGTGGCAGAACTGTACGGGTACAGAAAATGCAAGTGTCAATGGTTTAGAAATGCTCTTGGAATTTGTTTCCAGTGCTACGATGCCTGTAATACTTAGCTATGATATGAGATCTCAGTAATAAAAGTGTCGTATATATCTCAATACCCTTCTATGATTCATGGTGGTTTTTATCGTGCTGCTTTTCCTCGTAGCCGTACAACAGAGCCACCAACATAATTGTCGAATGTACATCCTCCACGCTTTCGAACAGGTTGTGTACTCCACGCGGGATACAATCTTCTTTGACGTGAACGCCGTACACGCCTACCTCATGCAAAGGCCCGTCGCTCAAAGCACTTCCGAACGTCACGACGTCATCCGTATCAATAAATCTCGGTTCATTATCCACAAGATTTTCTCCTCCGCTTCCTTTTGTGTATCGCTTGTCCACAATTTCGCAACTTTTATCGCCGGGATAGATAACAAACGCATCCATCTTCTGCAACAGGTCCCCAATAGCAGAATCCACTTCTTCTTTCCACTGCCACAGTTTGTTGTACACGAAATTGGGAAGGCCACTATCACTTCTGGTCTCCACGAACCCCTTGTCATCATCATTCACAATACCATGCCTCCTATTCAAATCCCTTGCCAGGAACAGTAGTCCGTCAACAGTGTGGTCAAGGGTGTGATCATTGAATGCACCCTTAATTTCCCTCTCGTCAGAGAAACGCATGAAAGCTCCATGATTCGCCGAGACACCAAACTTATAGTCTCCGAGTCCTTCCATTTTCCCCTCCACGTCGCCCACATCACCCCCTGTGACAAGTCCGAAACCAACACGTTCGTCAATGAACTTCATACACTTCACAACTTCTTCTGGAATTGACTCTCCTTCTCTTCTCAACGTTCCATCAACGGAACTTAATATACCGTAACCATTGGCATATATGAACTTAGACAAGGTATTTGGTGAAATTTCCGCCAAGTCTCTCTGTTCCTCTGCCATTTTTCCTGATACAGTCACCATACTGCCACAAGTACCGCATAGACAGGAACTGCATATACTTCTCTTAAAAGCAACCTTAAGTGCAGTTTCAGAAGTGTTAGGACGCTACATGTTCAATTGCGAATTGAATGGTGCCACCAATGATGTTAACGATACCGAGCATTTGGCATGTTGCAATTAGACGCAACTGGACCAAAGACGTTTGACATTTGTTCAATTACCAGCCTGCCGCACCTTTTCTATGTTCATATGTATAGCCTTGTAATAGTATACTACTCTTAATACTCGCAAGACACACATAATTTACTAATCATCTCATTCTCATCCACTTCGAGGCGCTCGCAGCCTCATTATTGGCAAATCGTCATCACTACTACTCTCGAGCACTTCGGTTCTACCGGCGTCCGCTTCCACACCAATCTCCACGACCACTTGGTCTTCGTCCATGTCAACCGCCCCAACCTCCTTATCGGACAACAGTTCATCCTCCGCCTCCTCCTCCTCGTCACCATTGACAAACGTGGGTCGGAAATCCCGCACCCGATGAACAGCATCAGGTAGTGCGTAGCCCTCTGGTACCATGTACATGTGGTATCTAACCAGCAAATCCATAGACTCGGGCCTATCCACCTTGTCCTTCCCACTTGCTCCAGCATGTGTCACATCACCACGGCCCACGAATACAGAGTACGGTGGGATGATTATCTTCTTCGCTGGATACACCTCCGACATCACTCGCAACTGTTGGTTGTTCATCCCCACCAGTTGATGGCTTCCAGCGCTCACCCAGAGAGGAAAGCCCTCTTTCCCAGAGGCCATTACAAAGTATCCGGGGTTGCCAGTATTCATTGTTTCCTTCGTAACCAGACCACTGAAGTCGGTGTGCAGCGTCTGGCGCTTGCACTTTCTCGTCGTCCCCAGAAATCGACCACCAGTTTTCGGAGTGTACATCTTCACAGCTTCCCTTTCATTGTCCCATAGTCCCAAAGCCGCAGCAATTGTACCCATTCGAACATCAAGTAAAGCACGCGACCTTACAACCCACCTGAGCTCCTCATTATCCTCCGGCTTCTCCACCGTACCCCAACGTGTCGACATCACTCTCCCCTCAAATGGTCCATCGCTACCGTCCTTCCATCCTTTATCATCGTTGATTATTTGAACAAACGACTTCTGTTCCTCTCCTTTCCGTATATCCGGCATCGCTCCATACTCATTCTCGAAGAAGTCCACCAACTTCCCCGACACATCTCCGAACTCCCGAACTTCTTCCAACTCCTCCCATTTAGGGACACCATTATCCGTCGCAAAGCCATCAAGCACGCAATATCCATTCTGCCTTAGCTCAGCTTGCATTCGGGCGAAGAACATTTGCCCAAATTCGTCATGCTCCTTCGCAGCAACCCACAGCACCTCTTCATCATCCATACCTGTCGGTCGAGTACGAGGATACTGCATACCAAATGTCTCCGCCCGTAGGCGATGTTCAGCCCTTGCAGCGTGCCAAAAGACAAGATGGTGTACATCTCTAAGATTCGAGACACTTAGCAGCTCCGACCTATGTCCCTTCGGCAAGTGAATGACTCTGAGCCAGGGGTCCTTGTGCTCAATTACGTTCTTCCCTTGCCATTCCTGCGGTCTCAGCCTGGCATACCCGCACCATGATGGGTTCAGTGGGCCATCATATGGGTCACCTCGAACAAGTCCGTGCTCCTCAGATTCCGGAAGAGCTGTAGGTAACTCGTCATCAAATGACCCCCACCTGTCTCTTGCTGATCGTCTGGCGCAGCATCTTTCTCGACGGTGACAACCCGTGGAACTGTCACAGAAAGAAGCTCTTCGTCATCCACAAATGCAGAACTGCCTGCGTTCTCTGCATTCGCTCCCTCTCCCAATGCCACGAACTGAACCTTCATCGACCTTCCTCTCAGCACATGTTCATTTAGTTGAGACATCAGGTCATCCGGTGTCATGCTGTTCAGAGTAGATCTCATCTGTTGTGTGAAAGTCTTTCTCCGTTTCTTCCTCGGCGGAGCCCGCTGTTCTTCTTCAGAGCTATCCAGAACTTCTATGGCACCTCGATTTCGGCCGTGCTCAATTTCCCTATAACTCACCTGCGCCCGTTCTCCTGCATTTCTTCGCGGCTCCCCTTCTTCACTGGCAGATGTTGCAGCAGCAGCAGCGGGAGTCCTCCTCTTCGTCACGGACTGC
>VCMS01000123.1:0-150877 GCA_022539475.1 Gracilaria domingensis | reverse complement strand
CGTTTTGGACACGCTGGAAATCTGTATTATCTCAGATAATTTCTAATGGAACTGCCGTAGGGCTTCCAGAAAAGTTAGAACTGAAAGATGTCGGAACATGCAGAGGCTGTGCTCTTGGAAAAATGGTTTCGCGCTCATTTCCTGCAATCGGAAAATTCTATTCGAAATAAAAAATGCAGCTGGTACACACTGACCTTTGCGGCCCTATGAGTGTGAAATCGAGAAGTGGAAAACATTATTTTATGACTTTTATAGATGATTACACAAGGAAATCATTTGTCTATTTTTTAAGGACAAAGGACGAAGCGCGCAACAAAATCAAGGAATTTCTGAACCTTGCAGAAAATCAAACAGGGACATCTGTGAAAAGAATTAGGAGCGATCGAGGTGGTGAGTATATTTCAAAGGCAACGGAAAAGTATTTCAAGGCCAAAGGAATTATTCACGAACCAACTGGAGCTTATCAACCACAACAGAATGGTATTGCGGAAAGAGCAAATCGTACGTTCTGTGAAAAGGCTCGATGTATGTTATTTTATCATAAACTCTCTCGTCAATTTTGGGCCGAGGCAATACAGACTGCAAATTGCCTAAGGAATTATATGCCCACAAAAATATTAGGCGATCAAAGTCCACATGAAAAATGGTCTGGACAAAAGCCAGATGTGTCGCATCTACGGGTATTCGGGTGTGTGAGATAGCGCCGTCAGGCAAAAGAGTCCTAGAGGCGCGATCCGTGAACGGTTCGTAAGCGGGGCGTGTAGTCCCGTGATCCGGTCGGTTGTAGAGTGTGACGCGTGGAAATGACCGCCAGCACCGGGCGGTCGTAGGAAGACTGGGCGGTTGGGTACGTCAGGCGCGGTCGAGAAACGCGCGTTGAGTCCGAACGGCTTGGAAACCTAATAGTTGTCCGTCGCGGTCTAGTCGCAGGTCTGACTTAGCGAAAAGATAGTTCAGGGCGGTGGTGCTTACCCTTTACTAGTTGGGTGTACGGGAGGAGCGGAGGTGCATAAGTAGCACCTCGACTCTGCAACTCACCGCTTACAGTCCGAATCGGCTCCCTGCTCACATGGCGAAAATATCCAGAGGTCGAGCGGGTGCCATCTATCTACAACTATGCTACGTGTATTTCCTATCGTACAAGTCCGCACGGTGTGCCATATCGGCGCATGTGGGACACTTCGCGTTTCCCGACAGCTTCTGACGCACCCCTTCTTACCTGCCACACGAATCGGATCACCCATACAACAACGCTGACCTCACTATACTACAGACCCTCCTCCTAGAGCGCGCGACGTCCACGGCGCGCCCAATCGAGGACTGGCGACATATGTTGTAAATTAAATCCGGCTTTCTTGAGCATTGGCTGCGGTTTCGATCGGTAGTCCAGTACGCCGTACGCCTGTCCGACCGTAACGCCCTCCTTGTCAGTTCCGCTCCCTCGCGCGCGATGCTTCGCACTGTACGGCATATGAGAGATGAAGTCTCCAACCGGGAGTGAAGCCGCATATCCACAATCAGCACCGCCGACCGAGACCGGGCGGGAGAGTGCACAGGTCCTTATCGACCTCACGAGCGAGATCGACGATTACACTACGCCGCAACCCGAAGCGAGATCCATCCCATCCCTTCCTGCGGACGCAAACATGACTAATCAACCGAGCGGGAATCGAAATGCGTCGGAGAATCCGAGCGGCTACCATCCGAGTGGTAACATGGGCGGTGTTCCCATCCCGCGTCGCAGCGCCCCTCTTCCGCCTGGTCCTTCAGTTCCTCCGCAGTTCGGGAACCCCAACCTTTCTGGAGCGACGTTAGGGCAAATGTTCGTGCCAGCGTATCCGCAGACAGCGCCTTTGATGCCTACTTACGGTCAGGCTCCTCCGAACGAGTTCCAGCAGCCTCCGGTGATGCAAACGTTCACTCCGACGAACATGGTGCCTAACCCGATCGGTGCAGTTCAGCCAGTGCCTCATACTGGAACCAACTTACCAGCCGTATTTCAGGTTTCACTTCCGGGTCAGCAATTCGACCACCGTCTGAACCGTACACGGAATAAGGCGAAGACACCGAGCCAGGGAAAGCAGCCACCGTATACGGTAGAAGATTACCTTGCAAATGACGCCCTGAACGGATATCTTGATGCCCGTCGTTTTGCCGCGGTTCCTGCACATCGTTCCTTTCAGGAGCGAACCGGTCGGAATCCGAAGCGGACGAGAATGGAAGCGTGGCAGGCGAGGTGGAGGCACCTCCCGGGAATAACCGGTCGGAGCGAAGAAAGCACCGTCGGCAGTTGCGATATGCCGTTTCTCCGTTGCCTGGAGGAGTATGATTACCAAGGCCGAATGCGGAGCTTGGTGACGTGTATGCTTTCCGATGAGAACGAACCAAATCCGAACGGTAATCCTCTCGAAATGGTAATGCTCCAGCCGCCGTACGATAAGTTATACTTTCTGAACCGGCGTCGTTGGGGCGACAACGCTGCTACGGAGGCAAGAATCCGTTCGAGTTTGGGCGGATATATGTACGGTTGGCATAACGTCGAGTTCTTCGACATTGCGCCATCCGAGCGGAAGAACTTCTACGTGAAGATACCGGAGAATTGGGCCGATTTGGATGCTCCACGCAACCTCTCCGTTATCACTCCACCAGTCCTGGCATATTACTCAGATGACGTGCTGAGCGACAGCGCGATTTCCGAGCGGACTATGAGGATTGCGTACGACGAGTGGGTAGTGTGCGTTCTCATGGCGTTTCTACAGGCCGCGAGGGAAGGGGTGAGAGTTTTCACCAAGACGGAGGACCCGCGTTTGAACTTTTTTCGGGGCTTCCCCGGTCAGCCAGGAAGTCACGAACCGTCGGGGCTTGGTCGGCTCTTTTCTCTTCCGTACGGGTTGGTTAGTGTATTGATGCAGATCGGCCTGCAGAACCTACTCAGAGGTACGGAGTTTACGGTTCCGTCGGTCAAGAAATGGCTGTTCCTTTCGGTCATGACGGACTGGTCAGATACGCCCGGCTTTCTGTGGTTCAATCCTCACTAAGGGCAGTTTCCCCCGATGCCGGTCAACGCTGCAGGAGCCCCTGCGATCGTTCAACGCCTGCTGCCTGAGTCCGCACGGCCGTTATGGGATTTCTCCGAGGTAGAGGATTTTTATCCGCTCGGTTTCATGGATCCTAACAAGCTCGAGGTCGAAGAGAATGTCGAGAGGGTTCCGTCCAAAGGTTTGGGCCAGATCCTACCCTCTGCTACCTCCAAGGAGGCTGGGGTGCAGACTGATCCGATCGGTGCGGAAGAGAATGCTGCTCTCTTGCGATTGCAAGAGATCTGTCGCGATGCGGATGAGGGGGCCCCAACGTCGATGTTGGATGCTTTGAACTGTGCCGAGAGGTGGATAACGCGGCTCGTCTTGTTGGAAAGATTTGTCCAAGTCGACCACGATGGCTTTCTTGACGTCATAATCTTCATGACCGGTATGGCGCACGACCTGATAGGTCGTTACACACAGGTGTTTCACGACGTTCCGGTCGGTCCGCACAGACTGAAGTTGGGAGAGTTGCTTCAGAGATACAACCACACCGCATCGGAGGTAAACCTTGCGCATCAACGAAGCCGCGAATAGTACAACAACGTCCGTACAGCATTGAATTCTATTGCTCCAGATGTTCCGCTCGGCATGGAAGCGTCGGCCGCGATGGCGGCGATAACTGCCGCCAGGTTACATCAACCCGCTGCTACGAGTTCGGCACCGTTGGCACCTCACGCGTCGGTCTCGCAAGCTGTTCCGAGCGGTAGTTATGCGCCGCCCGTACAGTCTGTCGCAGTTCCCCTGGCTTTCAGCTCGGTTGGTATACCCGTTCCAGTGACTTCCGCGTCAACTACCGTACCAGCCGCGTCATCCCAGGTGCCTACAACTAGTCATCCGACCGGTTTCCGCGCTGGTAACCTCGTTCGGCGTACGACACCCACACCGTCGGATACGGTTCCGCCCGGTTGTGGCATCTTCCCGCCATCGAGACTCACTCCGTCCGGGCAGTTGAAGGAATGTGGGAGCTCCGCGTTGCCGAACGGGTGCGCAGGCCCGACGCACACGTCTGGGATCGCAACTTGGGCCGGACAGAGCCCCTCGGCGTCATCCAGAGGAACGCCGGCCAGCAGTGAGGCGCGAGGAGGGCGACGACTTGTGCATGCGCGTGTGGGGCACAGCCTTTTCCAGCCGAGAAGTTCCAGTCGGGGTTCGGGCTCTGCGTCGCAAGCACTGACGCGAGGTCGTGCCATGGTCGCGGCGTCTGGCGCAAGCAGTAGTCGTTGCCCCCGTGGCGGTCGTGGTTCTCGCGGCGGTCGCGGTGGTACGCCTGGTGTCCGTTTCGGCATCTCAAAGACGTTCCCCACACCTGGGAAGCGCATCCCGTAGCGGACTTGTTACCGCGCCCATGCGGCGTCATTCAATAAAGATCGGTGTTTTTGTGGTGGCCATGATTGCATCTCCGAGCGGCACTTGGACTTCCGGAAACGGCGCGTGGTGTGGCAAGCGGTAGCGCTCTCCGAGTCGACACAACTCCGCTGGCAACAACTCGGAGGGCATGCTCGCCGTCCGTGCGGTGTCTCGCGCGTGCCGGCAGGCATCGCAATCCGAAAATTTCGGTATTAATCCCGGTCGGAGTGCATGCGCGCCACACGCTGTTGAGTAGCCGATTCAGTATACATTATTGCACGTAATGGCGTGCGCGTGCAAGCCAAAAACGTTCTAAGTATTTGACCGTGCGGAGAGTGCAAATCGGCCATTTTCAGCCCCTGAAACGCCGCCGTTCCGGAGATACGAGCCAAACACTGCATCGGCGTTTTTCACCCCGTACGGGCAGGCAATTTCCGCATCCAATTTTTTGATTCGCCTTGCAAGTAACCGTGCGCTGCGGTGTCGCGCGCTCGCCGTATACCGCCGTAGGGAGTATGCAGTGCGCTCGAATTGCGCAGCGCTGTACTCCGTTTACGCGTGGGTTCCAGCGCAGCTCCTTGTGCCGCTATTCCGTTCGTTACTTGAGCGCCAAAATTGGCATTCCAAGATCAGTTAGTCAGTTCGGTTACTAGTGCGTTAGAGAGACGGGGTGTCCCCGAACTTTGGCGTAGTTCCCGCCGATCGGTGTTTGTTCAACGCAAGGCGTGTGAGTACACAGAGCGGTGCGGTATTGCCACCGGGACCATATCTCTACGGAGGGGCGTTCAAGAAACGTCTAGGGAGCCGTGCGGTGTGTCAAGCCCGGGAAGAGCGGGGGGAGACTATGTCAGTTCCCATACGGAGGACATACTACATAGTAAACCCGCGCGTTGACTCCACTCCTCCTGACGTCCGTGCCGTTCTGTAGTTTACAAAGTTAGCTCAGTAAGCGCCGTGCGGAATTGTCGAGAGTACCGAACACCCATTCGAAGTCGGTGCCATCTGAAAACCTCGGTGCGGCTTCACGGTGTTCCTAGCAAGCCTAGGAGGGCATAACAAACCGTTCGGAGTTCTAGCCCCGTCCGGGGCGGGAAGAAACTCTGCCCAATTTCCGCGCGGGTTCCTTAATGATTGAGAAGGTCCGTACGGTTGCTTGGACGAGACTAGTCTCTGCGTGAGATAGATGTTAGAATGTCAGTAGCTAGCCGAGATTCCCTCTCTTCCAGAGCGCTAACGCTCGGAGCTGCAAAAGAAAGAGAAGGCAGTGATTCCCCCTCCTACATTAAGGCGACTCTGTTCGGCTTACGCGCTTCCAGTATCGCGCAAGGAAGTGCTGCGGGATGTTTTCCGGCGGTTCCCAGGAGTCACCTGCAGCACCGTATCCATACCACCGCACGCGGTAAACCATTCCGTGCGGAGGATCGTCAGCAATCCCGTGAGCGAGAATTTTGTCGACGATCCCGGTAGTATCCGAGAGGTGTCCTGTAGGGTCAGAAGCTCCAGTGGGAGTGTTAGTCTGGTCCGAAACGGGCTCGTCAGCATCAGGGCATTCCGGGTCGGCTTGTACGCCGCGCTTTCGTTCGGTTGTCACCGGTTGGGACCGGTTCCGAGCGGGAGCCAGGGTGACGCGGTCAATGCTGACGGCATCGTGTATACCGGCGACATCGATTGTCACCGTATCGTTCGTAGCGGAGACAACCTTGTAGGGCCCTGTTGTCTTTTGCAACAGCTTCTGCGACGTACGCTCATGCTCTTCGAGAACGCCTCCGGTCGGAGTAGTCTCAGGACGGTCAAGGAAAACTTCCTCTCCCTCAGTGAAACGTGGAGTCACCCGTACGGCTTTGTCGAAGTTCTCCTTATACCTGCGTTGCGCGTTTGTGAAACGGTTCCGCGCGGATTGAAGCGTAGCCTTTACAAGGCGTAGTGTGTAACGCTTCATCTGACCCGGGGTAGGTTGCGTCGGCGTAGCAGGATCCGTAGCGGAGCTTGGCTCGTTTAGAACAACATTCGGCGGAACACGGGTTAACGCCAAGTCGAATGGTGTGGTGCCCGTGCTTCGGTGAGCCTGTAGATTGTATCCGTACGTAAGCGGTTGTACGTATGCGTGCCAGTTCGACTGGTGATCCGCAACGTAATGTCGCAAGCGTTGTAGTAGCGTACGATTGAACCGCTCGGCCTGGCCATTCGTCTGCGGATGGTATGCCGTTGTTGTGACGTGTTTCGTACCCAGCGAGCGGTATACTTCCTCGAAGAACTTCGCGACGAACTGAGGGCCGTTATCAGTGAGTAGGTAGTTAGGGATCCCGTACGGATAGACCCAGTTCTCCAGAAATGTTTTGGCCACAACTGGAGCAGTGGTAGACCGTAGCGGGATAGTTCTGCAGAGCTTCGTGAACCGGTCGGTGATCACCAAAATGTATTCAGCCCCATTCACGGACTTCGGAAAAGGACCGACAATGTACATAGCCACGAACTCGAGTGGGCCCGTTGCGGGAAAGAGCTTCAGTCTTTTCTGAAAACGGTGTCGTGTGCCGCGGATAGCAGCGCACGAGCGGCAATCCCGAACGGTCTGGTATACATCATTGGCCATCTGTGGCCAGTAAAAGTCCCTGCGGAGAGTGTTGTACAAACGCGTTCCGCCCGGGTGTCCTTCCAAACGCGGATAGTGCGATAGATAGAGCACGCGCGGAACAAGGGAGCGAGGCACTACCTTCTGTAGTGCTCCGTCCAGGGGGGAGCGGCGAATGAGTACTCCGTGGCGGTTAACGTCGAAGAGGGTAATGCCGTTACCCACGTCTTTCCGTACAGACTTGCAGTACTCATGCTCAGCCTGAGCTCGAATGAGCTCTTCCAGAGTAATCGGTTGGACTTCCGTTCCTTCCTCTACAATAGCCATAACCTCGGGGCATCCGATCGGTGCGTTCTCGTCGCACCAGTCAATAGCGACGTCCTTCAAGGCCTCGCCGTCAACTAAGACGTCTGCTATGAGGTCTTTGTCATCTTCTGCTCGGTCCTCAACCAAGAGGCAGGTAACCTCTTCGTCAAGGGGTGTCTGGTCCTCTCCGTCCGTTTGGATGCGTGATAGCGCATCGGGGGCCCGGTGTTTTATGCCCGGTCGGTGTACGATATCGAAGTCGTACTTCATCAGACCGAGTCGCCAGCGAGCGAGCCGTCCAGAGGCGTCCGCCAGGTTGAGTATCCACCTCAGCGCATGGTGATCCGTTCGGAGGGTGAACCTGCCCATCTCCAGGTACGGTCGAAGGTGCAGTATTGCCCAGACTACAGCGAGGCATTCCCGTTCGGTTGTAGAGTAAGCCCGTTCGGCTTTCGTCAATGAGGGACTCCAGTATCCGATTGGGAGAAGATCACCGTCCGGTTGCTTCTGTAACAAGACGCATCCGACTTGTTTGTCGCAAGCGTCGGTATCCAGAACGTACGGCATATCCGGGCGTAGAATAGCCAGGATAGGAGGCCGTATTAACCGGCTACGTAGCTCATCAAATGCTTCATATTCCGTATCGTTCAGTGTCTCGAAGTTGACCGGTTGGCCTTTCTCGAGTTTGTGGTTCAGAGGAGCCGCAATTCGGGCAAAGTTCTGCACGAAGCGTCGGAAGACGTTGCAGAGTCCCAAGAACGACCGAAGCTCCGTTTGGTTGGTGGGTGGTTTAGCCGCTTGGATAGCATCTTGAGTCTTAGTAGAGACCTGTACATTTCCTGGACGGATAACGTGGCCCAAGAAATCTACAGTACCACTAAAGAAGTAGCACTTATCCAGACGTAGAGTTATTCCAGCCGATCGGAGGAGTGATAAGATAGTCCGAACATGGTCGTAATGTTCAGCGACCGTACGGGAGTAGATGATAACGTCGTCGAGATAGACCAACGCGTACTGCCATTTCACACGAGACAGTATGATATCCAGCGCTCTCTGGAAAGTCGCTGGTGCGTTCTTCAACCCGAACGGCATTCGGGTATACCGATGCAGTCCCATGTGGGAGGTAAACGTCGTCTTATTCGGGTCGGCTTCATCCACTTCGGTCTGCCAATATCCGCTGTTGGCATCCAGGGTGGAGAATATCTTCGCGTCCCCCAGTGAATCGATAAACTCGTCCATTCTCGGTAACGGATAAGTGTCCCGAACTGTAACTGCGTTAAGACGGCGGTAATCCACACAGAAGCGGAGGCTGCCGTCCTTCTTTTGAGCGAACACGACCGGGCTAGCCCACTCGGCCGATGAGGGCTCAATTACACCCATCTCCAGCGGCTTGCTGACTTCCTTGCGTTCAAGTTCGCAACGTGCAGGACCCACTCGGTATGGCATCTGGTAGATAGGTTTCGTACCAGGTTCCAGTTGGATGCGGTGCTTCGCGGCAGCGATACGGCCTAAGTGGCCGTCACACATATCTTGGAACCGTCCTAGCAGCTCGATAACCTTATCCCGTTCGGATCGGAACTCGGAAGACAACTGTACCTTTGAGGTCCAAACCTCTTCAATGCTCGTCGGTGGCTTCTGTCCGGCTGGGTCATCCGTGTCTGCATCGGAAAAAGACTGGGAGTTGGGGCCCCCCTCCTTAGTTTCGTCGCTCCGAGACGAAAATAGCGGAGATATCAGAGCGATTGGAGATGGAAGGGCAAGTCCCACGATGGGTCCTTTATGTAGGCGTACCGGACAGTCGGAAAAGTTAGCCACCTGAACATAGAAAGGAATATCCGGTCGGAGTTCTATTACACCATTAGCAAGGAGAGTGAGCTCTTTTTTGTGTGCCGTGCGGTGATTTCCTTGAATAAACATGAGACCTGTGGCCTTGGAGGTTACCAGGACGTGAGATTCCGATATCGGGGGTATCATTACCGGGCGGGCAACGCGAATTTTGTTTGAAGGCGTTGACCGGTCGGTAGTTGGAGTAGGGTTCTGAGGATATCCGGGCGGAGTTGTACTTCGTCCAGACGCGGATTGAATTGCCACTGGATGTGAGTGGCGTAGCACGACAGTCCGTTTTGGAGGTAGTATCGCCAAAACATATCTGTCGATAAGCGAGGTACCGAGGATGCAGCTGTCCGCAAGTTTACTTGCTACCAAGAACGGTACCCGTACGTGCAGAGCTCCAATTCGTACCAGAAGAGGAACAACATCCAGAATATCCATCCGATTACGGGAGGCATCCGTAATGTTCTTGACCTTTCGGGGTTGTAAGAGTGTCTTCCAGTGCGGCGGGAGATGCCGCTCATGAATGAGATTTGGGCCAGCGCCAGTGTCGAGAACGCCTGTAAGTGGATACATTACCGATCGGGAAAAGCCGACGGAGAAATTCACTTTATAATGGACGCTGCGCATCAACATAACTGGCGTGGCCGACTCATACTCATCCAAAGCGTGTAAAAGCGACTGCTCGTCCGGATGGGAGGCAGGATCCGTACAGTCCACTTCGGTGAGGTGCTTCGGCCCTGGAGGACGGTGCGCCTCTACGCGCCCTCCGTTCCGTTTTCCTGCTCCACTGCAGCGTTCTCTCCAACAACCATGACCGGTCGGGGAGCAACAGTGCGTCCCGCAAGAGCAGCGCGGACGGGAGTGGCCGAACGTACACCACTAGATATCCGAGTGGAGCCGTCACGGTTATAGTAACCCTCCTTCCGACGGAGGTGGTAGTTCTTCTCCCGTGCGGCAAGCAGAGCTTCACGAACACCAGGCGGGATCATCTTGCAATGGTCCGGTTCCCTGGAAAGGCTAATCCGACACGGGCGATCCATCAGGCGTCCTTGAGACTGCGCTGGCTGCGCAGCCGTTTGGGGCGTAATGGCAGTTGCCGTGCGTTAAGAGTCCGACCGCGAATAATTTGAAGGTGACGACGGCGTCGTCGGCACCGACGGAGCGGAGCTACCTTGCTCGAATGCAAGTACTGCTTCACCATCGTCCGAGTCGGTGGCGAAAGATTTCGTTTCGGTGCTCTGCAAGCTCAGGATCTTCCGTTCCGTGGAGCGGTTTGCTGCTGCCTTAGTTCCAGACGGACGCAACGTTGGCGTGTCAACCCGAACGGATTGACGTTTCGCCGAACGGTGCGTGTCGCCGTATGACTCGGCTTACCTCGCGAGCGCATCATATCCAATAGACGGATGCGTCGTGAGATGGTTACGCACCTTCGCCCGTATGGAAGGCAGTAACCCCTCCACAAAGACGGACTTCAATCTCCAATCGGAGAAGACATTGCCGCAGCGGAGAGCCTTCGTCCACAGTTTTTGAGAGTATTCCGTTTCGGACATCCCAGAGGACTGGCGGTACAGAGTGACATCCGCATAGGCGTCAGCAATGACTTCATCCGTAGCGTACGTAGTCAACAAGAAGTTGACAATCTCCGAGTACGTACGGAGCATCTCACCCCGACGTACATCAACGGCGCCCGTTTCTCCCAGGAGCCTAGACTGGATCAAAGCATGAGCCGGTCCGGTCAGGTAGAATTGAAAGCACCAAAGTGCTGCTCCCTCGGACAGTTTGTTGTGGTTGCAAGCGGTCTTGAACCGTTGCAGAAAGTTCAGGACTGATATAGAATCCGCCCCGGAGAAGGAATGTCCCTTCATCTGGACCTTCAACTTCTTCTGGTAGCGCTCAATCTTGCGCGAAACCCTCGCATTGTACCGGTGACTGCGGTTGTCCAACCGATACGTACGGTAGTCCACCACCTTGATGAACAGTTTGTTCAGCGGTCTGATGCGCCTGGGCGCAGCCTTCTTCGAGCGGGAACGATGCCAATCGGAGCGGCGTTTGCGATCAGAACGGTCCGAGTCCTCGTCACTGTCAGTTCTGGAAACGGCATCAGAACTATCCGAGTGGTCAGAATCAGTATCCGAATCGGAAGAGCGTCGTTTCTGTCTACGACGACGTCGGTTCTTCCTGGCGCGGGGTCGATCCGAACCCGAGGAATCATCAGCTGTACCGCCCTTCTTGCGGCGGCCTTTTCTCTCGTCTTCAGAAGAGTCGTCTGAATCTCCGTTCGGGTCATCTCGATGAGGAACCGCCGGGAGGACAGGAGCCATGGGGGCACTCTGCTGGCCCCCTTCTGGGTGCCGCTCATTGTTCCGCTCGGCGGGTAAGTAGCCAGCGGCTAAGTCCGGTCGGTCAAGCAAAGACTTGGAAAGGGGTAGCAACGTTGCCGTTGCCGTGTAAACTGCCGGTTGGCCTTCCTGATCACCTTCGCCAAATCCGATCGGTATCAACTGTTGTATAATCGCCTCGGCAGTCTGGCGGACTGTCGGGGTGATTACTTCGGTCAACAACTCCGGAAGGCGTTCATGAAGATAACGCTCAACCCGAACGGGGACACGAGCTTCGATCTCGTTCTTCAGCTTGTAATGCCAGTAAGGCTCAAGCTGCTTCCACAGTTCTGGAAAAGTCTTCGGTGTACGTTCCGAAGCGTTCTGTCCGGTTGTAACAGAGAGTTGCGGAAGCGACTCTGATCCGTCCAAACTAACTGGAGCTTCATTATTCCGGTCGGAAGAAGCGGCGCTGGCCCTAGAGGGCCTCGAGGACTTGCGCAAAAGTACCTCGGGGTTCTCCAGGCGGAAATCGGGGGCAGGTGCAGTGCCACGGGCACTTCGGCGGCCAACCGAAGCGGTATCCGAAGCGGTCTGCGGAGGAGGCTCGACGGACTGAGCCAATTCTTTTTCGACATCAACCCTTACGGTCGGTTCCACAGTTGCGTCACGTGCATTCATCACGAGAAATCTTCGTCAGATCTGTTGGTACTCCGTACGGAAAACATGAATCCCACTTCTAGGTCGGGAGACCAATGTGAGATAGCGCCGTCAGACGAAAGAGTCCTAGAGGCGCGATCCGTGAACGGTTCGTAAGCGGGGCGTGTAGTCCCGTGATCCGGTCGGTTGTAGAGTGTGACGCGTGGAAATGATCGCCAGCAACGGGCGGTCGTAGGAAGACTGGGCGGTTGGGTACGTCAGGCGCGGTCGAGAAACGCGCGTTGAGTCCGAACGGCTTGGAAACCTAATAGTGGTCCGTCGCGGTCTATTCGCAGGTCTGACTTAGCGAAAAGATAGTTCAGAGCGGTGGTGCTTACCCTTTACTAGTTGGGTGTACGGGAGGAGCGGAGGTGCATAAGTAGCACCTCGACTCTGCAACTCACCGCGTACAGTCCGAATCGGCACCCTGCTCACATGGCGAAAATATCCAGAGGTCGAGCGGGTGCCATCTATCTACAACTATGCTACGTGTAATTCCTATCGTACAAGCCCGCACGGTGTGCCATATCGGCGCATGTGGGACACTTCGCGTTTCCCGACAGCTTCTGACGCACCCCTTCTTACCTGCCATACCGATCGGATCACCCATACAACAACGCTGACCTCACTATACTACAGGGTGTAAGGCATATGTATTTATTCCAAGTGAAAACAGAAAGAAAATGGATCCAAAATCTAGACTTTGTACTTTTCTGGGATATATTGGTCCAAACTACCGTTTCATGGATGACTCTACAAAACGACTTGTAGTTTCTGGTAGAGCAAAATTTCTGGAAGCACCAGAAAACCGAGCAATTGAAATGGAAATGAATAACAGTACTGCATCATCGGAGAAACTTTTCGAAAGCACAGAGGAAAATATAGAACAACCTACAAGTACAGAACAAAATTCTGTTAATACTGCAGATACCCCAGAAGCACCCAGAAGAAGTGGAAGGATTAGAAAGCAGCCAGCCTGGCTATCTTACGATCATGCAGATTCAGATGAAGGCACAACAGCCGCAGCCGTAATGATGATGGCAAATGAAATTGAACCACACTCTGTCGAAAAAGCTCTTTCATGTAGGAAAATAATTTCTGGAAAATTGCGATGGCAAACGAAATGAAATCACTCCACAAAAACGAAACATGGGAATTGTTACAGAGATCTCCAGAAATGAAACCGTTATCGCTGAAATGGGTTTGTAAAATTAAGCCACAGACAAAGAACCAAGAAAAAACTTATAAGGCTCGCTTGGTGTGTCGAGGTTTCCAACAACGTACTGGAATTGATTACTCCGAGACATATGCTCCTGTGGTAAGAATTGTTTCATTAAGAACTATGCTTGCCCTTGCGTTACATAGCAAAGTGCATATACATCAGATGGATGTAAGAACAGCATTTTTAAATGGCCATCTGGAAGAAGAAATTTTCGTGGAACAACCAAAAGCTTTTAAAAATTCAGAACACCCTGATTACGTCTGCACGCTCAAGAAGGCAATGTACGGTTTAAAACAAGCTCCTAGGGCTTGGTACAGAATGATAAGCTCTGTACTTGGCGACATGAATTTCACTAAGGCAAATGGAGATCAAGGAATATTTATTGGAAGTATTGAGGGCTCCAAAATATTAATTTCGCTTTATGTCGATGGAATTGTAATTGCAAGTGAGGCTTTGGCGTCTTTGGAAATTTTCAAAAGCAAAATTTGCTCTCGCTTTGATATGAAGGACCTAGGGAGAATTCGTCATGTTCTTGGAATTGAAATTGATTATAATCAAGAACAAGGAACAATGAAATTAAGTCAAAACTCCTACGCATCAACAGTTCTAATGAGATTTGGTGTGGACGAAAGTCGGAGTATAAATACTCCAGTTGAAGCAAACAAAACATTTTTCAAATGTGATTCAGAGGACGAAATACATACTGTTCCCTACAGGGAATTAATTGGATCGGTCATGTATTTAATGCTTGGAACACGCCCGGATCTGGCGTATGCAGTAGGAATATTGAGCCAATATTCAGAATGCCATAGTTTGGAGCACTGGAAGGCCTGCAAAAGAATACTAATGTACATTGGAGGAACAAGAAATATTTGCTTAATGTACAGGAAGTCGGAAAACCCAACACTAGATGTCTACAGTGATTCTAGTTGGGGTAATACGGAAAACAGAAAATCTGTATCTGGATTTTCAGCATTTTACGGAAACTGTTTGCTGTCGTGGTCCAGTCAAAAGCAAAATTGTGTAGCACTTTCATCTACCGAAGCAGAATTAATTGCTCTCACCGAAGCAGTGAAGGAAGGAAATGGCTCAAGAAAGTATTGGACGACGTTTTATCCGATATTGATTTTATTCAACTGTTTGTGGATAATCAATCAACCATTGCTATTTCCAAAATGGAAGGAAGTCACGGAAAATATAAGCATGTTGCTATCCGATATTTTTACATTCAAGAATGCTTGGAAAGTGGTGAAGTGGAAATCAGTTACTGTCCCACCGACCAAATGACAGCTGATATATTCGCAAAGGCACTACAGAAAATTAAGCACTATCGCTTTATGAAAAACTTAGGACTACATCAGATATCAAGTTGAGGGAGGCTGTAGTAGAAGCATCTGAAAACTTCTAGATAACAACTAGAAACTGCTACCTTCCAGAGAGTTCTAGAATATTCTATAGAACATATAAGTAGAAACAATTAATGCGTAATGATAGAAACTCTATAGAAGTCTAGAACACTATAGAACTTTATTGAAACAGTATAAAAGAGTAGAAGAGAACTCCAGTTTGACGGAAGATAAAAGTCAAGCCGCGTCTCAGTGATTAAAACCACTTCTTGTTTATCCTAAGCGTTCAGTATCTACAACATTGGCTGTCGCGTAAGAGCGCAGGAGATATTGTACCGCTTCCGGCCAGCATGTAACTACTCCTTCGGAGGCGCGAGACGACCTACGAACCGAATTGAATTGATCTTCGGCTACGCCCGTCAAGAAGTACGGCAGCGCAATGTAGGCCTGTGCCTCACTCATCCGAAGTACTTCGGCTTCCGCCACGAAGCGGCCAAGAAAATCCAGGACAAGAATTGGATCTTCCCCAGAGAACTTGTGGGGCTTTAGCGTAAGCTCCATTTGTCGGAGATGATTCCGCACCTTACCAGTCCCACGTGGGGTTCTCTGTGGCGTCGTGTCATCAAGCCGATAATATCGGTACGATAGCAGCTTCCGATACAGTAGGTTTGTCGGTTTCAATTCCTTCAATCCAAGGTGTCTCTGTCCTTTCGTACGGCCTCGTGCAACACCAGAGGTGGCCTCAGTAGCCCGCGAACGGGATGCACCGTAGCGTGGACGCTCTTCCGCACTGTCCGAAGAGTCGGTAGACGATCCCTGTTGAGGGCCTTCCTCATCAGAAGAGGACGAAGAAGACGAGTCAGACTCAACCTCGACCTTCTTCCCTGCCGGAAGATCCCGTGAACGGCGCGAGAGTGCTGAGAACCCTCAGAAACCGGGGCTCCCGGCGCAACAGCATCAGATACGATGATTTGCTCGACCGTCTCCAGACGGGTAGCCAGGCGGTCCAGGCGTGCAGAAGCCTGCTCGTGCAGGGCAGCCGACAGCTGTCGGTGTTCCATAATTTGGTTGACATCAGACCGTAAAACACGGACGTCGCTCGAAACATCCCGGACACCGGCTTCATCGAGTCGTTGCCAGAGTTTCGTAATATCCCGGATGAGGCCCACTTGGGAGTTCTGCAGGATGCGAACCTGAGCCTCTAATTCACGGAGGGTGTACTCGTCGGACCGCGACGACATATTCTCGACCGCTGCGGCGGAATCAGCCGCAGATGCGGTTCCAGTTGGCCCACGAGTGGGTGGGGTCCCGTTATCAGAACGGAGGCCCCGGGAAGCGGGTTTCGGAGCGCCATTACCGGGGACCTCGAGGGTTTTCTTCGCCAGCGGAGTGTAGAGCAAAACGCCCTGAACAGGGATGCACTGAGGTGCTTGTCATAGTTTGTTGATCCGTTACCGGCTTCGCCACCTCATTTATGAGAAGGCATCGTGGCAATTGCCCATTTCGGGATATGCCTAGGAAGGGTAGCGTTTCTGCACACGTGTGCTGAGTTGGCCCGATAGCGGGTGCGCCGTGGCAAGCCTGCCACGGTTGCACACCTGTAGTGTGTTGGCCGGCAGCGCCGGATAGTTAGATATTTTAATTGATATTTTCAAGTGCCGTATATAAGTGGCGGCGCTTGCCGCCACTGCACGGGAAGTAAACCTCAAGGAGGCTTCTGGCTCTGACTTTCTTGCCGCTTGCGAACGGTCTTCGTCCCTTACCGGGCAAACCGCCGCGATCCCGGGCTAGTCATCCGACCTCTACCACTGAGGAGTTCTAGACCGTCGTTACGGCATCTTTTCTTTTATTTTCTTGTTATTATTTCCGTCATACGGCTCCTATCACTCTGCCCTGTTATACAGGTTTGGCCCACATTGTCTGGGAATATTTCTTGACCTCGAGAGTCAGTGCACCGCTGCGCGGCTCGTAATTTGCCCCCTTTGCCCAACACCGTTGGCCTGGATATCCCACTTGACGTGGCTCGCCGAACAGCTCGGATCTCACGCCGATTCTAACCCACCCCCACCTCCGGCTGCACGCCCAGGACGGGGCTGCCCGGATTTACACCCGGCCTGTGTCAGCCCTACCGGAGGGTTCTATCGCCGTCCCTACCCTTATCGGGAGCGGGGCTCGAACACCCCGTCGGGGCACTTTCCGCGACGCGGCTCTGGTTTGCCCACTCGTGGGATTGCTCCACAAACTGGTCTCCCGACTTAGAATCGGCCTCACCTGCCAACACAAGTTGGAATTGATTCGGTTGTTTGGAGCCCAAGTCGTTGGGAATATCCGTTCTCACGGTTCTCTCATTGCCCGTTTTCGGAAGTTGTTTTGGTTGCCAATTGGCCGACGGTGTCGGTGAATGATGTCGTCCCGTCGCAGGAAAAGCGCGCCACGTGCCGCTTCTGTGCCCGGTTCGTCCGGCTTGCCGGCAAGTTTGCCTGCGTTGCCGAAGGACGCACTGGATGTCCCAGGCAATGGCGACCCGAAACCGGCTTCCCGGGGCCTCCGTTCTGATAATGGGACCCCACCCACTCGTGGGCCAACTGAAACCGCACCTGCGGCTGATGCCGCCGCAGTGGTTGACGTTATGTCGTCGCGGTCCGACGAGTATACCCTCCGTGAATTAGAGGCTCAGGTTCGCATCCTGCAGAACTCCCAAGTGGGCCTCATCCGGGATATTACGAAACTCTGGCAACGACTCGATGAAGCCGGTGTCCGGGATGTTTCGAGCGACGTCCGTGTTTTACGGTCTGATGTCAACCAGATTATGGAACACCGACAGGCGTCGGCTGCCCTGCACGAGCAGGCTTCTGCGCGCCTGGACCGCCTGGCTACCCGTCTGGAGACGGTCGAGCAAATCATCATTTCTGATGCTGTCGCGCCGGGAGCCCCGGTTTCTGAGGGTTCTCAGCACTCGCGTCGTTCCCGGGATCGTCCGGCAAAGAAGAAGGTCAAGGTTGAGTCTGACTCGTCTTCTTCGTCCTCTTCTGATGAGGAAAGGCCCTCAACAGGGATCGTCTACCGACTCTTCGGACAGCGCGGAAGAGCGCTCACGCTATCGTGCATCCCGTTCGCGGGCTACTGAAGCCACCTCTGGTGTTGCACGAGGCCGTACGAAAGGACGGAGACACCTTGGACTGAAGGAACTGAAGCCGACAAATTTGCTTTATCGGAAGCTGCTATCGTACCGATATTATCGGCTTGATGACACCACGCCACAGAGAACCCCACGTGGGACTGGCAAGGTGCGAAATCATCTCCGACAAATGGAGCTCACGCTAAAGCCCCACAAGTTGTCTGGGGAAGATCCAATTCTTGTCTTGGATTTTCTTAGCTGCTTCGTGGCGGAAGCCGAAGTACTTCGGATGAGCGAAGCACAAGCCTACATTGCGCTGCCGTACTTTTTGACGGGCGTAGCCGAAGACCAATACAATTCGGTTCGTGGGTCGACTCGAGCCTCCGAAGGAGGAGTTACGTGCTGGCCGGAAGCGGTACAATAGCTCCTGCGCT
Organism: Gracilaria domingensis; assembly: GCA_022539475.1. Classification (NCBI taxonomy): domain Eukaryota; phylum Rhodophyta; class Florideophyceae; order Gracilariales; family Gracilariaceae; genus Gracilaria; species Gracilaria domingensis. Next base: position 132,602 of record VCMS01000123.1, on the reverse strand, counting down.
CTTACGCGACAGGCAATGCGATACAGGGTGCTATACTCGCGCTGCGAGACACGAAACAAGGAGCCGAAGAGTCGGAAACTGTTTATTCTACCCGCCTCAACAAGGCTTTCCACAGATGTGGCAACGTGTTCTCCGCAGCTGAGCGGTGTACGATGTTCATCGATGGCCTAGATCGTTCGATCAGGACGTTGGTTGCCCGATATCGGGAGAACAAACGCCGGATTACTTATCTGGAACTCGTTCAATTTGCCCAAGCTGAGGGAGATGCAGCCCGAGCACGTGCCGGCGTCAAGACGCGCACGCGTCGCCTCCTTCATCTAGAAGGCCGAGACTCTTCACTGCCTCACTCGCGAGGAACAGCCCAGGGAGGGTACGGCAACGTGCACCTGTTACAGGACGATGGCTCGTTGCCGAGTTCGGACATGCCGTCTACAACAGAACCGTCCACAGTCGACATGGACCCCGTTCTGTACGGCGGACGCCAAGTCGCGGCATTGCCCGTGCCGCACTCTGGCGGGTATCGAAGCCAACGCCCTGGTTGGAGGGACCCGTATCCTCCTCGACAGGAGCGCCGGCCGCCCAACGCGGATCTTCTTCGTTATCTTATTTGTCATACCTGTTACAGGCCAGGGCACATCGCTCCGAATTGCTTAATGCCCATACGGGATATAGCGAAGATCGTGCCTCAATATGAGTGGTTGACGCCCGCCGAGCGGGAACGTGTTCCCGACAAATCGTACCTTCGTGCGAAGGCGGAGACTCAGCCTGGAAACCAGGAAACGGTGCCATCAAATGGTGGAACTGTAACCGCTCCTGCGGAATTGCAACCTCCGCAGATTGGCGGCGAAGCTCAGAAAAACTGAGCATGGGAGCCTCCAGCAATGGAGAGGCGCCCCCAGCGACGGGGTTTAGTGCGCCTGAGGCTGAGAAGCCTCGCTCCCCGGTCACAATCCTTTCGAGGAAAATGGCCACTACAGACGTGGACTCTGAGCACCTTGGTGTCTTGCGTCGCCCGTGGATACGGTCTAAGAACAGCCGGTTCCCGGATAGAGTCCTGGTCATGGCGAAACGTAACTACAAAGTTTACGCCGACCTATGTGTTTCCGACCAGTATATGGTTCGGCAGTTGTCCGTGCTCGATACAGGAGCTGGGCCAAACTTTTTGGTTGAGTCTATGATTCCGCCGCACTTGCGGTCTCGCGTTCGTGCAGCGCCGCAGATTGATATAGCGGATGCGAACAATCGGCCACTTTCGACTGTGGGAGTGATAGACCTGCTTGTCAGGCTTGGCCGCTACGTGGCGAAGCTCGATTTCTTGGTTTGCAAGCAGCTAGCCGCGCCGGTTATACTCGGATGCGACTTCTGTGACCGCTTCGTCGATGCAATTCGACCGCGGAAGCGAACCATCGAAATGGAAGATGGGACTACTGTACCGATCGTTTGGCGTCCCCTTCGACGGGCTTTGAAGAAGCAAGTCCCTTTGCCTGCTGCGCAGGAGCCTACAGCCGATGAACGGAAGTCTACAAAGCTCCGAGTAGCTCGGTCTATTTCCATCCCGCCTGAATCACAGGTCTGGGTTACTGTGACGTCTCCACAATGTGGCTTACAAACGGTGCAACCGTTGCCTGCGTTACAGGAGAAGCATCAGCTCGCTCTGGCTAAGGAGAAGCATCAGCTCGCCCTTGCTAATGGGATCGTTTTTGTCGAACCCGAGAAGCCTTTTCAGGTGTTGGTTGCGAACTTCAGCCGTTTTCCTCAACGGTTGGTCAAAAGCCAAGTTATTGGTTCATTGCTTCCGCACCCTGCGGCTATAGTGCCTACTCAGGTTTCTATTGCCGAAGTTCTCGGAATCCTCGAAACTGAGGAGGGGGAGACGGAACGGACCAATTCCGAACCGAATACTGGACCGAACAGTTCGTCGGGAGATGCTACGCCGACTTCGTCGGATGCGAACAACCGCAGCCTGTCGAAGGAAGCAATGCCGACCTCGTCGGACAATAATGATAAGGACCTGAGTGCTGCTGACACGAAGGATAAGGCAGTACAGGAGCTTGAGTCTCTGGACTTCAGTCATGTCCCAGAGACTCACCGCGATAAATTGCGGCACATGCTCGAAGAGTTCACGCCCATGTGGGATGGTTCTCTCGGGAAGATTGGTATTACCGAACATCGGATTGATTTGCTGCCAAACACTCGGCCCATTTCACAGCACCGTTACAGGGCAGGACCGACAGCTCGGGAAGAGGAGAAGGCTCAGGTAGAGAAAATGCTCCGCGCTGGAGTAATTGAGCCGGCTCAGTCACCATGGGCATCGCCGGTGGTGCTCGCGCCCAAAGCTGATGGGTCTTGGTGATTTTGCATCGATTACCGCAAGCTAAACGCGGCTACGGTCAAGGATGTGTATCCTATCCCACGAATGGATGAATGCATCGATTCATTGGGCGACGCGAAAGTGTTCACAACTCTAGACGCGAATTGGGGCTATTGGCAAGTTCCCGTAAGGGCTGAAGATCGTGACAAGACAGCCTTCGTTTGTCATGAAGGATTGTACCGATTCAATCGGATGCCCTTTGGGTTAACGAACGCGCCAGCCACATTTCAACGTGCAGTGGACATTTTGCTTGCCCGCTTCAAGTGGAAGACTTGCCTGGTTTACCTGGATGACATCATTGTCTACTCCAGCAACCTGGACGAGCACTTGACCCATGTACGGGATGTGATGCGAGTCCTACGCGATGCAGGCAGTACACTTAAGCTGAAGAAGTGCGAGTTCTTTACCGAAACCGTGAGGTATCTCGGCCATGTCATCCGTCCTGGACGGCTATCTATTGACGAAGCACGTGTGAAGTGCCTCAAAGAGGCTAAGCATCCGCTGACGCAGACTGAACTCCGATCTTTTCTCGGCTTGTGCAATGTGTATCGCCGCTTCATTCCGAACTTTGCGGATATCGCGGCACCTCTAAACGAGCTTCTTCGCAAAGGACTGCCAGTCAATCTGGAAGCGTTCGACGACCGCACATCCGCGTTTTTTTCGTCGCTCGTTGACGCGGTGACATCGCCACCGGTCTTATCCCTACCCAGGGCTGGTTTGCCGTATGCCATCGATACGGACGCGAGCAACTATCAGGTTGGCTGCGCACTGTTTAAGACCACCGAAGATGGCGAGCGATTGCCAATTGGATATTGGTCAAGAAGCCTCAACGTTCACGAGAGGAATTACTCGGTATCCGAGAAGGAGTGTTTAGCAGTAGTCTGGGCACTGCAGACACTCCGCCCCTACCTAATGGGGACTCGCTTCATTGTTCATACCGATCATTTGGCCTTGCGCTGGCTGCTCTCTATTGCAGAGCCATCTGGCCGCTTGATGCGGTGGAGGCTGCGCTTAGCCGAGTTTGACTTTGAGATTCGGTACAAGAAAGGACTCCCGAATACACAGGCTGATGCACTGTCCCGCTTGGAAACAGCGGCCGAAGCTGAGCCAGTCGATGATCTGGATATACCGTGCTTCCTCGCGGAAGACGGCACGAGCGATGCCGATGATGAATCGGAAGGTTGGGACCTTTATGATGCCGTCCTAGCGGTCTCAGACGCAGCACCCGAACCGGGCTCTTTCGTATCGATTACGCCGGAAGAACTCATCCGGGAGCAACACACTGACCGCTTCTGTGCGGAGATTCGTAGCCGTCTGAACGGTGGAGCTCGGTTGAATCTTGTCGAGAACGACCAAGGATTTCTAATCCGAACAGTCGGAAACAGGCCACAGATTGTGGTTCCGCACTCACTTCAGTCACGAGTACTGCATCTGTCGCACTATGCGAAGCTCTCAGCCCACCCTGGTGGCAGGAAGTTGTACTACACCTTGAGAAAGGACTTCTACTGGCCAGAGATGGCTTTCGACGCGTATGCCACTGCTCGTGGATGTTCGGACTGCGCGAAGAACCGCGTCAAACTGCGGAAGTACTCCAAGAAGTTGGTACTCTTCCCTGCTAGGGCTCCACTTGAATTTGTGGCAATTGACTTGCTCGGCGAGTTTATTCGCACTCGCCGGGGAAACCGGTTTCTACTTGTAATCACCGACCGCTTTTCTAAGCTGGTACGGACTGTGCCTTTGACGAAGGTTACCGCCAGTGCGGTCGCCCAAGCTTTCGTTACACACTGGGTTTTTGTCTAGGGACCGCCGATTGATCTGTTATCGGACAATGGACCGCAGTTTACGGCTAAGTTCTTTCAGGACGTCTGCCGCATCTTGCGGATCCGAAATTGGTTCACGACAACCTATCATCCCCAGAGTAATGGGCAGGTTGAACGTTTTAACCGCACAATGCTCAATGCATTGCGGACGTTCGTTGCCGAGCATCCGTCGGAATGGGATCAATACACCGATGCGGTGACATATGTCTACAATACGCAGGTTCATCGCACTACTCATATCTCGCCGTTCGAGCTTGTGCTATCACGCGTTCCACCTTCGGTGGCTATCGAGCCACAGCCAACTTTGGATAAGTTCCCCTCGCTCCGTCTACACAGGGACGCCTGGAAGGCCTGGCTTAAGAACATCATTCCTACAGTTAGGCAAAACATCGATAAGGCACAAGCCGCATACAAGCGGAATTTCGACGCACGAGTGCGCAAGGATGCCCCTCAGATCAGGGAAGGTAACTACGCCTTCCTACGGAAGGAATACTATAACCCGGAATAGGAGAAGAGGCATAAGCTCTCTCCTATCGCGGACGGCCCCTACAGGGTTATTTCTGTTACCGGTACCACGGTTGTCCTCGATATCGAGGGTGAGCACGAGCGTTTTTCGCGGGATCGCGTAACGCCTGCGCCAAAGCCTGTTTGTCAGGAGAAGCAACCGGAAACGCCGGACAGCACTACGACTACTGTGGAACAAGCCGCGACAGCGGGAGAGCGCGCTTCGTTGTCAGTATTGCCGCATCCTAACCGCGGACTTGCTGATTTGCCGGCAAAGCCGGAAGCTAACCAGTCAGTCTCGAATGCCGCACATGTCCACAAGCGGATACTGGCCCCTCCGGGGATATTAACCACCGCCCCCGACGCTCCAACTGAAGAGGGGGAGGAGGCGGATCGCTCTTCGTCGTTGTCACCGTCGTTGACGGAATTACCTTCGCAGGCCTCGGCCTCGCTGCAGCACGCGCTGACGCAGGAGAAGAAGCCGGAGATCCGGAGCCAAGAGACTGAACCGCAATTATCGCGGAAGCCTGAGGAGGAACGCAACACTTCGGTGAAGCACGAAGCCGTAAAACCGGAAGAACACCAGGATGGAGCTGCTGCAGAAGTCGCCGCTTCGTCCGCGGATAGCACTGTACGGCCGTCACAGACGGAAGGACAAGAGCCTGCCGCAGCCGTGCAGCGTGAGACCGGTACGCCAGAAAAGATGGTGGTAACCACCGCAGCAGCCGCGTCCAAAGCGGAGGATGCATGCTTGCCGCAGTCGGAGCCCGGCAGCGGCAGCGCACTTGCGTCAGAGGAAGCCGGAAGACCGGAAAAGAAGCCTGTCCAGAAAGACCGTGTTGTTACGGCAGACCCGATTTCGGGAGATTTTACGGAAGCATCGAGTGATGAAGCCGTTGAGAACACGGAGGCAACCGCCGCAAGAGCGAGGCGACATGCCACAGTAAGTGGGCAGCAGCCCGACGCTGCACACGCGCAAACAACGCGCCAAGTGTCTGGCTTCGCCGGCGATCCGCCTCCAGTGGAGGACAACAGCACACGAGCCGGCCACGTGCCCGCTGTAAGGCTCGCGGCCGCCGAAAACGGAAATTCCGAATTTGAATCGACAACGCACTGCCGTGCAACGGCGCAGGCCTCACCGCCAGCAATGCTTGGCAAGACGTCGCCTCGGCACGTGCCGCGGCACCACTCGCTGGCACACCGCAATGCGGACCGTTCACCCTCACTTCGGGAGATCTTTCCGGAACACCGGAAGCTCGCTGTTCGAGAAGACCGAAGCAATTTCACAGCCCGACAATACGGGAAGGAAAGCCAGAACTCTGGAAGCCTGAATGTCAGGAAAACACCTTGGTCAACGTCGCCTTTGCCTGGTGTGCAGGATGTGTTGCCGTCAGGACGGAAGCCGCCTACATTTGACGATGCCCACGATAGGAACAGGAGCGATGACGCCTCGAAAGAGGATTCTTCGACCAAGCCGCATCCTGAGCGGAAGGTCCTCGATGAGGAATATGTTATCGACCGTCTGGTAAGTCACGGCTACGCCCCTGACGGGGAACTACTGTATCGAGTCCGTTGGTACGGCTACGCCTCTTCAGAGGATACGCACGAGCCCATTGAGCACTTGCCTCGCTCGAAGGTCTTGCAGTACCACCGTCGCACACGGACACCGATACCGGCTACGCTGGACAAGGCCCAAGTGGGCTGACCACCCACGACTCAATTGAGCACCGCCGTCTCAGACGGAATATGCCGCTTCATGCGGACAGCTTTACGCTGACAACACACGCCGCGAAACGCGGAAGCCACTCTACAGTGGAAAAGAAGATGAAGAATGAAGCCTAAGAAGAAGGAAAAAGAAGCCAGGATACTGGAATGAAGACTATGAAGTTATGATGCTACAGCCGCTCACTGCGGAAGGCTAGCCCCTCTCTCGTGGGTCACTCGCAACAGCCTCGAACGAGGTATTGCCCATTGAGAAGGGGGAGAGCAGAAAAAAATTCAAAGCCAAGCCGGCAACAGCCGGAGAAGTTTACTTCAGCTACGGGGCGTCATGGAAGCGCCGACAGCGTCGGTTGTCACAACGGGTTGCCCCCAGGGGACTTCAGGCTCAGGAGCCGCTTCGGCGGGTGGGTCGACGTTTTCGACAATGTCGCCCTCTCCCGCTCCATCGGGCTCTTGCTCCTCTACCGTACCCATCGGGCTTCCCTCTTCGATCGGGCTTCCTCCCTCGGCAGGGTCATCACCGTCATCGTCGACGTACACGAACCCACGTGGGTGCTCTTCCGGGATATGTCGGTCCTCCCAGCGGCGACCAGCCGCCTCAGCGGGTCCGATTATCTCCCAGATCCATGGATCAAAGTACACAAAATCGCCGGCATCGGTGTTCCGTCCTGGAGAACGGTCAGACTGCCGACGAACCCCATCGGAAAGCTGGCTAGCAGGCACTTCGTTCCAGTCGATCTGGTCAATGACGTCAACCAACGCGGTGGCTTCTCGCGCATTACGGACCGAGCCGAGTACCTCGGAGAGGTCCAACGCCCGGATCGCTTGCCGGATGAGTTCCGGAATGAACCACAACCGGTAGGACTCATATGCCTCGATGAGGAGAAAAGCCGCGACGCGGACGGTCCACTCGGTGGCCAGGATACTCCAAAGGCCGCGGGGCGGATCATTGAGAAAATAGGACCCTATGTACGTCAGGCAGGGCGGGAGCTCGACGTAACACCCTCGTGGGACTTCAACCGCAGGCCAGAACGACGGCAGCGGCAGATAACACCCACTGTGGGAGTGACGAGCGATGCGCTCAACCTCCGTACACTGGTACGGCACGAGTGCCCCGAAGCGGGAACGCCATTTCCTCTCGAACCTGAGGCCCTCATGGAATTGAGACCGTGCGGGACGGCGAAGATACCGAAACTCGGCACGAAGAATGGGCCGAGCCCACAGAATCAACTCCTGTTGGGGCTGCACCGTGTCCGAAAATCGGTCTATCTCGTCTAACGCGTTGGCTAGATGGTCGCCGTAGCCGACCTCGCCGAAAGTTCGGTAACGTGCCACATCATATTGGTACTTAGCCGGCACCGGATGCTCGTTCGGAGCTCGAAAATGTCGCGCGTACCCGATGCGGGCCATCTCATTACGAGCAAACTGCCTCGTCTCGTTTCGACCTACAAACAGGCAACTCGGTGTAACCGCAACGCGAGCGATCCAGTCTCAGGAACGGGTCACGTCAGCAGGAAGCCCACCAGGGAGTTGACCGTCGACCGCGTACGAGTCGACGAGCTCTGTGTCCCGAACGGCCTCGGCATCAAGCCAGGGAGCCTGGGCGAAAAGAAAGCTGTGCCGGTGCGGATCCCGGAGGCGCAACGCGCCTGCTGTAGGCCATCCACCCAGCGTAGCTGGCATCTCGGCGTTGAACCAATCCCACACGGGGGCAGAACCAGCTGGAGTTAGACCGGGATCTTGACCGGAAGGACCCGGCTGGGCGACAGCCGCTGACTGCGGAAGCGGAACTGACCGGAACGGCGGGTTGGAGACTTGCATGCGAGCCGTCGAGGACGGACGAGCGCTCGGGGTGTTCGAGTTGTTCGCGCCAGACATATCTGTTGGACTCTTAGGAGCAGGGGAGCTTGTGGCACTCGGTGTGCGTGGTTCCGAACATTTCTCGACAGATCCCTCCGAGGAGGCGTCGTTATATACCCTCATCGCGAGGCGCATCGAGCCGATGGAGTCGGGTGTCTCAGCCTGAGAAGGGGGAGATGTAGAGCAAAACGCCCTGAACAGGGATGCACTGAGGTGCTTGTCATAGTTTGTTGATCCGTTACTGGCTTCGCCACCTCATTTATGAGAAGGCATCGTGGCAATTGCCCATTTTGGGATATGCCTAGGAAGGGTAGCGTTTCTGCACACGTGTGCTGAGTTGGCCCGATAGCGGGTGCGCCGTGGAAAGCCTGCCACGGTTGCACACCTGTAGTGTGTTGGCCGGCAGCGCCGGATAGTTAGATATTTTAATTGATATTTTCAAGTGCCGTATATAAGTGGCGGCACTTGCCGCCACTGCACGGGAAGTAAACCTCAAGGAGGCTTCTGGCTCTGACTTTCTTGCCGCTTGCGAACGGTCTTCGTCCCTTACCGGGCAAACCGCCGCGATCCCGGGCTAGTCATCCGACCTCTACCACTGAGGAGTTCTAAACCGTCGTTACGGCATCTTTTCTTTTATTTTCTTGTTATTATTTCCGTCATACGGCTCCTATCACTCTGCCCTGTTATACAGGTTTGGCCCACATTGTCTGGGAATATTTCTTGACCTCGAGAGTCAGTGCACCGCTGCGCGGCTCGTAATTTGCCCCCTTTGCCCAACACCGTTGGCCTGGATATCCCACTTGACGTGGCTCGCCGAACAGCTCGGATCTCACGCCGATTCTAACCCACCCCCACCTCCGGCTGCACGCCCAGGACGGGGCTGCCCGGATTTACACCCGGCCTGTGTCAGCCCTACCGGAGGGTTCTATCGCCGTCCCTACCCTTATAGGGAGCGGGGCTCGAACACCCCGTCGGGGCACTTTCCGCGACGCGGCTCTGGTTTGCCCACTTGTGGGATTGCTCCACACGGAGGCAGACTTGCCGGCAACCCGGACGAACCGGGCACAAAAGCGGCACGGGGCGCGCCGCTCCTGCGACGGGATGACATCGTTCACCGACCTAGTCGGCCGATTGGCAACCAAAACAACTTTCGAAAACGGGCAATGAGAGAACCGTAAGAACGGATATTCCCAACTCTCTGGGCTCCAAACAAACGAACGAGCTCCAACAAATGTTGGCCAATAAAGCCGATTCTAAGTCGGGAGACCAGTTTGTGGTGCAATCCCACGAGTGGGCAAACAAGAGCCACGTCGCGGAGAGAGCACCGACAGGGTGTTAGAGCCCCGCTCCTTATAGGGGTAGGGACGGTGGTAGAACCCTCCGGTAGGGCTGACACAAGCCGGTTGTAAATCCGGGCAGCCCCGTTCTGGGCGTGCAGCCGGAAGTGGAGGTGGGTAGAATCGGCGTAGAATCCGGGTAATTCCGGCGAACCACAGCGAGTGGAGATATCCAGACCAACGGTGTTGGACAAAACGGACAACCAACGAGCCGCGCAGCGGTGCACTGACTCGCGAGATCGAGAAATATTCCCAGACAATGTGGGTCAAACCTGTATAGCAAAGCAGAGTAATAGAAGCCGTATGACGGAAATAATAACAGAGAATCAACAGAAAAGATGCAGTAATGACGGTCTAGAACTTCTCAGTAATAGAGCTCGGATGACCAGCCCGGGCTTGCGGCGGTTTGCTTGGTTAGGGACGAAGACCGTTCGCAAGCGGCAAGAAAGTCAGAGCCAGAAGCCTCCTTGAGGTTTACTTCCCGTACAGTGGCTGCAAGTGCCGCCACCTATATAAGGCACTTGAAAATATCGACTAGAAATATCTAACTACCCGGCCGGCCAACACACTACAGGTGTGCAACCGTGGCAGGCTTGCTACAGCGCACCCGGCACCGGGTCAACTCAGCACACGTGTGCAGAGACACTACCCGTCCTAGGCATACCCCAAAATGGGGCCATCACTACAGTAACCTCTCATAACATGAGATGTCGAAGCCGGTAACGGATCAACAAACTATGAAAAACACCTCGGTGCATCCCCGCAAATGGCGTTTTGCTCTATAGAAACCGCCGTTAACGCGCCATTCGGGAAAGGTATTCGCGCTTTCACTGCTGCGAAATCAAAACTAGGTGAGCGCCGGCATAATATTTAAGAGATTGGAACACATGTGACTGCAGTAATTATGATGTCGGCACCTGGATATGTTGCTCCACCAATGTTTGTGGCCGCTGTTGATGGCTACGCAGTGTAGACACTGCATGGTTGGAAGAATTCAGCACAGATTTGTATCAGTTTCTGAACTGGAACTGCGTAGGTAGTTTGTACGCGCACGCACAAAGAATTGTGAAAGTGCAACTCACGATGGAGGGCAGTCCTCTGCAATCGCCTGAGTCAGGCACAATAAATACCCGGACACAGCAGCAATCTGCTAGTTTCCGGAGGCATGCTCGGGAAGAACCTCCCGAGGCCTTCGTGCCTGTTCTTCTTGCTTTTGCCTTTCTCCGTCTTTCCACGCACTGTCTACGCGAGCGACTACGTGCGACTGCAGTCCGTCCTGTTCCTGTCTTGACCAACAGCCTCCGGTAAGAAGGTGATGCCTTCCTGGAAGAAACCAGTCGATGAAGGAACAGTGACCAAGCTTCCAGCTTTCCTAGCATGGATGGCTGCAAAAAAATTGGCTTCCCGATCCAAGCAACATTTGCAGGACAACGAAGGGTTCAGTGGAAATGGAGATCATGCCAGACATCATAAGTCACGTCAACGCCTTCGTCCGCAAGATTGTTCTCAAAAAAAGGGGGTTCTCTTGCTGCTCGACGGTCACAGCTCACGGAACGGAGAGGAGGGGATGAAATTGTGTAGAACGGAAAATATTATTGTGGTGCGGCACCCGGCCAATACATCCCATTTTCTACAATTCTGTGATGACACGACCAATAGTGCATTGAAAGAAAAGGCGAAAAGATTCAGAGACATTTATTGCAAACGTGATTGTATAGCAACGCAAACATTGTCTTCAAGACAAAACTCGGCGTAGCGGCGTTTCAGATTCTCACAATGACTATTGTGAAAAAGAGCTTTCTAAACACGGGGTTGTGGCCAAGGGAGTTTCAGTCCTTCTCAATGCTTGAAAAGCGACTTAATAATCGCAATCAAGTTGACACAGACAACGACTGTGACGACCAAAGTCCTCTCCGTATGACTCTCCGCATGAGCGATCGCGTCATATACTCCCAGATTCGAACAATTTTCTAAAAAAAAATTGTCCTACAAGAGATGTGGCTCTTATAGAGAAAACGTTACAAAAGAAACGATAAACTCATCGGGTGTTATGGGATACTGTGCCGCTGGAGACGCCTGTTCGAAACATTAACGGAAATGGAAGACCTGCTTTTGGTGCAGCAGCTGCGAATTTGACGGAGAAAAATGTTTTAGAGAATGTCACTAACAAACAAGAATCGTGTTAAAGGAATCAGAGAAAAAGTGTGGGAAAGTGTCTCACAGAAAGGCAAAACGGTTCAAACGAAAGCGAAAAAAGGAATGGGAATTTTCGAAAGTGTTTGGATGATATTGTGCTGTTACAGCTTCGGAGGCGACACAGATCTGTGTCTCTTGCTTGCAATGAAGAAAAAAGTGCCGCTACAGATGCGGCGGAGGCGCTCTTAGGTCTTGGCTATCGTTGATGAGCTTGGCAAGATCGCTTGAGGAAGATGCGTACAGTTTCCAAATTAAGCCACCTCTGATTATTGAAAGGTGTGCGGTACAATTCTGTCAAAATAAACTGCCCTGTGGTGAGCAACAGCCGCCCTTCTGGTGGAGTTAAAATGTTGTCGAATTAAGCCGCCGGGAGGGTTACTCATTCTTTTGCGATCCATTTAAATTATGGCAAGTGTTACAAGGCAACAGCGATAATGCTTTTAAAGCAACTATGGACTAATCGAAGATGATATTTGATTGGAACATCTGGGAACGAGACGCAAATGCACCCGTCCAAACGTTTTATTATTCGTTTGACCTGCGTGGGTGACATTCGACAGCCAACATTGCAATGCAAACTGCGTGGGTGGTTGCGTTTCTTGGTGTCCTTCGTGCTCTGTGAACTGGTTGTTCCTACTCGTATATTACCTGCAAGTTCATTTCACTGCGTCTGTTCAATCTCGGACAGCTCCGCATCTCAATCCACGTTCATCTTGGCCAACCCTCCTCTCGTCCTGCCAATTCTCTCTTTTTCTCCCACCCTCCCGAGCATGTCTGACGAACACGGTTATAGTATAACTTAATGCCTATAGCGTCTACTGTGGCGAGCAACCGCCACAACCTGGGAGGTTTCGTCCCCAATGTCTATCGCAATGGCATTGACCTCCCAGTCTAGGACGAAAGGCAATGCCTGCCACAAGTGCAGGCTTCTCCGAAAGTGAGTAAACGAATTTCTCGGTTCTGAAATGTGCCACATGCCACATTTGTTCTGGCGAAGTGAACAGTGTGGAATAATAAAGAATAAGTGTATACATTATTAAAAGGTGTAGGTGTCGACGTAAACGGCGTTTACCTCCCGTAGATGAATCTACAACGTTTACGTCGATTCTTGAGACACAGTGACGTCTTCCTCGAGAAGCTCTACATCCGTTCCAGCTTCACTATTCGCCGCAAGAGGCCCAAGTACACAATCTGCTCCCATCAATTCCTTCATTGCCACAAAGGCGACTTCCTCGAAATGAGTCACTCTCGAGTTCACAAGAAATTGAATCACAGTCACAAGCACGGTAGCTATCAGAAGCCATCCGTGTGCAATACTGTAACGTTTCACCACAGCAATGGAGGGGCTCAACTGTTCAAACGTGAGCCCTCTGCTGAACACCCACGGTTTACCAGTGCTGTTTAGCACCAGATCCAAGTATCGCAGTTCTGCTATGAGCGCCGCTGTGATCATCTGAGGTGTCACAGAATCGTTCCAATCATGAAAGTGGATCAAATCGACAAAGTACACTACCCCAGATATGGTTAAAGATGTTGTCCCTGCCCATAATTTATGACGAGCATCTAGTTCTCTGTATCCCAGTCGATGTCGAACGCCATTCAGAATACCATTCAACAAAAGATTTCGCTCAGCTTCACCCATAATCTCTGGACGGAAAGGCATTGTTCTCATATTCACGCCCCCTTTCGTGCGGAGAAAAACAGAAAGATCGACAGACGCAGAATTGCCAGTACTCGATGAGAAATAAAAGGTCGTTTCTCCAGTTTCGTACGACACAGTAAGGCCAAACATACTTTTGTACGGAAAAGGGGGATGATTGCCTTTTGAAACACATTTCAGCACCTTGCCGGATTCGGACAATCCCCTTGTGGACACGAAGAAGTCGTCGCAATCGTTCCGAAGGTTATCAACCCTTCGAGGCCGTTGTTCGTTGCGCACAAGAGATATCTTGGGATCAAAATTTTGCTCCGCGAAGATTTCTGAACGTCGTTGTGTCCCTGCAATAATCGTGACAAACTCGGTCACGTACAAGAACGCTAATGCCAATATAGGGAATAGAATCATTTTGAAGCTGCAACGTTCCAAGTCTTGATGGCGTTGATGTCCTTTAGCGGTGGCGAGGGTTTCACGTCTCTTGAAAAGCCGGAATAAATGCCGGAAAGAGAGCAATCGCGAGAATATGATATACGACGAATATCCACGGTGATGAATACCTGGAAAAAAGTAGATCATTCCTTTAAAGATCCTGAGCAGTTGAGAAACGACGATTAGGGATAAAATGCCTCCAATAAAGTCGTTTGCAAGCTCATTGGTCGTGAACGAATTGAAAACGGATAGAGGAGAAACAGAGAAGGGTATCGTGTCCAGCGATATATTCAATACTGGTTGTAACACAGATGGTTCAATCGACCTTGGGTGTTGGATGACTGCAGTGGGGAATTCGGATATGAATTCCATCGCCGAAGAGTTCGAAATCGGAAATACAAACGGGAGTTGAAGAAGAGAAGGAGACACACAGAGCGGAGGGAACTTCATAAATTCAAATTCATCCGACGGGAAATAAGAGTAAGTCGACCACTTATCAAAGAGCACAGAGGCACAGACTTCATCAGAAGACACGCAATCAGAATTGGAGGAACATTCAATGAACTCAACCGGCACACAAATGCACGGTAATAGAGATGATCGACATACAGACACGTTCTGGAGTGGACTGCGTGAGCCAAGCAAAGCGCCGCCGACACAATTTCGGCCGCCATGGCAATCAGAGAGTGAAAAGCATCGATCGCCAGATCGACCAAGACCAATCATGTGGTCCAAAGAGCCAACAGGTTGTTGCAGTACTTGTTCTTCTTGTCGGAGAGCGCGGAAACTGGCGCAACTTCCAGTGGTGACGCCCAGGAGTGGGGACCACTTACAGTACTCTCCAGGGTGGCATTCGCTCGAGGATGAACAAGCCGAAAACTCTGCCGAAGCGGTGCAGAAGCACGGAGGAGAAGCGCAGTTCTGGCACTGTCGTGGTGCAATGCATTCGAAACTGCCGTTACACTCGTCACCGATGAGACCGGTGACATCTGATGGTAGAACGGGAACGAGCGGTGGCCAGGGGGGATATTGTATGCTGATCATGATGTAGACATCGTCGTACGTGAAGACGTTGTCCTGCTGAGCCATTACTTGACGAAGGGGAATGCATCCGTGAAGACACGAAAGTATTAGCATTAGAGGCAAAATGGAGGAGAACATGAGGTGGAAATTATGAGGATGATGAGGGGTTTATGTTGAAGCAGGGAGCGGGAGAACGGCTTTCGATGTCGTTGCGGCGAGAGGTTACGTGGTTGACAAACATGGTCTAATAGTTCTTCAGTGAAGCGCATTGCTGGCAGCTTCGGGGTTCAAAGCCCGGCGCTGTAACCTAGCTGAGCGCGTCAAGAAGGGCTAGATGGGCGGAAAAGGCTTCGGCTGCATTCAGTTGGACGGTAGCGTTGGTGACGACGTTCGCAGAAACACAGGAGTCTTTATTATAAAGTATATGATGTTTCGAAGAGAAATAAAATCTATAAATCTATACAGTGTATTCCTTTTTCGTATGTGTAACCAAAGTAACCTTGCAACACGAGTCTTCAACAGCGCTCCAAAAGTTGTCTTATTTCCGAAATACACCAATTTGATGAAATACTTTGAATCTTTTATAATCCGCCGCAATTCGACCGGAAACAACTTTGTGCCCAATGAGCTTGTGGCAACAAACAGCGAAACGGGCGCACGTAAACGTCTTTTCGATGGCAGACTTGCGCTCGACGGGCGAAGGTACGACCATCGGCCGCAGCTCGCCGTCTCGCCGCCGCGCCCCAGCGCCGGCGGCTCCTGTCCGCCGTCATGCGCCGCGTCGCCGCGCGTGTGCTACTCGCGCGCCTGTCCGCCTTCCTGTGCCTTCTGCGTCTCGCCGCCGCCGCCGCCTCGCACATCCACGCGGCGCCGCGCGCGCCGCTCCGCGCTGGGCAGTTTTGTGAAACTGCGTTCGAACGACACCGCGATCTCGCAGCGAGCTGCGAGGCCAACGCAGCGCCTGCTCGCGCCTTGCTGAAGGAGACGCCATGTCGCCAGAACGATTGCTTCTCGTTTGACGGGCCTGGCGACTACGTGGTGATTGGCAACTCTCAGAGCCAGAGCGAGGACCGCCCCAACTGCGAGCACTCGGAGACGAGCTCGGCCACCTTGAACATCCCGCCGGGAGCAAGCGTCAAGAAGGCCATTCTGTACTGGTCTGCGTCCGGGCACCTCGTGGAGAGGCACGTCACAGCCTCTTTGAACGGCGAGGTGGTGGCGGCCAACAGGACGTATGTGGACGGATACAGCAACTTTGTCAGGTTCTACGCCGCCTGGGCGGACGTGACCGCCGCGGTGAACACCAACGGTTTGTACACGGTTGGCCACTTCTGGTTCGATAACGACGAACCCTACTGCGAATTGAACAGCGCGTATGCCGCATGGTCGCTTGCCGTTGTGTACGAGCGGCGCGATCTTCCAGCTGCGCGCGTGAACCTCTGCGTGGACGACTTCACGTTTACGTACCCGGAGGACGTGTATGAGAATCACGTGGATTGCATTTCGGGCAATCAGTGTACGTCGGTGGCCAGGACAACAGTGGTTGCGTTCGAAGGTGATGCGTACAAGGGCGAGTACTTTTACATCGATGGCGAGTACCTTGGCGATAATCTGTTCAGCGGTACGACCGCTCCGAATCTGGATATTCTGAAGTTTGACGTATTGAGTGCGGTGCATAGGGGGGCGCGTTCCATTTCGCATGCCGTCGTGTCTTACTTTGCGGAAACCGTATTTGGAGGAGCCACAGAGGGCCTGTTCATGCCAATGCGTGTGGTGTATCACACGCTGGACTAGTGGACGGGGGCGGTGCGTTTTCGACAATGACTCGTTGGCGAAGGGCAAACCGTCAGACATATTCGAGTGAGTTTTTCTCAAAAGGGGGCAACTGAATCGATTTGCGACTGTCCCGCAAACAAGTGAGCATATTGGCGAAATAAGAACTATGGCCATAGATTGCTTTTTCCTCTTCTCGTCTTGTGTGCCACAAGGGAGCTCCGCCAAACACGAGTGCGTTTCTCGGTTTTTGCCGGCTTAGAAGCCATGTCGACAATCACTATGACATCAAGAAAGAAAAATTGGTCTACCGTCTTGGGCCGGGCCCAATTTGTCTTCCACGTGTCTTGTCTTGACTGGATCGCCAGCTGCAGCACAAGACTGATGAGTTGTTCCACGCTGGCAGGCAAGAATGTTGTACCCGTTGTACTCGCACACACAGTGCACACGTGGTGAACGTGTACTCGCACACACAGTGCACACGTGTTGAACGTGTACCTCGAATCGAAAAAGCTGGAGTGGAGCGAGGAAAAGGTTGCGCCATGTGTGGAAAAAGAAAGCGGAGGCCGAGTTAAGATACCCATGGCACACCCCAAGTGGAAGGGGCGCAAAAAGCGAGAAGCAAGCGATGGGGAACGCACGGTGTAGAAGGGTAGTGGTCAGCAATCGTTTGCGAAAACAAGGCAAAAGTTGACGCAGTTTGCGCTCCAGTCCGCGTATCCTTCGGGTCGCCAGCAATTTTCTTCTGTGGTCTACAACCGACATGCCTCCTACATTGCCGTGTTTGTCATAGGGCGCTTTCTTGGTTGTATGCCATGATTTCCCACCGTTGGAAGCCCATGCGAGCGGTTGCGCGGCAGGGAGCGATTCAGATTGTGATTTCCATCCCTATCGTGTCCTATAGGGTACGCTTCGTACCGTATGGAGATTTCAACAAAGGGGCCAAGATTACAAGGAAGCTGTCTCAATGTTTCACTTTGACGCTCGGCATGAGGTCTATGACAGCTTTTCCCCCTATGCAACTGGTTGAAGCGCGGCATGATGCACTTTAATCACCATCGCTTCTTGCTTGAAGACAATAAGGATAGCCTTTACCACAATGAAATTGGTTTCTGGGCAAGGAAATCGTTAACCTCGTCAAGAATGACTTTGAGCTGCATGGTCCCGCTGCAACAAAACTGACATGTTTTACAGGCGATGCTCCATAAGTTCTGTCAGCTTCAAGCGATAGCCCACTTTCATATCCTCTCGCAACTCGTTCTTAATACGCTCCAGGGCTGCTGCTTTTAGTTCACAAATGTCTGATTCCAATCCAAACTTCAGTGATTGCGGCGAGATGCTCTCTTGTTCGAGCACGACAATGAGGCACTTATTCAAGCGAGCATGCAGTTCTTCATCTTCATTTCTTGATCCTAAAATGAACCGCGTCCATTTGTCGGCCGTTTCATTGATTGTTGCATGTCCAATTTCATTATTCATTTCATGGGGGAGATGTTGCGAGTGTTGATGAATAAATTGCGCCATTCGGAATGCAAATCCTATCTTCAATGCCGATGGTTCCAAATTACTTTTGATAAATCTCGAAGCGACCTCGTTCAAGATTAGGATATCTGATGAAGATCCTGTTCTTAAGCTGTTTGGTGAAACGCTTTGATCCTCAAGAAAGCGCGTCAAACAGTCATTCCAAATCGTAAACAAATGTTCGTTGCAATCGTTTGAGTTCAGAACGAAATGGGCCCAGCGTCTCGCAAAGCCAGTAATTGCCAATGTTGAATCGTATCGGTTTAGAGTGTTTTGCGTTTGTAGCTCATAATGATTATTTTGTTCTTCATTGCATTCAGGATCAACGAAATCCAGCTGAACGGAAACTGTTTGATCAGATTCACTACCGTCGGAAATATTGCTGCTGAATTCAGTTTCACTGGGGATAGGATGTTCGGAACAACTGTCGTTGGAAGCATTTGGATGCGAGAAACTTGCGGTGGCATCTGCAGACTCCATGGGAGGGGCTTCCAAAACAGCAGGGCTATGAAGACGTTGATCAGTAGAGGAGTGTGACTCCAAATCAGGCGAAGCTCCAGAGCCGGGTCTAACTGCAGTACCATCAATATTCTGGCGGTTAGAGAACAAAGATTGAACTTGATCTGTGGTGTACCCGAATTCGTCAAAAACATTGAGAATCTGCGCTTGTTGCTCACGCGGTAGCCTGGAGAAATTTCCTTCCTCTAGAATGGTTTGGGCTGCCGATAGGGCGTATTCGACAACGTCCGCGCCAGATAATTCACCATATACCTCCAATCCGGCCACGAGGGCGTGAGCGGCCGCTCCTCCGGCAATTGGAATCAATTTGAGCGCTATGGATATCAAGTTGCTGTACAACTGCTGCTGGCGATACGCCTCAAATGAAGCTCGCAGATCTTCTAGAGAGAACTCCAGAACAAGAAGGCGTTCAAAAAGCGTAATGCATGCTTTTTTCAACACGAACAGCTCCGCATGGACAGACTGCATGACGTGCATTCCTTGAATGTAGGCATCGGCTGAATGAATGAGGTTGAGTTGTTGAGCTCTGCGAAGGCATTTGAACACATGGAGCTTGTCTTGCTCACTGGTTATGGATAGATCGGATACGGTGCAATACAACTGATCTCTCCAGAAATACAGTTGGCCTTCAGGACCTTCTGCGTCGATCTGACCATCAGTGACGGCAAGTACGAGAAGGGTGTGAGCGGCGTTCCATTCTGGGAGCGAGCGAGAGCAGTTTTGCTTCTGTATGAGAGTGGAGCAAAGTTCCGAGGCGACGGAAGAGCCATGCAGAACCGACTGAAGAGCGTCCTGTAAAGGGCTGACGGAAGGAGAGGGGTTGATGTCTGATTGAGGAAGAGGAGGCAATCTCGGGTGCCTAACGCGTCCGGAGCGCATCTGGTTGTACAGCTGGCGGTCGGTTTCTTTGAGCGGCGCACACGCTGTGCTTCGTCGGAAATTCCTCTGGAGCGGGTCTGCGCCGGCGCGCCACAGCATGGCGGCCATTTCTAAGTGCCCTTGACGCGCTGCCAAATGCAGCGCGGTATCAAAGCCGGAAAATAACTGGTAGCGACTAGTTTGGCTTTGCACGTCGATTCCTGCGTGCAAAAGAATGACGGCGACATCGTTTTTTCCCGCCTCAGAGACTAAGTGCAGCGCGTTCCAACCACGCATTTCTGCTCTGTGAACGTCGGCGCCGGCGTTGCAGCAGCTCCTTCACAACTTCTGTTCCGTATAGCAGCGATATGCAACGCGTTCCAACCGTAGTTGTCTGCGCTGTGCACGTCGGCGCCGCGTTGCAGCAGCTCCTTCACAACTTCTGTGTGTCCGTTGGCAGCAGCGCTATGCAACGCGTTCCGACCGAACTTGTCTGCGCTGTGCACGTCGGTGCCGCGTTGCAGCAGCTCCTTCACAACTTCTGTGTGTCCGTTGGCAGCAGCGAAACACAACGCGTTCCGACCGTCGTTGTCTGCGCTGTGCACGTCGGCGCCGCGTTGCAGCAGCTCCTTCACAACTTCTGTTCTTCCATGTATAGCAGCGATATGCAACGCTTTCTGACCGTACTTGTTTGCGCTGTGCACGTCGGCGCCGCGTTGCAGCAGCTCTTTCACCACTTCTGGGTGGCCGTTGCTAGCAGCTTGCCGCAACGCAAGTGCACAAAACAACCTAGGCACGAGAGAAGAGAGAACTCTTGTTACTATTCAAGTGGTTCAAAACATATTTTTGGCACAATTCGGTGCGCGCGGTTCGTTGCGTGAAATGCATCGCGAACGTACCTCTCTGAGTTCAAGTCAATGTGGCTGTCCAGGAGCTGACGCAATCGCTCGATATCTCTAGATTCGCAGGCTGCAACCAGCTGTCTGCACAACGAATACGACATGGTTGGCGACGGATGCACATTCTGCGCTGGACTTTCGGCAGCTGCGGCAGTTCTGGCTCTGTGATATAGCGCTGGCACTGGCGCCGTTACTTTCCTTCTCGCCCTCCGGCACCTTCGATGCCAAGTCCCAGCCAGAATGCCTCTCAGAATGCCTTTCGTTCTTTTTCGCCAGGTGCAATTCAGTTGTCTCGTGGCTGTCCCTCCGAGGCGCCTTTGGCGCCGCGTCCCGAGCAGCAGTGATGTTCAGCCCGGTGATGTGGCCATGCGAGTGTCGCAAGCCCTTCATGTGGGGCCCGATTGCACGGCATTGAGTGTCAGAAGCGCCGCGGCGCATGACACGCCTGCTTGCGTCAGCACGCTTCGTGCGACGCCGTTGGGCGATGCTTCCAGTGACGTCAAGCAATCTGAGCCGCTTCGTTCCGGGCCGAGCGCGTGCAGCCGCATCACGCAATGGCGCCTGTCCGGTATGCCGCATATTTCGCTCCTGAACGCTCGTGTCTGCGCCAGATCGGCCAGGTGGGACACCTGGCACGCAAAGGCGTATTCAACGTGGCGCACTTGTCGAATACCGCACATGCCCAGCTGTGCTCACGTGCTCACAGGAGGGGCGCGGAATGGCAAAGAAAAGAAAAGAAGGGAAGGCGTAGCGCGTATCGTGTCTTACGTGTGCACCTGTGCACGTGTTTGTTCTAATTGTGACAGCAATGGTAAGATTTAATGCTCGGCCGGATGGCGGTTATGCTGTTGAAGCTCGACCAAATGAGTTCTCTGAATGGTAAAGAGAGAGAAACTGAAACCTCTGGGCCACGGTTGAACTTTAAGCGATTTTGCTGCTGGTCGTCGGACGAAAATGAAGAAAGGAGAGATACTACCGTTACGCGAGCAGCTGTGAACCATACTACGGAAGGAAAGGAAGGGAGTGGTGGACTGTGGAGGACGAAGACGAATATCTGGACAGCAACGTGTGTCGACTTTTGAAAGAAGCTGGAGAGCAACTGGTTAGGCTTTTTGTGAAGCCTCAGTGGATCATGACGCGCCTTACTCAGAGCGGAATACTGGCTGCTGAGAATGACGTTGTACACCTGTACACTGGGCAGACGGCACTCGACTGCTTGGACGTAGCAACGAAGGAAGAGAAGAAGAGTACACAGGGAGTGATTGTGCAGGCTTCGAGACTGAGTCAGGATGCAGTGGGACAAAACCCGCACGAGGCATATTTTCAGCAGTGATAACGTATTCAGAGAAGAGTAACACAACGCGAAGGTTCGAAGAGGAAGTAGAACAGATTGCGGAGAAGACAAAAGGACAACGGTTGAAGCCAAAGAAATGGTTCCTGGCAGCTGCGGGCGGGGCTGCTATGGAGCGCATACAAGTGGGGGAGAGAGTATCAGGTATCCGAAAACCTGGAAGTGAGTTGGTGATCTTGGTTTGGCATAAAGGAGAAGTTGGAAAGAGTGAAGTGTGCCCTTAATGATGGCACTCGAAGCAGTTTGAAAAGAGAGATGAAACGGGTTAGAGACGCTGCGTTGTCAAGAGATGTACGAATGGTTGTGTATGTGCACGAGGATAATAATGTGAAGAAGTGGGATGCTGCGAGGGAAGAGGAAACTGTTATTGGAAAGACGACAGCGATGACAGCGCGTCTTGTGCGGCATTCAGTGCGAATGGAGAATTGATTACTACTGGGTCGATGGAAGCAACGATGGAAGTGTGCAATTCAAAAAGCGAAGGTTGTGTGAGCTCTGTTAGACTTGGGCAAACTGGGGCAAGCGTGGCGTTCGCCGAAGGAGGAAAACTGGTTTTGTGGGCTACGGGTAGTGGGGACTTTGGCGTGTGGGTGCATGAGAGCAGAGTTGGTCCGATAGCAGTTGGACATGTGAGTGGCAGAGTGAGGTACGCGAGAGCCAGTGAGGACGGCTCAGTCGGGCTTGTCGGGACGTGGGGCGGAAGCGTTCGAGCGTGGTACGTGAGGCGCGCGGAGTCGGAGAGCGGCAGCCGCGGTGGGGACGCGCATGAGAAGGCGATTTGGTGGGTGTGCGTGAGCGCGGACGGGCGGTGGATTGCGTCGGGGTCGCGGGATGGGACGGTGCGGCTGTGGGACGGCGCCAGCGGCGCGCTGCGGCCGCACGTGCTGCGCGCGCACTCGGACGCCGTGTGGGCGATATCTATCGTTCAGCGCGGACGCGCGGCGGCTCGCGTCCGGCGGCTTTGGCGGTGCGGTGCGCGTGTGTGGCACGTGCACTCCGGCTCCGTCGCCCCGTGTGGGGCGGTGCGCAGTGCGCCGACGGCTCGCGCGCCGCGTCGGGGAGACGACGAGGGGGGGAGTTCGCGTTTGTGGGACGTGCGCCGCGGCGCGGCTGTCGGGCGTGTGTGTTGTGCGTGCCGCTGTCAGCCGACGGTTCGCGCATGGCGGGGGGATACGTCGACCACGTGGTGGCCGTGTCGCACGTGGCGTCGCGCGTGACCACGCACCGTTTCCTTCTCCGGTGGCGGCCGTTTCAGGTGGAGCGGATCGCTCCACGCATCTGTGCCGGCTGCAGCATTCGGCATGTGTGCCGCACCCCCCGCGCAGCACCAGCTGCTTCTGTGTTGGGCGCCGTCGCCCAAGTTGGAGCTCGCCGACGCGCGCAACCGGACGCTATCATTGTGGCTTCTTTTGCGACCCGCGGAGCAATGGCGACAAAGGTTTGCGATTCTGTCTCCTGCAGCAGTGATCGTCTCAAGCGTTTTGTCCGTCCGGATTAAACCAGAATCTTGACGAATAAAAAACATCAAACTCATCATCTCACGCATTGCGCGCTGCCAACACGCGCCATCTTTTCTTTCAGCTCTGATATAAACAATCGTGTCCATCGAACAGCTGCCATTGCGAGCCAAGCCCCACAGTGTTCTTGGGAGGGAGCAAAAATGAGCTACACATGCACATTGCTCTTCTTAGCTTGACACAGTGGGCCCGGGGCACTTCGTGATTTGGCGATGAGGACAGTTATCTTGGCAAAGGACACAAGTAGTCAATTCTGCATTCGTCAACTTGAAAATGAAGTATCATAGCAAAGCTCCTAGCCACACTGAGGCTGATCAATCTAAATCTAAAGTAGAGCTATTCTACAAATTTTCTTGTTTTAAGATAGCAACAAGTTGATTTCTGGCACTTCAACCATGCCGTTTGGCACACTCCTGAACTTGGGCGTTTATATTTAGAACTTTGCCATTTTGTTTAAAAAAACTGATAGCATACAATAAACAAAAGTGGTTTTAATCACTGACACTCGGCTGGACTTTTATCTTCCGTCAAACGAGAGTTCTCTTCTACTCTTTTATACTGTTTCAATAAAGTTCTATAGTATTCTAGACTTCTATATAGTTTCTATCATATAGTATAAAGCATTTCTACGTATATGTTGTATAGAACATTCTAGAACGAAGTAGTTTCCAGTTGCTTCTAAAAGG
The DNA here is from genome assembly GCA_022539475.1 of Gracilaria domingensis. NCBI lineage: Eukaryota > Rhodophyta > Florideophyceae > Gracilariales > Gracilariaceae > Gracilaria > Gracilaria domingensis. Next base: position 108,559 of record VCMS01000123.1, on the reverse strand, counting down.
CTTCTAGATGCTTCCACAACAGAAGATGTATTAGACATTTGACATATATAGGAAAGAAATGCTGCGTTGTCCAGTTTCTTCGCAAACAATTTCGTTTTCTTGTAGAAATCCAAGTATGTGATCTAATAAAGAAACTGCAACGATGATTTACTTGGAGAAACATATCTATACATTTTTTCAATGGAAATAAGCAGAAGCATCTAACCTTGTCAAACAAAGTCTATTAGTTTTGCATCTAGTTTATGATGTCAAAATGTTGAATTATCCCGCACTTACCAGCAGAATGCCCACCAATCTAGTACAGTACTCCGCTCGCAGACGAAGTTGAAGAATTTTACGTAATTTGGGTGGCAATGTTGAGGAAAGATAGCGATCACACCTAAACGAGTTCCATTTACGAGTTCAATAGAGATTGATAATCACAACACAGGTGAGAAGCCAATATAAAAATCCAAATGTACGAATTTAGACAATGTCGAAAATTATCTCTGTGCTAAGATTGATCTCCTCAGTTCCAATATCGCTTAGACCACGACGCCCACAGATTTGCATTACTTCTTCTTCATCAGTATTCTTAATTCGAAAAGGAAGCGTACATCTACTTTCCGAGCTTTCTGCTGCAAACAATTTATCTTGAAAGCACACAGATCCGTTGGGCGCCTGTGAATCATCATTTTCCAATACCTGCTGAGTTGGGAACGGCAGTTTTCCTTTTTGTAGAGCTCTGAAACGTAAACGACAATCCAAATCTTGAAATAGTGCACATGGTGCAAAGGAAGACACGTCCTCGCTGATTATGTTTCTCAACAAGCTTTGATTGTGCCCTCTTGGGAACAACTCTCTCTCTCTCAGGGCCCTCTCCAAAAAGTGTACCCTAGTCATGAATCCCGGACTTTTCGGAGACGAGAAAGTCATAAAGTGTTGAAAGCCTACCAGAGAAAATCGCCTAACATTATCTCTCTGCGCAGCCTGTAGTTCTATTCCAAAGAAACCAATCTGAACTGTTACAGAACTTATGCAAATCCAAAAGGATCTTCTAGGACACTGGTATACAAGCTTGTTCTCACCATCCAAAAATACAGGTAAAGAATGATCTTGACTTCTTACATGATTGTTCATAGTTCCAAGCTGTTCATTACTTGCACCAGCGGGTCCACCTAAAATTCCAAAACATTCAGACAGTTGTCTTGCTGTTGAGCGAAGGAAATCTTGAAGTGCTGAAGGTACATTATTTCCCAGCAACACCCCTGCACTTCCTACGGTTCCATGCACTGCGACAAAGTCGTGCGAGAGTTTTAGCTCATATAACCATTCGAGAGAAACAAAAACTTTCCTGCTGGGGACAGCCGATTTAAGCTGTGGATCCTCGTTATCTGTACATATTCCTCTTCTGTCATCAGGTTGACAATCTAACCCATTTTCATTTGTAAATTCTGACAGGAGGCAGTTTTGAAACGATTTGATTTTTCGCATCACCGCCAAAAGCACTCGCAGGTCTGACTTACCAGGTACCAGAATTAGAGAGAGAACTGAGAACCCAACGGCACCTAAGCGATCTGACTCGAAATAGACTAAGAGAGAGCTTTTCTGGTTGCTGAAAGTCAAAACATCAGAATCTGATGAGCTGAGAGGGTCTGGGACTTGGGACTTGGGAATAGGTTGAACGTAAATTCCATGATCTTCGAACTGCTTTTCAAGGTCCCAAAAAGGAAACTCTGCTGCTGCATCTAACTCCGAGATGAGAGAAAAGTCTTCTTCGTCAAGCTCCAGATCGTTCCCAAGAGATATTATTTGCATAAGAATTAAGAGCTGCCAAGCCTTTCGCACTTTTCTTTTTTCGTCGTCGTCAAGCGAGTGCATACGCGACGGGATGTGAGCACCCACTCGTGTCATGAGCTGTTTTTCCTCGATCAGTGTTAGATTTTGATGAAGTAAGTTCAAGTCGTCGGAGAGAACTCTCGAGAGCAATTTCAAAACATATTCGGCGTGCATTGAGAAATCTTTGATATCTCGGAAGATACGTAGCGCAGAATGGAGCAAAAGCACACGAAACTGATTGTCATCCAATTTTGTAGCGTGCGCAAATGTCACCGAAGCCCAATATACCATGGCAGATGCAAGAATCTGCGTTGAGGTGGCCGGAATCTGGGATTCCACATTGTGTGTCCATCCGGAAGAGAGGGACGAATGTTCGGATCGAAAATTTTTGAGAGCAAGCAACAGCCAGTGTTCAAAAACGGAAGAGGTGCAAAGGCGTAGGTGCGGTAGCGTACGTAGGTTGCGCTTGAGATAAAGCTCGGGAGAAGCTAGTGGTGCGTCTTTGAGAATGTTACACAGAGCTTCTGAAGGGTTGGTGAGTTGTTTCTCCGAGTAAAATTGAGTGTCCTTGAGCTCCAAGATGGCTGCACTGAGCTGCTGTTGAAGATGAGAGAGTTCCTTGAACCGGGTTCCCTCCACAACTTCGCGAACATTTCTCTGACCTCCCTCCCCATCCGAGTGTGGGAAGAAATTGATTGCTAAAGAGCATTGAGATGGAGCTAAAATCGAAGATGTCCACGGACAAAAGCTCCATGACAGAGAGTGGGTTATGTAGGGGAAAACCATGGTTGTCCAGTCCTTGAAAGATCGGGACTGGTAATAATTCCGCAACCATAATCGGGATAATGACAAGGACAGAGGATGCGAGGGCGCCTATGAAAGCTTTGCCAGGACCTCTCTTCTGCAACGAAGAGTACAAAAGCTCAAGATTGACTGAGGCAATGTCCAGGAGGTCGAATGTGGGCTTATCTTGCTTGTCGCTACGATCTTTTTGAACGGTTGCTAGCACTGTTTTTTCGGCAGTCGACAATTTTCCTTTGATCGGCTCGAAGTCGAAGCCTGTAGTACAACAGAGAAACATTGCTTGCAAAGGCGAGGAACGATTGAACGGCGACTTTTCTGAAAAATGGGTGCATTTCATCGTCATCGAAGTGGATGTGCAGTTGGTCGGATTGTTTTGGGTCGATGAGGCCAACGCTTTTGGCGTATGAAACAATTTCCGAGACCCAGCGTTTTTGGCGTTGTGTGAGAGCCAGTTTAGTGCCCAGATGGTACACATTGTGCAGAATGTCATGGAGACCACCGCCGATGGCTGCGACTTGCGAGCGCGTGAGACCAAGCTGGCGCACTGCGAGCAGCAGCAGGTGGTGAGCGAGCACAAAGTCGGAGAAGGAGGTAATGTGGTCGGCGTTGAGCGCGGCTATTAGCTGTGGCTGTGTGATGGGGGATATTTGGGCTAAGAGCCAGAGAAGCTCCAGTTGCGTGAGCGGAGAGTCATTCAGTTCGTCGTGCAGAAAGCTATCATCCGGAAGTAGTGACAGCGGAGTCTGGCCCTTTTTGTTGCGTTGGAGCGGGTCGGCGCCGGCGCGCCACAGCGCCAACGCCGTAAGCCAGGGATTTACGTTTTCTCTTTGTACCCCTAGCGTGTCTCGGAGCTGCTCTTTGCTTGCAGCCACGTGAAGCGGCGTGTTTCCGTTCTCGTTCTTGCGGTGGACGTCGGCGCCTGCCGCCAGCAGCGCTTGCACCACTTGTCCGGTTCCGGACAAAGCAGCCTTGTGAAGCGGCGTGTCTCCACGGCCGTTCTGACAGTGGACGTCGGCGCCGGCCGCCAGCAGCGCTCGAAGCACTTGTTCGTTGTCGGCGTTGTGAAGCGGGGTGTCTCCCTGGCCGTTCTGGCAGTGGACGTCGGCGCCTGCCGCCAGCAGCGCTTGCAGCACTTGTTCGCCTCCCCGCAAAGTGGCCTCGTGAAGCGGCGTGTTTCCGTTCTCGTTCTTGCGGTGGACGTCGGCGCCGGCCGCCAGCAGCGCTTGCACCACCTGCTCGTTGCCGGCGTTGTGAAGCGGCGTGTCTCCATGGCCGTTCTGGCAGTAGACGTCGGCGCCTGCCGCCAGCAGCGCTTGCAGCACTTGTTCGCCTCCCCGCAAAGTGGCCTCGTGAAGCGGCGTGTTTCCGTTCTCGTTCTTGCGGTGGACGTCGGCGCCGGCCGCCAGCAGCGCTTGCACCACTTGTTCGCGTCCTCTCGAAGCAACCTTGTGAAGCGGCGTGTCTCCATGACCGTTCTGGCAGTGGACGTCGGCGCCTGCCACCAGCAGCGCTTGCACCACTTGCTCGCGTCCCATCACAGCGGCGTAGTGAAGCGGCGTGTCTCCACGGCCAGTTTGGCAGTGGACGTCGGCGCCGGCCGCCAGCAGCGCTTGCACCACTTGCTCGTTGCCAGCGTTGTGAAGCGGCGTGTTTTCTTGGCCGTTCTTGCAATGGACGTTGGCGCCGGCCGCCAGCAGCGCTTGCACCACTTGCTCGCGTCCCATCCCAGCGGCGTAATGAAGCGGCGTGTATCCCTCGCGGTCCTTGCAGTGGACGTCGGCGCCGGCCGCCAGCAGCGCTTGCACCACTTGCTCGCGTCCCATCCCAGCGGCGTAGTGAAGCGGCGTGTATCCCTCGCGGTCCTTGCAGTGGACGTCGGCGCCGGCCGCCAGCAGCGCTTGCACGACTTGCTCATTTCCGGCGTTGTGAAGCGGCGTGTTTTCTTGGCCGTTCTTGCAATGGACGTTGGCGCCGGCCGCCAGCGCTACGCGCACGCACTGCACGTCGCCGCGTCCCGCCGCTGCGCGCAGCTCTTCGTCGGCGCCCATCGCTGCCGCCGCCGCCGCCGCGCCTCGCGCCGCCGCGAACCCAGGGCGCGCGGTTTTATACCCATCGTTATTCCCACGACCTCCTCACACGCACCCGCGCTCTGCCGCTCACCCGCCCCATTGCGTGTGTTTTCGAGAAGGTACAACAGCCACGGCCCGAACCAAAATCGCCTTCTCGCTCGTCATCGCACCGGTTTTTGCCTGGCCCAAATGCAACAAGCGTTGTTTCGCACCAACGCGTCGCACTGCCCGCAGCCACTCTGTGCCTTGAGCGCCGAGCAGCTCCGCCTCACGCAATGCGCTCACGCCCAGCTGCTCCCAATTGCCACGCGCCGTGGCCGCAAACGGCAACAATTCGAATAATTCGCACACGCTGAGGCCGCGCAGCAACGAACTTCAAGTGTGCCGCCACCTCAGCCCTTACACGCAGTGCTCGAGCCATGGTCACTGCCAGTGCAAGCGCAAGGCCATCGGGCCACGCTCTCAAAGCGTTCCAACACTGTCAACGCCCGCAACGCTCCCTGCGCTTTGTGTCATTTACCCTCACCGTCGCCGACCACACACTGTCACTCACAGCGCGCCGCCGCCATCTGTTGGCCCATTTATTCTGCGCCATCGCTCGCCAACTTATTCAGACCTGCCATCGCACCGACAGGCCTCACCCACCGCCCCTTCCCACAGCGCGCGCGGGCGCACCGCGTCTGGCCCACTCCCCACGCGCCACTCAGCAGCAACAGCCCCAGATTGTACATGGCACTCACATGGCCCCCCTCATCCACCGCCCGTTGGTACAGCTCGCATGCGCGCCGCGCGTCCGGCGCCACTCCGCTGGCGCCATCCTCCAGCAGCTGCCTCAGATTGAATTGATGTGAGCAACGCGGGAGAAAGAGCGACGCCGTCCGCGCGTTGTACGGTTTCGCAACTGGCGCTTGACAAACATCGCGGGCGCCACACGTTGCTGACGTGCGCAAGGGCGTGCGCGCGCGGCACACGCGCACGCTACGCGGCGCCGTGCGCGTGCGAGACACGCGGCGGGTGGCCGCCGCTGGCGATTCGCTGAGCGCCAAACCCGAACAATACGGCGCCGCGCCTCCGCGGTAGCGGCGTCAGCGCGTGGCGCGCGCGTGGCGGCGGGCTCGCCGCACCGCTCGCCGTGCGTAGTGGGGGCGTACACTTGTCCCAATGGACAAGTCACAACGTTGCCAAATCTGCAGCCAGTGGCAATCTTAGTACTCTCCTACATGTAACTGAACTCCTGATCGTAAAGAGGTTTGAAAAAGATTTGTGCACATTTGGATAATCGTCGATTTTACAAAAGTGTCCGGCCAGACACCTGTCGAACTTACGGAAAAGGAATCGTAAAACTCAAGGGGCCAAACTCAAAGCAAATAGTTTACTTTTTTTTCCGGCAAAGTTTGAGCAATTTTCAGTTCACGCCAACATTTCGAACTTGTATTCTGCAGCAAAGGAAAATTCCCAAGATACAAATAGAATTGGTTCGGGTCAGAATTGATGAAGTTTTGCTGCGTTGTGGGAGCCCTGCTCCGAGCGAGTTGACAAACGAGAGGTATTTGTAAAGAAACTTGGCGAAAATGACAGTTTTTCAGGCAAAAGAAGAATGCAAAAATTGGTACCAATTGCGCTGCAAAATTGCAGTTCTTGTTTTCAAAAAAAACGACTCATAAAATACCTATTGCTCATCGGCAAAGTCAAAAGTTAGTTCCTCTTCGTATTCCGATTCAACGCGATTCTCAATCGGTGCGGGTGATGCACTAGGCATTGCCCAAGGTTCTGGCTCTCCTGGAAGCTCCCAAGTCGGGTCGGCGGAGACAATGGAATTAGGCTCCTCGAATAACTCCGGAGAGGCAAACACTCCCTCGAATGGCTCCGGCGAAGAAATGGGCAGCTCGACCGGCTCGGACATCGGTGTGTCGTAGTAGTAGTAGTTGCTCGAATAACAGCGTGCGGCGTGGCTATCGTATTCACCAATCGGACATTCTCCACACGCATCCGTCTCAGCAAGATAAACCTGTCCCCACGGACATGGGAAGCACATCGTCGACCCGGGTCGGGAAAAGGTTCCATGCATGCAATGCCTGCAGATCGGCTCATTTTCATACACGGTAAACCGGTTGTAACTGCATTCATCACAAATTTGAGCATTCTGGTCGTAGCGCTGCCCTGGCTCACAACTTTCACAACTGTTCGAACTTTCGATAAACACCTTCCCAGCGGGACAGTCCACACATTCCGCCGAACCTGGCGGGGAAAACGAGTTGCCACCACACGTGAAACACCCTAACATGATATTTGGAGAGTCCGTGTATGTGTTTGTGGGACAATCTTCGCACCTGAAATCATACGATGAATAGAAAGTCCCAGCGGGGCACTGGGCACAGGATCCATCTTCCATTATCGTCTGGCCCTCAGGACAAGCAATGCATTCGGCGGCGGCAGGCAGAGAGTGCGAATTTCTCGGGCAAGGCAAACATGGACCAAACCCTTCTCCCGCTTTGAAGAATCCCGATGAACATGGGTCACAGGAATGGAAGCCGAGGTATTTGCCGGGTGGACACGTTCCACACTCATTCGTCAGCAAGAGCGCTTGTCCTTCTGGACAGGAGATGCACTCTGTTGCTTCGTCGAGCGAGTCTGTGTTTGGAGGACAGGGAAGGCATTCGGCTTGACCGGCTTCCGGCTGATATGTGCCAGCATTACACGGTTGACAAGCATAGCCGGCATCACGAAATCCTGGTGAACACTTGACGCAGCGTCCATCGGCATACAGATGGTACCCTGTTTCGCAAGGAGGGACGGCTAGCGCGCCACAGAAGAAGAGGGCGAAAATGAGGGCAAGACGGGAGAAAGACATGTTGGGATGCGCTGGATGCGAGAGTTGAGACGTGAAGCGCATGCTGTTGACGACGCTGGTGTCTCTTAAATACATGAGCTGCTCGAGAGCTGAATCAGTGGGCGCTGTGGCGCCAAAAGTGTAGAGCTGCATTGGAAATGCGAGCAAGGACGAAAGCAGATGCGCATTTGACAAGCTTATCAACGGGATCACTAGTTGTTCTGTGACGAAGAAGATGTCGTAGAAGATGCATTGATGATTTGCGGTTAAAGGACAAAGACTGGGACAGGATGGCATGTGCACATGGGGAGAGACAGGAATGGACACTCGGTTCAGAAGGGGGGCAACAAGGAGGGCTGCCAGCGGAGGCCATCGGCCAGCGCGCGTCGCGCGCCATTGCTGGACATTCGTGTGACAGCTGTACTTTCTGTAGGAAGGCACAAAAGCTTTGAAAGAACGAGAATGACGTTCGTGGCGCGCGCCAGCAGCGCCTGCCAGGCGTTCACGCGCTGGCAACTGGCCAACGCACAGCAGCTGCGCGACTCGCATGGCGCATGCGCAGCGCACTTGCGGCGCGCTCCGCGTGCGAAATGATTGCTTCAAGAAGCCAATCATGATTTTCCAACACAGCACACATATGACCATGTGTCAGAAAAATGTTAGCTCACTTTCGCACATGTGTCGAAATGTCCATGCGTGGCAGACGTGTCTCGTTGCCACGCGAGGCATCTCCGATCCCTTCTTTGAAGTAATGCATCTTTGAAATGTGGCGAACGTTTTGGAAAAAGACTTATTCATTTGCGATGGTTTTCATTTTTCTCGTTAAAACTGTTATTCTCAAATCAAGTAAAAACATCTAAAATATTCATCCCGTTTTGACGTGGACCGCGTTTCCTCGTTGCCCACCAGGCTCTATCGGTACTGCAATCAATCCAAATCTTGAGCAGCAGCTCGCAAGCTCTTCGCCAGCATATTGCACCGATGATTTGCGTCATCGACAAGCTGCGCTTGAAGTCTCCCATTTTCGAGCTCACTGCGTACCACTGCCGCAAGCATTCCGTTCATGCTCTTCTTCTTCAAGCCATGTAGCTGTACAACCTCCCCATTGCAAAACGCATCGTCAGCTTGCGCAAAACCATTTTCGCGGTGAATCACGTCAGAAGCGGCTACGGCCGCTTTTCTTCTTGCGCTCGCACTGCGACCTGTGCCACAGCTGAGACCATGTTCGTTGATGAAAGCGTCCAGTTCAGCTGCACCCATAGATTCCACCTGCGTTTCCCATACAAGCTTCAACAGCTCTTCTCTCTCCCGGACTCCCCTATAACTCACACCACTTTCCTTCAAGTAGTCCTTCATCCACAAATGTTACCGCACGCTTCTCGCTGGCGCTGGCTGCCGCATTCGCTTGTTTCGAATCGGCTTGTGCCCGCGTGGTCGGTAAACGTAATGGCAGATTCGCATTCGGCTCAGTCACATCTTCTACTTCAGGTTCCAAAACAACCTTTTGTTGACGAGGAGGGAGATGGATGAGATTTGAACCCACACGCTCAATCTTGGAGAAGGAATGCGTCAACTCGTGACTATCTTCACTGTAACACCTTTCGCATAGATCATAATTAAAGCACTCCTCACACTTGAAGCGCGAACTCCTGAGTCCTATCGCTCTGCATGCATCACAGGTCACTGAAGTGTGAACGACAAAGCACTTGGCGGTCTGTCCTCGGGGGCAGTCAAGTTCCCACGAACACGCCCCAGACTCAATGCCTTTGCAATGCTTGCAGTGGCCTGCGGCCGAGCACTCTGTAGACTCCTTGGGAGGGCAGCCATGGTCACAGAGGCAAGATCCTTCGAGACCCCTGCAGTGAACACAGTGCTTGGACAGGGTTTCTGGAAACTCTCCGAGAATGAGTTTTGCGACGCGCAGAATGGCTTGTTCTCCTTCCTCTTGTTTTCATTCTTTCCATCGCTTCAGGGGTTTCAGGTAATAATATTATTCTTCCGTGTGACCTGTGATTAAAGTTCTGTTGCCCACGTGTTCTTAGTGGCTGGTTCAACAGGTGTCTTCTCGGCACGATCCGGTGAATAACTTGTTACAATTGGCATTCTCTTATTGGCGGTTTCTTTGTCCTTGCTGTCCACGCTGACAACTTTGTCACACTGGCTACGTTTCCAGACTTACTGTCAGTAGGAGAGGTCACTGTAAGAAAAGGTTATTACTGAAAGGCGATGCTACCAAATTGTAGCAATCTAGAGTGTTTTAAATATTTTGTTTTTAAATATTTTTAGAACTAACTGTTGTTTTTTGGTTTTGGAATTAATTTGGGACTTTCAGAATATTCTACGGACAAACCTGAATTTCAGGAAAGAGTGCTAATGCTGGGGAGGCTCTTCTTGGCGCTCTTGCCAGTCCGCACTTGGGCGGAGAAGGCGAGAGAGAGGGAAGAGCGCCCCCGCAAAACAGTTTATATAGACTTTAACTAAATAAAGTAAATATACTGCACTAAAATAATTAGTACTAGCACTGTAGACAACAATTAAAACTGACAGAAACCAACACTTATCTCCAACACATTTTTCCTTAGCAAAATAGCAACATTACATACTACTGTAGATATATCACCCCAAATTCAATAAAGACATAATTTTAAATCATGTTCCACAACAGCTCTTACGAAATGCAAACGTTTACACGTGTACAGGGCCAGGGCATTCTGATCGCAAAGCTCTTAGAGCTTTGCTCTTACACACTGGGAAACTAGAAATTAGATCAATATTTAGAGCTACTTAGAGCAAATTCTTTCAATACAGAAGTTAAAACTATGTTTCTGGTGATCTCCAAGATTTTTGGAGCATGAGCAAAACCTTCCCGCTTATATATAGAAAGCATCCATTTGTTTCAATAACATACTCAAATTGATATATTGTTTTTTAAAAAAATGGGCCGTGTCACACGGCGCATTTTTGTTTGATTTTGGAGACACAGCTTCATTTGGATCAGCATTTCTCCAGCAAATTAAAATTGAGTGAAAAAAATGCATCGTATGCATTACATCTGGAGGTGAAGAACAAGTCAGAACCAAATTCACTCAATGAATGTACTAGTAATGTGTCTTTCAATTGGCAGTTCAAAACACTTCCAAAACGGCTTATCATCTAAAAGAGTAAACATCACAGAAAAACGGTAAATATTTGAAAACGTTCTAAAAGTTCGTAGAAATCTATCTTTGTAACAGCGCTTGACGAAAAGACTTATATGCGCTTTAGAAGTGCATGGCTCGTATACTGCATTAATCAAATTGGTAATTTCTTCTTATCTAAAAAATATATCGCTTAGTATCAGTATAACTTTAATGTTTCTTAAATTGAATGTTTAAACCAAACAAAAATTTTAAAACCCTCGTTCTACAGTAAGACCTTGTCTTTCTTGAGTCAAATCTAATTTTGAACCAAATATTTGTGCTTAAAGCGTGCAGAATTCTTTAAAATGAATGAATAAAGGGCTTGTAAATTAAAATTTTTCTGTGGTTTCCTAAACTCATAAGGATTCTATCTCCGCAGCGGAGACGGAATTCTGCTTTTTGTAATTAACTATAACAATAATTCAAAACTTTGGAACAAATAACATTTCTTTGTTTTTTTTAATGTCTTAATACGGTTTCGTATTGCCTTTAAGTTTACTTATTCATTGGATTGTTTCATTGAAATTGAGTACTCCGGCTTGAAGTAAGGCCTTTACGTTGGGGAAAAATAAAGAACTATAAGAGCTTTGCGACTTTTTTTTGAGAAGCTTGCTTCTCAAAACGCTGATCTCTCCCTCGTGTAAGATGAATATTATCTTACTCAACCCGCGTCTTGCATCACATACTACACTCAGCTTAATGATGTCCTCCGCTCTGAGGACATCACTACGCGGTCGAATCACAGCTCGTAGAAAGAAGTGCATCTAGCGTTGGGGCTGTTTTGTACACTACAGAAGTGATTTCAACTCCTTGCTCACTGAACGCTTCCAATGCAGCCGTTGTCTCCTTCGGTGTGTAAACCATGTATTCAGTAGTTCCTGCCATGACTGATGTGTATGGCAAATTATCGCAGGAACGGATATCATTACCGATTAGATTCTTGTAGGCCATAGAGAAAGCGGAACCAACCAATCGCAAACGCTCTTCGTCACTCACGCTGAATGTCGGACGACCCAGAACCGCGAACGGTGCGTACACAACGTGATCAGTGTCTGGACATGAAGATGTAGGGCATTTCGTAGTGCAAAAGGGAGCAGAGATGAACAAGAGTTTGGTTTCCTCATCTTCCATGAAGTATTCAGCACATGGTGAAGAATTCTCGAGATAGTCAAGGCTTTCGACCTCAGCGCCAGACTCTAGAAACTTGCGGCATTGCTTCTGAGACCCGGTTTCGGAAGAAGGAGCGCTGAGCGAGCATACCTGGATGGTGATGAGTTGAGAGCAGAGCGGATCGCTGGTTATGGGGCATCGAGCCACACTATCCGTGGTTTCCAGAATGGAATCAGCGATCTGATCTGCCGTGACAGCACAGTTTACCTCTGCCAAAGCCTCCTGAGTTCTCACGAGCAATTTTGTAGCCCATGTAATGGCCTCACTCCGATACAAAGCTGCACTTTTACTCTGTTCGGCACTATTGACCTCTCTGGGTTCTGCACGAGAGATAAGGTTGTATCCACCCTTGATGGTTACTTGACTGCCTTCCTTCTCCAATACAAGTCGTGCTATGCATCGCTTCCCGCGGCCACAGCGACCAGTTCTAACCGATTCATCCAGGGAAAAGTCTTCCAAATCTCCTCCACCACATGAGCCACTAGTGCGGAACAGAGGGGAAAAGCGTGGAGGGATTACACTACCGAACCGTTTGGCATTTGAGTGGATAGGTGTGAGCGCATTCGACAGGAAAAATGGGACCTTAACGGCGTTGACGTTGGTTCGAAGGTGTGGGATAGAGCGGAAATACCTGTCTACACTCACAATATGATTGTAATAGAGTCGGGGGACGCTGTTTTTGCCCACCGTGAAAAAAGCAAGAGCTGCAACGGCAGTCACAAGCAAAAGAACATGCGAAGACCGGCGCTTCAGAACGGAGTGCCATTGATTGGGACGCATCGATAAGCGAGGTGGAGTAGTAGCTGCAGCTGCAGCATCAGAGGAGTGCGCGACGGGGATGGACGAGTAGGAGTCGATTATCGGAGTATCCATTGATGTGCAGATAGGAATGCAGAATCGAGCAGCTCCGCTAAGAGCATTGGGCGCCTTTTGTACGATGAACGGCTGTGAGATATTCTCCCAGGGAGATAACTTATCTACCAGGGCTGAGGGGTGAGCTGAGTTTTCTGAGTTACCATTGTACATATCTCATCTACTTTATTGGTTTGTGTTGCTTCTTATAGAGTACGGACAAGTTGTTGCCATACAGGTGAAGTTCTAACGGAAATGTTTGTCCCCACTCAATGAAGACGCGGTCCATCACTTCCAACATTTGGAGTCTGCATCTCTTACGATAAACATGAGTAGAAAAGGAAATGAATCTGTAGTGCATCTTTAATCTACTTTGTGTACTTGTGGAGAAACTATTTGAAGCAAGTATCATACAGTAAAACATTATGCCTACCGAAGTTGAGTTGAGAGATGCGGAAAAGATTTTTTACCAGTTTCTCATACAATAAATGCTTGCTTGTACTTTTCATCCTTCGTGAAAATGTTTGGTTTATTGACACTGAACATTTGGGCCTTGTGCAACAGTTTCATGGCCTCATGGAGCAGCAATGTCAGGGATTTGAAACTTTGGCTGTGCTGCCGTGCGCAGTTGTCCTGGTTTGTTTGTCTGGTTCGCAAAAAAGGCCTAGTGCGCCGGGATGTTTTAATTGCATGCTCAACTGCGAACACGACGAGCGGAAATGCGTTTGTACCAGCAATTTTAGTCCGCAAGACTCACCGGCTGGAGACAGTCACACTCACGCGATGGCTTCAGCGGTGGAACATCTTGTTCCACCGCTGAAGCGATCGCGGAGTGTGGCTGTCCGGGAATGTGCAGCGACATGCGTCTTCGCGCAGGTCCGCCGGCAGAGGAGTTACGAATTCAGAATCATATTTGCGTGTTGGTGCTCGTGCAGGATCGCATATCCCCACGTGTATGACGTGGGTACCATCTGGATAAAATATCTCCGTTCAAACGAGCTTATCTCGGACGCAGATTTTGCTCTCTCCGTCACCATCGCTAGCTTCTTGGATGCAAGTTGGAAAGCTGGCCCCCGGAAGCACAGATTTGCGCCATCGTCGAAATTATCATATTCATATGCACATATATATCTCGCAAGACTTTGGTCTCTCCTGTTCGCGTTGCGAAGGAACGAGGACTTTGCCGTTCCATACACTGTTCTTGTGTATTTGGTCCTCTGACGGCGTCTACGCCCTCGTCGCAGTCCTGCGACTCGAATCGTCAGCGGGAAGTGAATCGACGGCAACCACATGCAACCATTAGGACACAAGCTGCAATAGGAACAAGCCAGCCTGCCGCACGTGCTGCCAGCAATCTCATTCCATCCCGAGGTTAAGACTTGCGCACGCACTCCAACTCTCTATGGATCCTGCGCACGAAGCAGTGGAGCGATGGCGCACAAGCTTTGCTTTTTCCATGAAGTTGTTGTCGAGGGTAAAGCATGCCGGGGACTCTTCGCATCCTGCGCCATGTTTGACGATGGGGCAGGGCCGTATTTGTGACTGATTGACTACGACTGAAAAAAGATTTAGTCATTTTAGTCATAGCAAAGTTTAGGTTCTTTTCGATGGTTTATTCGACGACGAACTACAATGATACTGAATTACGACCATAATCACAAAAATTTGAGGTTAAACATGCTTTGTTGCACAAAAATGAACTCTAGAGGTTTTCAAAAAAATGTTTGAAACCATTCAATTTATTTCAAAGTTTTGTTGGAAGTAGGCTCAAACACGATTATTTAGGGCACACTACTCTTATAAATGCACCGAAGATGCTTTGGTGAACGCCGTTGCGTGTAAAGTTTATAATTTATGAAATGGAGCAAAAAAAATATTTTAAAGCTTTTAATGACTAAAATGACTGACTACCTGCTTTTTGTGTTGTGACTAATGACTAAGGGAAACGAAATTTAGCCAGTCACAAATACGCCCCTGGCTGTGTGTATGTTTTGAATAGCTTTTAAGCTCTCCAACGCTGATGAACGCATTTTGTTCAACATTTCCTTCACTCGGTCAGGTTCTAGCACACTCTCTACCGACGGTGGATACTGCGGAAGCGCTACTGTCCATGCTGGTAATTGTGTCTCTTTCTATGAATGGGATACTGTGATACAAACTAATTAATTAATACCCACATGAAAAAAATTCAGACACATGTTTGAGTCTTCTTCTCTAACCTACATATTCTAAGCGTTGAACCAAAATGAAATTCTCGCTAATATATATGTATTGTGTTCTCATATTTATCAGAAACAATTTCATATCCTGCAAACACTTGAATGACGGGCTATCGTCAATACGTAAAAAGGGGAATTTAGTTCTTTGTATTTTGTGTTCGCGACTCGTCTGAGACAACTACCAACATTATTCACCTTTCAATGAACAAAGTAATGACTAAAATGTTCTCCTCTGCTTACCATGAGAGGAAAGTCGATGAGCAGCCGGCCGAAAACGTTCGCGGCAAATTTCGAATTCAATTCCACCGCGGGCAGAAACTCAAAATTCGAAGTGTCTCAGAATTAAGTGATGGTTTTGCTGAATGTGAAATAATCGATGATGAGTCGACGGATAGTCTTTCTGTTCGTCTGGTGCGGGATCCATTTATTCTGGGACTACAAGAGTATTCAAGAGACGTAACTCCAAAACGCGCAGGTCTGCCGTGTCTGGAGGAGGACAATGAATGTGACTCTTTAGTTTGTGGTCATGCTTCACTGCGATTCTCGGATAGTTCTGATAGTAGGAAAAAGCTGAAGAAAAAAGTGGGTAAGAAATTCCGCTGGCATTTGTGCCGCCGTTTTTGCTCTCTGTTCAAGCGAAAGTGAATTGACAGCTAGTCATACAAGAGAGCAGTTTCAAAGCTGCCCAGCAGTTCGGAAAAAATAAAATCTACAAACGCGTTTCCTATACGAACAACGCGTCGACGACGACGTTGGCAGAGGCGCTCGCGCGACTGAGAGCACACTACAAAGAGCCGAATACAATCGCGCCTCTCCCAGAGCAGCAACCGCACGTCCCGCAGAGGAGCAAGCTCGCTCGACGCGCCGAGCACAGGTCGGGCGGCGCGGTCGAACGGCGCGAGCATCGAGCCGACGCGCCGCGCGGCGCGCACATCGCACCGAGCCAGCCAGTGGGCACAGCACCCGCGCGTGCGGTCGGCGCCGGCGCAGGGCTGGCACGAAGAAGCATCGTCAGGCGGTGTCAGCGCGCATCCGTGTTCCCCGTCACACGCGTCCGCACCGTTCGCATGCCATCGCGCGGCGGGGAGCCTGAGACGCCCACGCGCGCAGCGTGTATTCAGCACGTGCGCCCGTGACCGGGCACCACGCGCAACTCCGCACCAAACCGCCTTCGCGTATCAGAGGCGCTGCCGCCGTCGCTCTGCTCCCTGCGTCTCACACTCGCCGCCTCCCTGCGCGCGGGCGAATGACGAGAACGTAATGCGCTCGCCGCGAGCGCGGCCACGTTGGGGCGCGCGCATCACGCGCACGTGGCGCTTCATTCCGCCGCCACGCACATGCTGCACCGCCCCGACGCCTCCCGTAACACACGTGTCCACGCTGTGAACGAAGTGTGTGATCTGGGCGAGTGGCCACGTGCCCATGTGTTTGGGTGGTGCACGATCTCCGACAACGAGAGAGAGAAGCACTTCGTGCTTCCACAAGCGCTTCCCGAACACATCGGCGTGAGCCTGGAGCGTGGTTTTCGGGGTGTCGCTCTTCGCCTCGCTCCTTTCCGTTGCGATATTTTAGTGCGCTGAGATTGTGCCCGCAAACAGGCTCCGCACAGTTCCTCGCACTGCTTCCGCAGGGAACCATCTGGAGGCGTAGATACAAAAAGCGAGCGAGCAGGCAAAGCAAACAAACAAGTACACGCGGCTAGAAGCGCGGCGTTTACCACAAGCCCCATGTGAGCGACGCCCATCACAACACCCAAGTCGTCAACTTAGTTGCCGCTGCTCGCTGTCGGTGTGCTCCGCGCGCTCTCGCTCATCGCCTCGTACCGTCCGTCACGGCACCACCGCCGCCAGCGCGGCGAACCCGCGTACCGGCTGCCACAGCGAGCGCACGTGGCACGCACTTTCGACCACGCCCACGGCGTTGGGCGCGCGCTCCACTTCGGCCCGCCAGGAGCACCAACTTACCCGCCGCCGCAGCGGCGCACATGGCACGCAGCTACGCCCACGCCCACGCCCACGCCCACAGCTTTGGGCGCGCGTCTCACTTCGCATGGGGAGAAATGACGATCATCTCGCGACCGTACCTGCAGCACGGCCCCATCCACTTTTGCGCACAGCTGCGGAACACGGGAAAGTGTGCGTTGGCCAACACCCAACACGCCGCTGAACCGCGACTGCGAGCTCTGTAACCGCTTTTTCCCGGAAGAGAGCATGAGTGGCGCTGCGCGCTTGTTTGGCAGGTGGTGGTGAGCAAAACGGTGGGCATGCACGAGGGGGAACGTTGTTGTCGGCAATTGAGATTGCGAGCTTGCAGTGGGGGGATTAACATTGTGTCTCGTGCACACAATTTTGTGTCCAGCTTTCACCGACGACATCGAAACCAATTCGTCCCGATCACTCGTCTCTTCTGAGTCTGCCTGCGTCATGGCTGCTGCCGTGCGCCGTGCGTCCACGAAGCCTTTCATGCCTGGCAACCCTTCACTCATCTGCAGCTATAAATGTTTGCTCTGCGAACGCAACTCCTCACCAGCATCACCCCATACGCTGTACTACACACGCCCGCCACACAAGCCCGCCACACAATCCCTAACGTCCCTCACGCAACCCATCATGAGCTTTCTCGTGTGCATTTTGGTCGCTCTCTTCCTTTTCACGAAGATATGCGCGCAGCAAACGTTCGACATCATCTGTTCTTCGAGCGGCTGCATGGTTTCACGCTGCGGAGCTGTAGCCTTTTGTGCAAACGACACCAGACTGCAATTCACTCAGGAAGAGGGTTACTCTCATTTCTTAAAAGCCGAAGCCACTATCCAAAGCGGCAACGCGATCAGACTGGAGGTCACTAAGCATTTCTCTTTTCCTGAGAAGCTGTTTTCGTTTTCTGGCTCGGTTTGGGACACTATCACTCATCGCCAATCCACTTTAACGCCGGACGTGCGTGAATACGTACAATGGTGGTTTACATCGGGAAACCCATCATGTGTCATGGAGTTCAGCAAACTTTCGAATAGCACCGCGGAAATGTTTGGTGGTAGCAATCTTGCTGGGCTTGTTTGTGTATTCAACGGAGCAACATACGTCACTCAGCTCTCCAAATCCAATGCGCCTGCGTGCAACGGCATCTATGTAGCGCCAATGTATTTCCCATGAACCCTGCAGTTTGGCATGTCATTAAACTTTCCAAAATACTCGTAGTGAGCTTGCCCTACTCTCCTCTTTACTTGCAGTCTAAACAGACACGAACATGCGCGCAACCCTAGACACACGTAAAAAAACACCTTTTACAGCTCCGAAACCGGTTTCAAGTCGTCTACCACAAACACTATGCCTTCTTCACTCTTTTCAGAACGCAAAACGGGCGAGGTAAGAATCCTCTGATGTTCTCCCTTTCGAAACGTTCGACACGCCCACTGTAATGGGTCACTGAGCTTTGCAAAGCGGATTCTCCGAGTACCGAGGCAAACCATCGAAAGGAATAGGGACAGAGCAAAAACAGCCGCAACAAACGCCAGAAGTGCGTTGGGAATCAACGTCTCCTGCACTGTTGATACGGTTATTGGGCATTTCGTGTACCGAGACCCGGCAAACATTCGTCTTCGAGCTTCATAGGGATCAGTGATTCCCTCTTCTGCCAGAGCCTTTGCCTCACGTTCAGCAATTACTTTCAACAAAGGTTCAGTATCGAAAAACACCAATGTGCGAATGAAATCCGTCACAACTGCGGGGTTCGTCATATTTTCTAGAAAGAGCACATCAAACACGTACGAGGAGTAAGTGAAATCGCCTTCCTTGAACGTTAACACGCAGTTGTTCTCGTAACACCCGATTGTCTTTCCAGCCCCTGTCACTGTCTTAAATTGTCCAATCCATGCGAATTCAACCTTGAATATTGGCGTGTCGGAGCATGTGAAACTGTTAGAAACCATGCTTACGTTACCTCCCATTTGAGTGAACGAGGTGTTGTCAAACTTAGCACATTGAGCTTCAATAATGTCAACTCTGTTATGCAAATCCTGCGTATCATTTTCCCTGGTGAGTGTATCAACCAAAATACAATCTTGCGACTCTATTACCGGGGTTTGCACTGGGTCACTGAAGTTGGATACCACAGCTTCAAAAGCAATGAACAACAATAAGCAAATGACCGTGAAAAGCCTTGATCGCCTGAGATGAGATTTGAGGTTTACATGCCCTCCTTTCCGAAGCCGAGTACTTTCAGAAATCGCATTTGCCGCTCCAAGACAGTATAGAGTTAATATTTCA
Source organism: Gracilaria domingensis (assembly GCA_022539475.1). Taxonomy (NCBI): domain Eukaryota; phylum Rhodophyta; class Florideophyceae; order Gracilariales; family Gracilariaceae; genus Gracilaria; species Gracilaria domingensis. The sequence goes on along the minus strand of VCMS01000123.1, from coordinate 89,356 downwards.
GACAAGGCGAAGACGAGCGTGATTATGAGACTGACAAATGGGGATTTCAACGGAATCACAGTCATTTTCCTTTCTTCTTCCACGATATGCGTTGATGAAAGAAAGAAGAATGGCTATTGACTTTGTGAAGAAACGTGGGAAGAAAGCCATGGAAATCCAACTAGATACTTTGTGGAGAGTATGGTTGTATTTCATTCAATACATTTTCAGTCCTCGATAGTGCGCATCTTGGCGGTGTACTTCGTGACAATGCAGTATTCGTGTTACAAAGAAGGATAACTACCTGAAATACCTGATATTTTTCGCGCCATATACAGTCGTGTTCACAACCTTTTGGTACCTCAAGGCTTCGACTGCGGCAACTCTCGCTGGTGCTCTTTAGACCCGTGCCAACTGGACAAACATATGCTCAGCAGCATGCGGTCATGGTTTGGATTGAATCAAGCTGTGTAAAGAATTGATCACGTTATGATAGCGTCCAACCATTTGGTGAGGGACATTTCCCTTGGCACGCACATATTCGAACAATCCTGCGAGCTCAGCACATACTGTAGAGCAATACGAGGACAACAAAAGCTTCGTGGATTTTGCTGCATTCTTCGAGAAGAAATATCAAGCATAGCAACTGAAGAAACGAAAAAAACTTCATTCCGCAGCTTATATGTGATATTATGTGTGCTCGTTTTGCGTCTCCTACACGTTCCTACTGAATGCTGTAGGGGCATTAATTTGTTGTCAGAAAAGTGCGAAGAAGAACGGAGAAGCTTGAAGAGGGAAGAATGTGTTGCCGTGTCGCAAGTTGGCACTAAGACGGCATGTACTCCTCCTAATGGATGAATCTGGTGTGAATAGTAACATCGGGCATGGTGCACTGGTGATTTGAACAAGGGCTTCCTTGTAAACAGTTGTTCAGCATGGATCGCGCAACTTGTCAACGCAGTTCACCATGCAAGTGGTCGAAAGTAGAAACTCGTTGAGAGCATAAAACACAGGAGCATGCCAAGAAAACGTACCGCCAGAGATGTGTTTGCAATTGTGTCTCCCACTCGGAAGGAACCACCCCGCCGTTTCGCCGCAGCGCGCCACGACACTATGAAGCGATTTTGTTTGTTACTTATGATCACGACAGTTCTGGTGCGGTATGCTAACGCCGTGGTCGGCTCTACGGTATACATCTTTTGCCGGCCCGAGGGATGTGTTACGGACGCCGGCATACAAGCAATATGCGACAAATCCAAACTACCGTTTCTTGCAGATACGTCCAGTACACACTTCATTCGCGCGCAAGTCCTTTCGGAGCAAGTGGTGTTCCATACTTGGTACCCCTTTTCACTCGAGTACATGCTCGCATGAGGTGGATGACTATATCCATGCCGACTATAATTCCATGGACATCCTAAGGAGGATTGGACTGCTTCACAAGAGGCCACGGATCGCTCTACAACGATAGCCTAGCAAGGCGTCCAAGACAGCAACAAGATCGGGCGCCGATCGTCAGGATGTCGCGAAGAACGACGGTGGCATCGACTTGTTTGACGTCGTGGTAGATTGCAGAGTGTTGTAAGGAGTCAACCCAGCACATTGCACGCTCGGATAGCCCGAAGGATAGCTATTATTGTAGCGCAGAGATCACAAGACATCTGTGTCTTGTTGTGCTTTGGTAAAGAAGAAGGCAAGGAATGCATCCTTTCTGCCTCGTGTGCGCGCTGTCGCACAAGTCGCACACGTGGAGCGCGCCGTGAGCACCACGCGCGCGCCATCGCGGGGGGATGCAATCCCCGAGTCCGCTCCCACGCGCACAACGTGTATTCATGCGCCCGTCACGTGCGCCCGTGGCCAGGTGCCCCGCACACCAATCGCCTCCCGTCCGCGCTGAACGCGCAACTCTGCACCGAACCGCCTTCGCCCATCAGAGACGGTGCCACCGTCGCTCCGCTCCCTGCGTCTCACACTCGCCGCCTCGCTACAGCCGCGCTGGACGCCACTCGCATCCAGCTTCAGCTGAAAGCAACATAATGTAGTGCCAAGACGTAGCGTTCCACAGTGATTTTATTTCATATGCTACTCAGTCAATCATTAGTCATTTATATTTCTATAAAGTCAGTCAGTCACAAATGCGGGCCTGCTGCTGACTGTTCACATTGACATGTGCAACCGAATGCAGTTGAACACGGTGTGGAGAATGTCTTTCAGTCGCTCATTTGTTCTGAGCAATGGCGCATTAGATTAGATACAGAAAAATCTGAGGCCGCTCGGATAATTATTCGAAATCAAGTTAATTATAGAACTTGAGTGAAACTAAATTAAGATATTAAGGAGAAACAAAATCAAACGCATTAAATTTCTGAAATCCTCTTATCACCGAGCTATTTACAGCAGAAATTAAAACAAAATAAATACTTTAATATGCTAATATATTTCTATAGCGGTGTATATCCAGGGTCGTATTTGTGACTATCAAAATAGTAAATTGAGTAGTCAGTAGTCAACAAAAAATGGCATACCGACTAGTCACAACCCTCTAAAAATAAGAAAAGAATAGGATGATCACTATTCGTTTTGCTAAAGTCGTCAGTTAATTTCTATTATTTCGCAAAAAAGTAAGTCACAAATACGGGACTGGATGTTTTCAAGGAAGCTTCCAAACAAGGATATCGGGGGGTGAATACTTGTCACTATGATTTCTAGGAACGCAGAAGAAGTTTTATTACAGCGCAGGGACACGCGGAGCTCTGGAGATGCTCTTCAGTGCGCGGCGCCGGCGGCCGCGGAGCCGGCGGCCGCACCGCCGACGCCCTCGTCTTACCGCTCGTCTTCGTCCAGATCGCGCCATCGGGGGTCTTGCTGGCCGTACAGCTTTGGTTGTTTTCGTTTTCCCAACCCTCCCAACCCTGAGAGGAGCGGCATCTCTCTTGTGGAGAGATGCCGTGTGCCATGGACGATGTCCATACGCACGACGAAATCATGTCCGGTCTCGTTGCCCCCTCCTCTCCAAGACGTAAATGATCTTCAGAGCATAAGCACGTCCCGCAGCGGACAATAAAGGTACAAAACTGGGAAAGCGGTTGGGCTCGACTGGACATTGCATCTAGCTTGTACACGTAAAAATAATTTTGAGGCTCTTACAGTTTCCACAACTGAGGGAAAACGGAGCGTCTCAGCCAAAATGAAACGATAGAGCTAAAAATCAAAGTTATTCCTACATATGAATATGTAGGAAGAATATGTATATTCTTTACCAAAGATGAAAAATTCTTTACGGAGCTAAATCAAGTTCGTTTTCCCAACGGTTTCCTACAAATACATTTATATAATATACATGTGAGACCTTTGCAAATCAAATTGCATGAAAGAAATAAGAGTATAACTTCTCATAATCTCTTTGATATCTTTAGAAGTACCAATTAACTCAACCCCAGACCCGAAGATCAGTCCTACAAATATATGGTCCTGCCCTGCTTCACATCAGCGACCCAAAAACTCACATCACTACCTAAGCAGAAGCACAAAAACACACGCACATAAAAGCTTTACTATTTCTTAATGGATCGCAACGACAGAAATTCAAACCAGCAGCATTTTCGTGGGAAGACCTCCCATCGAATTCGAAAGCAGAATCGTAACCAGCGTCAACGTCAGGGGCTTTCAATCCAATCCAGCCGGTCTGACCAACTTCGTTCATTTCCTGAGGTAGATAGACAGGCCGAACGCATTAACGTGAATATACCATTCCATGCTCGTAACGAGTCTGTATTGGGCTCGTTCTATATCACGGCTGCTCCAGTTTCCACTGCTTCTGTAGTGGCTCTTACGAACGCTGGGAATCAAAGACAGGTCATTGATATGGATTTTGGCCAGTCCACAAACTTGTCTTCGGCTTCAAGCCTTCCGCATAATCATGCTGGTTCCCGACCACCAAGGGCGTCAAGTGCATGGCACCATTCCAACCCGATTCGAATGCCAGCGAATGATGCGCCAAGGAGTGACGAGCCAGGAAATCGTCGCGGTCATACCGAAAGGCGTATCAGAGGTGGAATTTTTGGTGCCAATAATAAGTGCCGCAGTTGCAGGTTGGCCATTCGAAGTGATTTCCACCGATGCAGAGAACTTCCATGCTCGGTTGAGGATTGTGGGTTCATAACTCTCCGCAAGTCTTCGTTACGACGTCACGAACACACACATGTTTTGCATTGGCCATATGTGTGTCCAAATTGTGGAGCTCGGTTCACCCGAAAGGACAATCTGCGAAGACATATGCGGGACAACTGTCGTAGAGAACAACGTTAAATGAGCTTCTAGTCATGAAACTGAAGGTTTTCCTCGGATGCTAACGATGTAGTTTTTCAACAATTTAGAAGCTGAAAGTTTATGATACACGTGTTTTAGACCGCGTATCAACAACTGCATCCCATCAGCCGCAAGCTGCTGCTCAGAGAGCAAGTTCTTTCCTACGCAGGCAAGTGAGGTGAACAGAGGGAAAGCCATCCACTTGAGACTCTGCAAATCTGTGCTGAGCTTGCTCAGAGTAGATCGAATCGACAATTCGAACAACATTTTTCCTTTGGTGCAGGGCATCTAATGAATGAGACCTACGTGCATTATTGTTCACCTTCTGGTGGATCTCTATTTTGGGAAACGGCCGTTTGGGAAGGGACTAACGTGAAGTATCAGCTTTACATTAATGGACGTTTTGGGTGATTTCGGTGGAGCAACAGACGATTCAGACGTACAGAACAGAGGATGGATTGGGATACACGGCGCCACGCGGGACAAAGAAGATCGTGACGACGAAACGAGACGCAGAAAGCAAACCTGCTGTGCCGAGCGATGAGGGGTTCAGACTGTACATAAAATACGATGATTGTATGTGAAGTTGATGGCAATATCGGTGGCGGAGTAGGAGGATGGGTCGAACGGCAGGATAGCGACTCAAAAGGAGGATGTGAAACAGAAATTGAGTTCGGATACGATGCGACCAATTGCTGAAACTCTCTTGTTCGTCGTATCAGTGCTTTGAGAAGCAAGCTTCCCCAAGGGAAAATTTCGCAAAGCTCCTCTGCTCAAAAATTTGATAGAGTATGCCTTAAGACAAAATAGAAATTAAATACTCTCAAGTAGTCATAACTGATATTTAGTTTTAATTAGAATTTATTGATAAATATATTATTTATGGTATCTAGAAGTGACAGAAGTGGCATGAAACAATTGGCTATGGCGCATATTTAGATGGTTTCAAATTTATAATAGTTGAGTAGCTAACGAAACTGAAAAAAGATTTGATTGGGGTTTATTTCTTGCGATTTCAACACAGTAACACTTTCTGACCGTCTTTTGAAAATGGTGTCCCAAAGTTTAAAAGTTTTAAACTGTTTTGCTCTTTGTTTATGATGAAAAACTTTGTCTTGTTTGGTGCCAAACTTTTGGCAGTGGTGATGACAATACATTTCAAATGATGACGCCAATGTAACTTTCAGGATATGTACAGGCATTCTCTCCAAATTGGTGAGATAGAAGAAATCTTCTCTGAATTTTAATTTGTTGGCGGCAGTAGATCTAATCTCTAGGAGGTCCCCAGAAAAGGAAGAAAATGCGCCGTGTGACACGGCGCATTTTTTTATACTTTTTTATTGCCTAATTATGCTAACATTAAAGAAGAACAATCTGTTCAAAATATAAGCGGTTCGTTTCGAGGTTGTACCAAACAGTAGATTCAGAGCACCTAAAAGAAACTACTTGCAGCTTTAAAACAGGTTTTGAGTTGAGCAATTGATCGATTAGCTCAACATTAGCTGAGACCTTATGTTAGTAGAAGCTTTGCTATAATGAGTCACGACACCTACTGGTGCTCTATCGTGTATTTCTACGACTGGGTAAAGTGTTGGATGCCAACGGCAAACTGCTGAAGTGCCTCGCCATGTGCACCAATGTCCGCAGTAGGAGACTTACACAGCCACAGTGCGGCGCTGTCATCGAGTTACAATTGTATGTGCTGGATTCTTGTAAAGCAGCGGATTAGTCAAGTAGTGCAAAAATGGAAAAATTACCATATAAGAAACATTATTGAAATATATTTAAAAGCAAAAGTGAGATGTGCAAATAAAAAACGAGTTCTGCACCATGTGAGAAACCGAGCATTTTTTAACATCTTCTTAGTTCCAAGCTTGTATTTTTGAAACAGAAATCTATATTCTATGCTTAGATCCAGAAACTAGAATACTTGGAATACTTCAGATCTCTTGCTAGATCTTCAAAATGTAGAATAGACATTATTGTTTCACTTGGGTACAGCTCCATGAGCGATCTTTAATGTTTTGGTGTAGGTGAGAGTGTCTCAGTAAAGACTGAAAAACACCAGCTCGATTACAAAGTAATCTAGCTACGCGAGCATCTAGAAGATGCGTCATGTCCCTGAAAAAAGCTACAGGCGAGGGTGGGTGGGAAAAAAGACAGATCTCTCGAAGACCCTTCGTCAAAGTCGCAGAAGGTTGTGATGGATCGATGCTGGTCGGAGTCAACTGCCCGCTGCCGCTCCGACGACTTCCATAAATACAGAACTGGCAGCGGGCAGGACGAGCAAAGATCCAGTCACAGTTCCCAAATTTTCCAATAAATCTACTTCCTCGGCCGGAAAATCCATAGTCTGTTATTGCATCGCAGAGATCACAAGACATCTGTGTCTTGTTTAATTTTGTTAAAGAAGGAGGCAAGGACCGCATCCTTTCTGCCTGGTTGACTCTCCATAGAACGATCTAGAGTCGTGATAGTCGGACTTGGCGCGGCGTACAAAGAGTAGAAGGAGCTGGCAGGCATTCTTCATCACCGACGAACGCCCACGAGAGGCGAAACGCTGAGCCGGAAGAGATTGACTGAGTGCGTCGTGAAAGGCACGCTCAGCGAGCATGCAGGCTCTGACAGGACCGAGGCGAATCGAGATGTCCGTGTCCTCAGCGTGCGCGGGAGAAAGCATGGGGCAGCAGAAGGGGGTGCCTTTCTGCGGCGGTGGTACGGCAGTACGTGGTCGTTGTTACAGCGCAGCAGCAGGCACGGCCAGGAGCTCCACGAGAGGATGCGTGATTTCGTTAATTTTGTAGTACGTTGCACGCGTTTCACCGCGCTGTACTTGTTGTAACAAAATTTGTCGCAGTGCTTTTATTGGTTTTGGTGGCTGGTTTGCATTCATTGACACGGTTCGATGGTCCAAACTCGATTCCACTCACTCATCGCCTGTCTGTGACATGCGGACGAAGGCGACCAGAGCTGACCGCATGTGTCGGCTCACCTGCTGGCCCTCTCCTCGTCTCGCAGCATGAGAGCGTCATTAACCCCTTTCAGCAGGCCAGCACAAAATTGTTTAGTTCAATAAATGACGCATACTTCTACACTCGGGACATAAATACACACGTTTGTATACGATCTCAGTCATGAGAGTTCTGTGCGAAGATGGAGTAGATGGTCTTGATAACTCATCCTCTTCCCAAACTAGATGATGTTGGATTTCGGGTCCGTGTGTTCTGCAATCTCAAGATCTACTTCCGCATTTCCTGGTACTGTATGTTGCAAATGGGAGAGAATTGTAGTCATCAGTAGATGTTAGAGTTGGGTGAGCTCTGGTTTGCGAGAGGTGTCGGCCTGCGAACCGTGAATTCGGTGTCATTCTTCATGCCAAGCATTTGGAAGGGCAAGTGCCGAGAGAGGAGCAATTCCATCATTTGCTCGCCAGTGATACCTTCGGAACAAAACCCGAGAATTCGACGCCGTATTATACCAAACGGGTCCAATCAAGACTAATCATCACCACCATTACACGTCACAAGATGTACTCGATCCCCGTGGGACGCACGGCTGCCTCAATATCAGACATACACTGGCAGAACCACATAGCAAAATCTCGAGAGCTTCCTCGCTACCACATGTGCGCACCCACTCAACGTCTACCTCCCAACTTTTGACGCTTCATCACCACTCATCCTCACCAGCATATAAACTTTCTTCGCCATCCATCGCAAGCTTGGTCTTGCTCCACTTCGGGGATTGTTTCTTCTCCTCTTTCTTGTTCACGACAATATTACCATGTACTTTCGCATCCAAGTTTTGCCCGTAATTGTGTTGCTCATTTGTCTCGCTTCTGGCAGTGGTGAAAGTTCGTGCGTGTCGCAGTCCGATTGGAGTCGCTTATGGCAAACGTTTGAAAAGAAGTCATCTCGACTTGGGCTCCCGGCGAGTGCTGGAACATGTTTACGTTCTCGGGCGATGAGCTTTATCCCGGAAGTTCGCGTCATAGATGGCGAAAAGATAGACTGCTATCATCAACAGACAGTCGCTCAGTATGTCGCCCAATCGCTGGTGAATTGTATGTGGTCGTCGGAAAGCTTGCCATCACGCCTGGTGCGCTACAACGACAAGTCACCCAGGGTTATCAATGAGAGGTCAATTGTACCGTTTCCGAAACCAGTGGTGAATGTTCTCAATACTCAACCCAGAGACCAACTGCACCATCCACATCAACCTTTTACACCAAGTAAGCCGTACCAACCGCGTGAACCGCGTCAAACACGCCAACCGCAAAAGCCACGTCAGCCGCGTCGACCGCGCACTCGTCGTTGTCTATGCTCTACTGGCTGTCACTTCTGCTGTGTGTTGACTGGGATTGGTGCTAAAAAACAATGTTTTAACCTCGTATGTAAGCCTGGGACTGGTTTCTGCGCTTGAAACAGGAGGTGAAGTTTCCTCGCCTTTCTGTGTGGAGTTCACCAATTGTTGATAGATACCACGTTCACATTGTGGAATTTCGCTGATCCTGTTCAACAGTTGCAGTAGATTTCAGCCAAGTTTCCCCTGGAAGGAGCTGGAAATACCGCGTTTTTAGCAATCTTGGACTCTACCCTATTCCAGAATTCAGTTTGGTTTCCTGAAAACAGTGTTCAAATTAAATATAAAAAAGGTCTGTGAATGAAATGTCAAGTAAAATATAGGAGATTGAGCGACGCGATTAGTTCCATGAGAGCCAATTTCATGTTATATCTCTCACGAGTCCAAAGCAGCGCACGCATGGAAAGATTTTCTCAGGGGCGTATTTGTGACTGACTAAATTTAGTTTCCCTTAGTCACTAGTCACAACAAAAAATCAGGTGGTCAGTCATGTTAGTCATTAAAAGCTTTGAAATATTTTTTTTGCTCAGTTTTATCAACTTAACACGCAATGGCGTCCACCAAAGCACCTTCGGTGCATTTCGCAAGATTTATAAGAGTAGTCTGCGCTACGTAATCGTCTTTAAGCTTACTCGTAACAAAAAATCGAAATAAATTCAATGTTTTCAAACAATTTTTTTTTGAAAACCTTTGAGTTTATTTTCGTGCAACAGGACATGTCTAACCTCTAATTTTTGTGAATATGTTCGTAACTCGGTAACACGGTAGACTTCCGCGTTTAATACACCATTGTAAAGAACCTAAACTTTGCTATGACTAAAATGACTAAATATTTTTTACCGTCGTAGTCAGTCAGTCATGAGTCACTCATTTTTTAGCTTAGTCAGTCCGTCACAAATACGGCCCTGGCTTTTCTTCCTTATATATCCTAGTGTCGTCAAGGTCTATACTTTGAATACCAAAACTGTCGTGAGTAACGAGAGAGCCGACATTAACTGTTTTCATAGGCACAAATACAACAATATTGTTTTATCGTTTAAGCCATGGGCCGCAGGACGTGTGGTGCTCGAAGTGCGGTAGAAAAGTCGCGCTGTCGAAGTACGTTAGTCACGTGAGCATCTGGGAACCAGGAAATGTAGAACTATAGTAAATGTAAATGTAGTGAGTCTTAGAGAAATGGATTATATTTTTTTTTGTTTAGTGAAATAGCTGCGAGTTTATTCTTTGAGAAACAATCACAGAACGCACCGCAGACCAGGCCGTATTTGTGACTGACTGACTAGATAGAAAAATAAATGACTAGCATATGCAATTTAATGCAAGTCAAATTTAGTCATTTACAGTACAAGTCCGGACAAAGACACGTGGCAACCTAACAACCACTAATATTCCTACACTTGTGTAATGTGATAGGTTGAATGGTTTTCAAATGAAGTTGATAGAACTGAATTGATGTCGCAAGATATATCTGATTGTGAATTGTGTTGCGTCATATCTGATGACAGTACAGATTACATTAGTACTTGGTAGTGATATGATATCTAGTTAGAGTTTGAATGGATACTTTGATGTGTCTTCTGCTGAATTGGACTGTCAAAGTCTAGCGAGCTGGTTTTGAAGGTTTTTAGCTCCTATGCGGTATATAAAGTTACAGACTGGTCAAGGACTTCAGGGTCTGGGCAGTCGAGTTCCAACAACTGGTACAATCGCCTCCAAACGTCGCTGGGGGTCGATTCTTTTGTAATACTTCTAACCATCTCAAGCGCTATCTGCTTCTCTCCCGAAGTTTTCGTTTCCCGTTTTCGGCATCGTAGTTGCTTCCAACCAGGGCATTATGTCGGATGAAGACATTGCGAAGAGAATCCCTAGATTCTTTGCGAAGCGACGGGAGGACTTTGTTTTGTGGACCATGCAGTTCGAGGCTCTTTTGGAATCGAAGGAACTGCTCACAATTGTGAACTCTGACCCAGCAGGAGACGGTAACTTCGAAGCTCTGCCAGATGACGTCAAGCTCAACGTTTCAAAGGCTCGGATGTATTTTTGGTGCAAAGCCTGGGGGACAAACCGCTTCGTTCGATTGCTGGAGAACGCAAGAATCCCTATCTAATGTACAAGAAGTTGCGAGATCGTTATGCCAGTCAGAATGTTGCCTCGAGGGTTCAGTTACAAACAGAGCTCCACCAAAGACGGTATCGCGAGGAGAAGACAATGTCGGAGTACATAGATGAGATGGAGTCTGTTTTCAATCGTCTTGAAGCAATGGACAGTGCAGTCTCGGAGTCAATGCAGGTTGCTATACTGCTGGCCAGCTTTGGCAGCGTTAGTGAATCCCCGTATGGTCCGGGTATCAGCGCATTGCAGACGATGAAAGACGTTGATTTGACCTGGGAGAAGGCCACGGCTCGTCTTCTGCAGGAATATGAAACCAGGGAATCGAACGAAGTAAGCAGATCTCCCTCGAATAGTGGTTCAGAGAAGGCTATGAAGACCTTGGCCGCGGTGCAGTGCTACAATTGTGGCAAATTCGGTCATTTTCAGCGAGACTGCAGGAAGAAGATGAATGTCTCTGTCGACTCCAACAGTCGAAGAGAGTACGCAATGGTCATTCGGAACGTTGCAAGCATGAAGAAGGAGACTTTTATTGTGGACTCTGGCGCAACGAGTCACATGATAAATACTGCCACCCTGACTCGATGGTTTCGACAGATCTCGCCTAGACCCATTGCCCTTGGCGATGGAAGGCGAGTGAAAGCACTCAGCGTCGGAGACCTCGAGCTTAGCGTGGCTAGTAATGATCACTCAACTGTACGGTTCACTCTCAAGGATGTTTTGTATGTTCCTGGCCTCGATTGTTGTCTGATATCTTGTCCAGCATTGGTTGCCGATGGGTATGAGGTATCTTTCAATGGTCATGGTTGTAATGTCCATGGTCATCCCGGAGGTAACGTCTTGTTTCCTATGAGAGATGCTAGTGAACTGTACGAGGTTCAGGGTACTGTGTATCCCGTGCACCGTGATTTTGTTCACAAGGTTTCTGAAAGAGACAGAAATGCTATCAAGATATGGCACGAGAGGTTTGGACATTTGGATCAGAAGAGAGTTCAAGCAATGTCCTCTCAGAACGTTGTGACTGGTCTTCATATGACCGCGAAGTGTGACGTAGGAGTCAGTTGTGTACCTTGCAATGAGGGAAAGATGTCCAGGCTCTCCGTGAAGAGTAGAAGCTTTTCTGCATACGAACCCGGAGAGATTATCTATTCGGACATTTGTGGTCCGCTGTCTGTGCCAAGTATTGGCGGTAGGAAGTTCTTTGTTACTTTCACCGACCACTACTCTTCGTTCAGATATGTCGATCTCTTGAAGACACAAAGTGAAGCTAAAGAATCCTTTATTCAATTTCAGAAGTGGTTTGAGAGACGATTCTCTTGTCTGGTGCGGCAACTTTACTTGGACAACGGTCCAGAGTATGTAGGACTTCGGACTTACTTACGACAAAATGGGGTCGAATGTGAGACCTCTGCCCCGTACACGCCGCAGCAGAATGGGACCGCAGAACGTCTGAACCGAACACTCTTGAACATGACTAGGAGCATGCTTAGACATGCGAGCTTGCCCTCAAAGTTCTGGGGAGAGGCACTATGCACCGCTGTTTACCTCAGGAACATAACTGGTGTTGATAGTAATGATGGAAGGACACCAATGGAGATGCTCACTCAAAAGAAGCCGTACGTTGGCAACTTGAGAACCTTCGGATGTGAAGTATGGGTGCATGTTTCTAAGCGGAAGAAGCTTGAACCCAAGTCCAGACGTTGCATTCTGCTCCGCTGTCTTCCACATTTGAACTATAGGGTGTACGACATCGGAAGTGGAAGGGTTATCACAGCCAGACACGTCAAGTTCAATGAGAGTGTATTTCCGGGACGTGACATATTTTCACACCCTTCACCGGCCTCTGTAGTTCAGGAAGACAATGGTGGTGAACTCTATGAAGAGGATCATGAAGATGATGAACAACCGCACGGAAGTGAATACTCTGAGGTTCCACAAGACACTGGTGCGCCCAACGACAACATTGGGTCAGCAGCCCAGCAGAACGATCAGAGCAGCGCTGTTGGTAGTGTCATAGAAGACTCCAACGTGCATGGTAGCGAGCAGAGTGACGAGAGTGAACACACACAACTCACAGGGTCCGCTCTTCAAGAGTTTCTTACTCATTACCCTGTGAGAAGGTACCCTGACAGAGATCGCCGCGCCCCTGATCGCTTTGGTAGCTCTCATGTAAGTGTCGATGTTGGGAAAGGAGTTCCGCAGAATGTGCAAGAGGCTTTGGATTCCGATGAGGCTCAAGACTGGCGCGTTGCGATCGAAGATGAGTTGAACAGTCTACAAGAGATGAACACTTGGAGCATAGTGACACCTTCGCCTGGCACCAAGATCATTCCGTCGCGGTTTGTATTCGCTCGGAAGACAGATGATGATGGAAACCTGGAAAGGTATAAGGCGAGACTTGTGGCAAAAGGGTGTCAGCAATGGCCCTCAGCGTCTCATTTCGCTCCAGTTGTCGCTTTTGACACAGTCCGAATTGCTCTTGGAATTGCATGCATTCGGAACTATCACGTCCATCAAATGGATGTGAAAACTGCTTTCTTGAATGGAAAGCTCTGTTCCAATGGCGAGAAGCTGTATATCTCTCCTCCGCGTGGACTGGACCTCAAGCTACGACGAGGACAGGCCCTACTTCTTCACAGAGCTCTTTATGGATTGCGGGAGGCCCCAAAGATCTGGCACAAGACATGGAGCGATGCACTGGACAGTATGGGGTTCCATCCACTTGCATGTGATGAATGCTTCTACGTTCTTAAGAGTGATGAGTTCTTTGTCTGGGTGCTCGTCTATGTCGATGATATTCTTCTGGTTGGTCCCGATTTGGAGCTGATTCGCACTGTGAAGTCGAAAATGATGAAACGTTTTTCAATGAAGGACATGGGAGTCGCCTCACAGTTTCTGGGTATTCGTATCACTCGCAGGGAGGGCATGCTCTGTCTCGATCAGAGTATCATGATCGCAAATCTCTTGCAGAATGCTTCGATGGGTGAGAGCAAACCGGTCGCCACTCCTCTCCTTACAGGATCGGACCCAGGAGGCCATAATGAGTTGCTTTCGGGTTCCTTGTCTGAGAAGTATCGAGAACATACTGGTGTACTCATGTATATTGCTTCCCGTACCCGCCCTGATCTCAGTGTCGCAACCAATGTATTGAGTCGAAACCAGAAGAATCCAACAGACTCCGACTGGATTCGCCTGAAGAGAGTTCTGAGGTACTTGAGTGGTACAAGGACCTACGGGATGGTTTGTCAATCGAGTAGTCCAAACGGGTGCACCTTGAGAGCGTTTTCAGACTCTGATTAGGCTGGCGATAAGCGAGATAGGAAGTCTACTACTGGGTTTGTGTTGATGCTGAATGGTATTCCCATCACTTGGCGGAGTATGAAGCAGCGCTCAGTGGCTCTATCGACTACCGAATCGGAGTATATTGCTCTGTCCGAGAGCGTGAAGGTGGTTCTGTGGGTTAGGACTCTGCTCGGTGAACTTGGCGTTCACATTCGAGAACCGACTGAGATCTATGAAGATAACAGCGGAGCGATTGCCTGGGCGTCTTCACAACGACGAGCGAAACACGTGGACATCCGTTATCATTTCGTTCGCGATGCTGTTCAGAAGAGTCTTGTTAGGATTGTGTACTGCCTAACAGATAAGATGGTTGCGGACATGCTGACTAAGCCGCTCCCGATGCAGCGTTTTCGAGATCTGAGGGAGAACCTTGGTATTGTTGATCTTGCGGCAAGGGAGGGATTGATAGAACTGAATTGATGTCGCAAGATATATCTGATTGTGAATTGTGTTGCGTCATATCTGATGACAGTACAGATTACATTAGTAGTTGGTAGTGATATGATATCTAGTTAGAGTTTGAATGGATACTTTGATGTGTCTCCTGCTGAATTGGACTGTCAAAGTCTAGCGAGCTGGTTTTGCAGGTTTACAGCTCCTATGCGGTATATAAAGTTACAGACTGGTCAAGGACTTCAGGGTCTGGGCAGTCGAGTTCCAACAGAAGTCTCAAGTTTTATCTTCACAAAAAGTAGTATACGTAGTTCATAACTAGACCTTAACTGCCCGACAAATTGCAGCTGTAAGCAATATACACGTTGAACCCGTTAGTCGCGTGGCATGTCACTTTCGTCACGCATGATTGCAACCGGGCACTCCAAACTTTGAATGCAGAGATGAAAGACGAAGTTACCTTGGTACCAAATGTAAACTTTTGCGAAGTAAAACCACCAACAGGACGTTTCACAAAGTGAGCGTTCAACAAAACAAGTAAACATGCTTTGTGAAGTTACACTGTTGCACTTCAGTAGTACTGAAGTGCAACAGTGTAACTTCACAAAGCATGTTTACTCTTAGAACCTTAAAGCCTAGATAGTACCCCACCAACCAAATAAACAATATAAGCCCCTAATACCCACTTATTCGTTAAACTCTCTGCACTTTTTGTCTACAACACCCCTGAAACCTGTATAACTCAGTGTATCCTTAAAACTCGCATGACCCAGTCCATCCCTAAGACCTGCATGACTCAATTTTTTCCTACAGCGCAGCGCCCGCAACTCATCTTTTGCAGTCCACAAACCCCTAAACCGCCCATCTTTCCAGTAAAAGCACCATCATGATGGCAGCTGAAAGGCGGACCAGTAGCAATGATGATGGCGGCAGAGAAGAACGCAGCATGCCTCGCTCGTGCATTTATCAGCAGCTGCCGATGCACGCTCCCGCGAGAATCGACCGTGACTGTATGTGACCAACATGTCACGGACAAATGGTTCAAAATGCTGCTTTACAGTGCAATTTGTCGGGCAGTTAAGGTCTGGTTAGTTCATAACGATGTCCCTTTGTATGCAGGGCCGTATTTGTGACTGACTATTTTGCCAAATTATAGATTGACTGACTACTTTAGCTGAACGAATAGTCATCATCCTATTTCTTTCTTATTTTTAGAGCGTTGTGACTAGTCGATTTGCCATTTTTGTTGACTAATGACTACTCAATTTAATATTTTGATAGTCAAAAATATGCCCCTGTATCAAACAAATTGTTTGATTAGTTTTGCCTTTGCTTTCAAATTTCTGGTCATTTTTAAAACTTTTTAAAAACTTTAAATTTCGATATTAACATTCTTTAGAACGAATTTACGGTGTTAGAGCCTTACAAAGTTAACAAATATACTTATATATCTCAAAGAAAGGGCAGTACAGTTTAATATCTAAGCCAAATCGCTTAGAAAAAGAATTAAGAAAAATGTGACTGAATGTGACTGACTATGAATATTTTTGAGCAACTTAGACTTTTGGACTTGCTCAAAAATCTAGTCAAAAGTACGGCCCTGGAGCAGACCGAGCCTCCTAATTGTGGAATATGAAATTTATGGCTGGAATGCATCGGAGCCAGCGCCGCCGATGTAACCCATCGTCGGAGAGATACATTTTGCCGATATATATCAAGGCACCACTTCTTCATCTACCACGAAGCCGTGCGATCCAATAGGGCTAGGAAAAGCACTGCATCTATGTCGGGCGATGTGCGTAACGAGAGCAATCACTTCGGAAGCAACTCTGGAGGGCTCTTCATGCAGGTCGATGATTTCCGTCATCCATTGTCTCGAAAGATTTGAACGCCCAAACTTTCTATCAAACACACGAAAATATTTCGGTGTAGAGCGCACGTAATGTGGAAACTTTTGAGCTTTTGGGAGAAAAATTGTGTATCTTTTGTTTTGAGCCCAAAGCTTCTGAAGCAAGACGAAGACGTTACACGTATTGCAACATTGCACGCGTGCAAACCTGGTCGTACTGGCGTACGTGGCGTACATCGTTGCTCTACGCTTGCGGTATCCTCGTATCGTTGTAGAGGGGGAAGGTTACCGTTGTATACTACCCGTTAATGTTTTACTTCGTTGCACACGTGCTGGGCGCTCCAGATTTTTTGGTTTTTGTGGCTGGCTTGCATTAATTGACACGGTTCGATGGTCCAAACTCGATTCTACCCTTGTACTTTACTCGTCACCACAGGTGACGAGTAGAATCGTGTCTGTGGCATGCGAGCGAAGGCGATCACAGCTGACTGCGTGTGCCTACTCACCTGCTGGCCCTCTCTTCGTCTCGCAGCATGAGACCGTCATCAACCCATTTCAGCTGGGGGTGCCAGCACAAAATTGTTTAGTCCAATAAATGACGCATATACAGTAGGGTCGGCTCAACACTTGAACGGAAGCTGGAAATCCCTCTGATTCTCACTATCCTCGCTTTCTGGTTAATCTGGTTATAGAACCAGAAAGAACGATGTCTTCGCTACTGAACAAGCTTTAAACGAAGCAAAATGGTAACGAAACGGAACAGATATGACGTCTTTACTAACAAAGACCAAAACAGGCTCATTCAAGAAAAGCATGGGGTCAAAGTTGAACAAAATCAATCATATAAAAGCCCCAAATCTATTTCTTGGTACACCAAACTTCGAGGCAGGCCCAAATTGAAATCTGCTCCAAAGAACAAAAAGCTTAATCAGACGCAGCCTCCGTCGTATCTACAGCCTCTGTCGCTACATTGTCGTCCCCAATACTACGCGTCGTGTGATCTACTGCGGTGATATTTCTGGTGACCAAATTGTTACGGGCAATGGGACGAAGCTCTTCTAGCGATCGCGGAACAGCCACAATGTTACCAAAGCGTTTGATTCGACGCAGAGCACCTTCTATCGTATTCGCAATGTTAGCGGCACGCCTCTGAACAACTATCGCACTGTTCTTGGCTATTTTAGCCTCTTCACGCTTCTTCTTTGCTTTCATTTTGGCTTTCTGTTTTTCTGCTTGCTGTGAGATCAAAGCGTACGCGGCGTCAGAGGTCAAAACAACACCTTCACTGTTGCCAATAAAACCCGTCTTAGTCAACGTTGCAGTGCCCAGCAACTCCCCCCGCGTTTTTTCTCTCTTCTTTTGGAGCATCTTGATCATTTCATCTATACCAACACGTTCCAAAAAGCACTCAAAGCTTCTCGGGCGGTACTCTCCAAGCAAGTGGTGGGGATCTACGGGACACAGACTGGTTTTGACAAATCCACTTTGAATATTCTCACGAGTCATTGCTTTACCGTACGCTTCCGTAATGAGACGACAAAGGTCAAAAACGTCCAACTCTTTGTTATATAATGGCAATGAAGCCACGCATGACGCGAGAAGCTCCCGAAAAGAAGATTTCATGGCCGAAAACACTGACACATTCAACGGCTGCGTCGTTGAGCTAGTGTGCGCGGGTAGCAGGTACTCTATGACACGGTTTGATCGAAAGAGCTCACACACGTGAACAGACATATGGCTACGGTAGCCATCGTAGATCAGCAAAACAGGACGACCATTTGAACGAAGATCTTCTGTATTGGAAACGAAAAGTGTTGCCCACTGGAAGAAATTGTTCGCGTCAACGCCGGCAACATTCCTACGAGCAGCGACGAGAGCCCCGCAAGGCAGCACTTCATGAATCGGTTCCACATCGCCAGAGTCATTTTCGGTCATTGTGCGCACCCTCGATCCTTTGAAAACGAACATTGGATCAATGGCAGTTCCTTCAGCGGAAACACAAGAAAGACAGGTAACGCGAGAAATATTTTTGAAAGACGCTCCCTGAACCTCTGGTACATCTCCGACGGAGTCGTAATGTCGGGTTCTAGGCGTCTTATTGTCCTTCTTCTCGATCGATAAGCCGGTTTCATCCAAATTGAATAGTCTGCGACGGTCTATCTTGTACATTTGTATAACCTCCGATATCTTCGCCAGATGGGTAAGGAGCACTTGTGGCTATGTACCTTTGCGACTTCTGAACAGATACCTTTCGATACATGATAACATCTTCATGTCGCGCCTGAAAGGACCTACACCAGTCGTCTCTCGGACGTCCACTCTTAAAGCGTAGCTTCTGTTGTCGCTCAAGCGGAAAAGACTGAACTAGGAACTGCATTTCGTCTTTCAAGTCGTTTCTGGTCATGTGCTTATTGGTAGTAGAATAGTGATTTAGCACCTGTACGATGTGCTCTTTTTCAGTGTCGGTCAAAGCATAAGGTTTGGATCGGGCTGGTTGGTTGATCAAATTGATGCGATGAAGCCAATAATGGATGGAAGAAACTGGGAGGCAAAATGTGTGCCTGGCTTTGTGAAATGATAGCCCTCTTCCTTTCACTGCGAAAACGGCCCGCCTCATCTCCCGTGTGACGCGCAAACAAGGAAACAGTTTTCAGTGCGTTTGTGCACAGTTTTGCACTTCTTACATAAGTGACATGGCTAAAGATTGCGCGTCCACTTGTGCTTGTACGGCATCTTGAATTCTAAAACTGAATCAATGGTAAAGAGGAGGAAAGGTTTTTGCTTGGGGTGCCAATGGTTATGAGTTAGAGTCTCATACTGGTTGAGACTAGTTTATAAAGGGACTTGTTTATCGTTTCTATGAGCGCTTCTTAACTTTGCGGTTGGTAAAAAAGAGTTTGGTTTCTTTTGTGGCTACGCGATTGGTAGCTTAGTTTGTCTCTCGCACGGTTCAACAAGAGCAATTGGATAGAAGCCGGGACCTGAGGACATGCTGTGCTCTGCTACGTACGCAGACAATGCGTGACGCAGCGATTACCTTGTGTGTTGCTATACAGCCACTTTATCATAGAAAGAAGTTCTAAACTAGAGTGTCGGGATGGCAGCCTTTTCGGCAAGTGTGTTGAACGAAAAGTCCATTTCTATAATCTGTGACGGGCCGTTGATGTGTACATGTTTGCTGATGTTGAGCAGTCGAGGGTTAGAGTGCTTTAGACTCTTCGACGACGGCAAAATGTGCATCGCTTTGTGACGCAGTTCGCGGTTACACCATGGGGTCAATGTTGAACACCCTTTGGTCTCTGTGTTTTCCTCGCAGAAGCACTCAAAAGCGCGGAATTTCGGTGTTCAGCTTTGACCCCACTTTTTTGAAGCATGAGCCTGCCCTACTGTATCTTAGAGGAGCATTCCACACAGTATTGGTTGCCTGCAAACGGAAAAGATGGCGACGTGGGAACGTGTTTCGGCCACAATCCGTCAGCTGATACGTGAACGCCATAGAAATTGGTTTCGCCGACTGCTACAAGTCCATAATCAATCGCAGCTGCAGTTCCGTATTCCGTTTCGCCTATTGGCATACGTATTCCACAGTCTCGAGCTCAGCCAACACACTTCTGCTCGCCTCCTCTTCGCTGAATGCTCAAATCAGGCACTGCGCCACCGAGGCGTGGCATTGACGAGCTACGGAAATTTTCTGCCTTCTATTCGAACCTTCCGTTCCACAACAGGCAGCACACAGCATTCCGTGGCTCTTGCGCTTTTTTCTGTTTCAGGGGGACAAGCTCTTGCACTATATTCCTTAGTTTTTGAGCCAAGATCAGAGCTTTGAGACGCCATTTCTGAAAGAAAAGGGTTACACAGCTCCTCGCGAACTAGGCTTTGTTTTTTTGTGCATGCAAAAATCCTTTCCCTGTTTGTTGGTCAAGACAGAGACAGGACGGCACTGCAGTCGCACGTAGTCGCGGTAGGCAAAATGAAAAGGCACGAAGCCCTCAGGAGACTCTCCTGGGGATTGCCCCCGGACACTAGCAGACTGCTGCTGTGTCCGGGTATTTATTATGCCTGACTCAGGCGAATGCAGACAACTGTCCTCCGTCATGGGTCGCACTTGCACAATTCTTTGTGAGTGCACCCACACAACTACCTACGCAGTTCCGATTACGGAGCTGATACAAATCAGTGTTGAATTCTCCCAGCCATGCAGTGTCTACACTGCGTAGCCATCAACACTGTTTGAACAATCGACACCGTTACTGTGGCTTGCCGTGCGAGGGTTGCCTCGATCGAATTTTCTTCGACCAGATATAAAACATATTTGGCACAACTTTTAAGTTTTAGGACAAGCCTCAGAATACTTCAAATTACGGTTTGCGTCACGATCTAAAATATTCAAGATCATCGTTGGTACGTTCTATCAATCGACTCTCACTTTTTCTTTACATTTACAGATGCCGCCATCTCCCTTCGAACCACAACATGTGCTGACATTGCCGACACCAAGAATCCAAGCCATGAACTATACCCAGCGAGCCAGTCTTGTTCATTCTTCCCGTAGACATTTTCGCCACCCTTCAGATACCATCCCACAATAACAACAGCCATGAATACTCGCATGGTCCCCACAGCAAAGCCAGTGGCCAAGAATTGCCACGCCCAGTATTTGTGAAGCATGATCTGCTTCCTTTTAGCGTACAAGTACGCCTTGATCCCAGAAACAAACCACCATACAGTGTACAGAACCGTAGCTGCGCGAAACGTGAAAAACTTACGTGGTTGATTCACGTCGATGTAAAATTCTTCTTCTCCGAGAATCTTTTCACCTGTGACAAACATCATGGTGTATCCAAACGTCATGTACAAACTGAGCAACAAGAAAAATCGACCCGTCCATCGATGAAAGTTGAGATACTTGCGACGAACCACGGACGTGGTTTGAAGGAACGCAAGAAGAAGCCAGAGAGGAACGGGCCACACGTGCAAGCCCAACCAGTTTGACAGCTTTACGCGCTCGACGTCGAATGTTGCCAGTTCCAATGAATACTTAATCGGATCGTCTTGAAGGCGTTGCCGCACGATTTGCCAGATGGGCAGGCATAGATTGCGGAGAGAAAGAACGTCCACCGTATTCAAGACAAGAAGGATCGAGCATACAACCATGCTCATGCGGCTGAGCACGTACGTTGTGAAGAGAGCAGTCATGACGGCGTATGGATTACGCGTGTGATTTGGCTTAGTTCATGGATGAAAATTGGAGGCAGTGGAGATGAGGATAGCACGACGCGCACGGTGAGGAGTAGGAAAGCCCATGAGTATCGCCGTTTTAAACTAGTGGGCGGTACCCTGTGGCGTACAAACTTTTCTCGTCGAAGATCTTCCATGCCATGAAAGCTTGAAATGGCAGAAGCTGCACACTTGAGAGAGGACATCATTTCCTTTCAGAATTCGATTCGCGTACATTCATGTTCATCAAGGCTGGCAAAAATGGCCATTAGGATCATGCCACGCGTTAAACGTGTTCTTTATGTACTTGGTGTATATTGTAAGCCACTCTGAAAATGAATGTCACCGCAATATCGGCATTCAAATGCTTCCATGAGATCCTGTTTTGTTTTGTTTTTGTTTGGAGTAGTTACTACACCGCAGCAATGGTCCAGATATTTTTGCATGAAAGGTATGATGAAGTTGCCGGAAGCACAGGGAGTTTTGAAGTACGTAACAAGTTTGTCCTAGTCGACTTCGATCACCGTTTTTGGTAGGACTTATGCATGGAGATCGTATGCAAGAAATTCTAGAACCTGGTACGAACTTTTCGAATGGAGTCAAAAACTAGATGCAACTAAAAATAACTGCTGTTTTTAAATATCTCGTAAAATGTTTGGGTTTACCAGTTTACATACAGGCAAAATGTCGAAATTTCACATCGGGTTCATGTGTATTTGTGTACATGTGGTAAGCAATATCTTACTCTTGCACCAGAAGCCCACCAATCAGAATGCTAAATACGAGAAATAACGGTCCAGAAATAGCACAATTTTATTCGGATGGCCCGTGGGCGCATGCGTTCAAGCTTAGATCTGTGTGCGCCCTTTCTTTGAAAAAACCGCCACTGCACACCCATGTTCTTTGGGTACAGGTCCTGACGGATGTGGTTGATTGCGAGAAAAAAAATCTCATACACTCTCATGGCAGATGAAGGAAGAAAACAGACAAGCAGATACGGGCTTTCCTCCCCGGAGTTCTGTCCATTGCGCAGTGGATCTATTTCTCGCGCCGTGTCACATGCAAAAAGCTGTCGCAGTTGTCTGCCATCGCGAAATCCTCAAAGAAACATTTGCCGCTTCATTCATGAAGCCCTTTTTTGGTGGATAGAAAATTACCTTGTACTGCGGCCTCATTTCGGTGTACTCTATTTGACACCTGATGCACGTGTATGTCGAGCTCTGTCCGAAGCACGTGCCTTCTGGCTCTTCTCAGAGCTAGAGCACGAACCAACGTAGTCCGGACCTGCGGCCCCTGCGAGGCTGTGTGAACGGACGGCGTCGGGGTTGCACAGTGGCGGCCCTCGGCAGGGCTGCATGTGCACGAGACTAACGGCCCCCGCTGGGGCTGCGTCGCGTATATCGAGTGCGAGCGGCACACAGATGTAGTACTGTAGAAGTAAGTAGAATAGTTTATTGATGAGTTAAAGACAGTGAAGTCGTTCACCGACAACTAGCTCTCTACTTAAGTACTGTTCGAGATAGCGTAAACCTGCTAAACCGCGTATCTCCCCGCTGAGCCAGATTAGTTGCAGGAGCTCTAGACAGGCGCATATGCGCCTCTAATAAATAAAATACGGTATATCCACGATATATCTCTCGAGAGAGATATATCTTCTGTATCAGTAAACGTAGTTCCACCACCACACAAATGCGACTCCTACAGTACTCCTCCTGGGTCCCAAAACCATCGAGATCCAGATACATATCTGGAACATTTCATAATGCATTTCTCTACAGTGTATCGTTGGCTATGGCTGATTTGTTCTCTGCAGCACATGCGGACGGAAAGCATTGTTATCATATAGCCATGAATAGCAAGGGAAACATGCTCAACTTCTGTGGCACTCGTTCTGGGCAATTCTTGCAGTTAACATCTTGTACTTAGACATTGAATTCTATGCTGTGTGGGGTAAGACTTGGCATTGTGGACGGTCCAGTTGACCTGCAGCTAGCACCTCAGCAGAACTCGGGCCATTGGACGAATTGGTTTAACTCATTGTATCCGATCTCAGCTTCGTGTCCAGATGACATGATAATGAACGGGGTTCAGTGCAGAGGAGACTTTTGTAGCGATATGAGGCTTCAGTGCGGTCACCTTGCGTCAGGATACCGTTTGGACGTCAACGATGCGAAGGAATCGGTGTGGTTTTCGGAGCACAATGTTGTGGGGCTTTGTGATGAGGGGTACTACGCCCGTGGTATGATGTGCTCGGGCGATTACTGTGATTTCATCAAACTGAGCTGTGTTCGTGTGGACAAGTGGATTGAGTGAAACGTATTTCGTTGCCTTGAGCGTTCTTGATGGCAATCGTGCTTTGCACAAAATGCTCTGAGAAAGAAACTTGTATTGCTCTCAAGGGTTCTATCCATGCTACTGCTTGCCTAGCGTTAGTGCTTCACAACATTATTAATCCCTTCTTCATACGCATCAGTACCCGCATTCCTGACTGCATTCGGCGCACGCACCATAGAGGTGTAGGCACTGATGACCAGGATGGCTGTGATGACCATAGCAGTCAACGTCGGATACGTGTACTCGCAAAAAGACCAAAAGAAGTCAGACTTTGGATTAAATCAAAAGCTTTGCACTGAATTTAATGAAGCGTACTCATATTCAGTTAGGAGCTAGGAGCAGTTCTGTTCAAAGCGTTTCCATAAATGAATGAAGAGGATACCAAGGGTAGCCTTCGGCATGCTCCGCTTCATTGAACCCTTCGACGCATCATAATCTTCGATCACAGAACTTTGTTGTTGCTGCTACGGCTGCTGGCTGTCCACACTGACATGTGCAACCAAATGCGACAACCGCTGAACAAGGTTGTCAGGAATTTCTTTCAGTCTCTCATTTGTTCTGACCAATGAGTGCATTAGATTAGAAAGCGAAAATTTGAGGCAACTCGGATAATTGTTCGAAATCAAGTTAATTATACAATTTGAGCAAAACTAAAATAAGATAATAGGAAGAAACAAAATCAAACCCATTAAATTTCTGAAATCCTCTTATCACCGTGCTATTTACATCACAAATTAAACCAAAATAAATATTATTGCTAATGTATTTCTACATCGTTGTATTTCATATAAAACTGTAACAATTTTTAAATTCCACAAAACGTTATCCACTTGCCATCTTTAATACTTGAAAAGGGTAATGCCATCTTTTCCCGTTCGGTTCTGACTCTATCGTGATAAATATTCACATCACTCCCCTCGTAATGAACAAGAGAACGACGAATAGAGTCAATTTTGCCTGCGATGAAGGGAAAGGAGACGAGCGGCCAGCCGGAAATCGAGGTCGCAAATCTGGATTTCAATTCCACCGGGTACAGAAACTATCTCCTTCAGTTTCGAATGAGCAAAGTACCCTGAAATCGGATAACGGAATGGCATTTGGAGATTTATCACAAATGATTGGGCACGAGAAGTTTAGAAGTCTCTTAGAGTTGATGGAGAGAGAATTAAGTGATGGATTCAGTGAATGTGAAACTGAGGATTCAGAGCCGCCGTCTGCATTTTTAGAAATAATAGATGACGACACGTTGGAAAGTCTATCACTTCATCTGGAGCTCCAGCAATATAGTCAAGGGCTACAATCGGATTCTAGGGAATCAAATCGGAACACCCAGAATGTCTCGAATGTCTGAAAGAGGACAATGAACCAGATCCTTTAATTTGTGCGCATTCTTCACTGCGTTTTGCTGGGGACATTTCTGATCGTGAGAAAAAGCTGCAGAAGAAAAACGCTAAGAAATTCCGCTCGCATTTATATCGCCATTTATTATCTTTGTTTAACCACATATGAATTGATACTCCATCGGGTAAAAGTGGTTCCAAGGGTAACCAGCAGTTCTGAAGAAGAGATAGTTGTCAAAAATACATTTGCGTTGTATACAATCCTTACATGTGTTCGCTGTTACTCCGGTATAAATGAAAGCTGTGAAAGAATTTTGCCGGAATGGGGTCTGTTTCAATCAAATTTGAAAGATCTTTTGGCATTACTTTTCTCTCAAAATTTGCCTGTCTACAATTGTGATGGACACGCCACAGTTCATGCTGCCGACGTGCGGGCGAAACAAAAACTTTGCAGGTGTACCGATACGATCATATTTATTGCAGGGCCGTATTTATGACTACCTATTTTTGCTAAATTATGGACATTGACTGACTACTCCGGCAAAACGAGTAGTCACTATCTTATGTTTTGAATACTTTTGCGGCGGTCTGACTACTAGATTTGGAGCTTATGTGACTATATTCATATAGATATGACTATTTATTTTGACTATATGGGTAGTCTTAAGTACGCCCCTGATTTATTGATCAACCGAACTCTAATACTAACTAGAAGATCTTGTCCAGAAAGATCTAACTGCTCTGGCTGCAGGCAGTGCTCTGCAGTTTGGTCACCAGAGATGAGAACAGTGACCTCGGTGGAAGGCGTTGCACGCCGCAGTACAGCACGCACTAGATAGGGTTGCAGCAGCAGCTGCAGGACTCGAACTACGTAGCTAGACTGGTAGACACCGACCCAAGAAGTAAACGCCGACACGACAGCACCGATCGCTTGTCGTTTCTTTTGTTACCAGCTGCTCTCTCAAACTACTATTCTGTTCTCCTTGGATCCTAAACCAAAATCTAAACCCAATCTATCTGTAGATGATGTGTTGGTTCTCTTTCTCACCGTTGCAGTTGTGCTCACCGGCAAGGTGCGAACCTCGCTGGTGCCTGCGGCAAATGCTAATCTACGCTGCGCAGATGCGTGACAAACATCCTAATTTGGACCCGACTGTGCCTGAGAGTGCGTTGATTCGTAATGGCCAAAAGCAGTTTTACGTGAGGGAGTACGCATCTAGTGCTGAACGTTGGCATTACCAGCTGCGGGAGCCATTGGTGCGACAAGATCATGAGGTTGCAAAGCCGCGACAACAACCAATAGTGTTTTTTTACAACGGTGGCACAAAAGCATTTAATGTCGGTTTTGTAAACAAGATAACGAAGATCAACGTCGTGGGCAAGCGTTTGGATTGAAATTCCGTGCTCTGACTGACTTTTTGTTTAATCAGAAGTCAATGCCCAAGTTTGGTGAGGGGTGAAGCACTTCGTATAGATAGACCATATCTTTTTGTATCTGATATTGTTTGAGACAAAATCACCACAGCGTAGCGCATCTCCATGATTGAACCAGGCGGACCGACTCGTGCAGCTTTTCCAAGTGGCTGAGCAAGAACGATGAGTCGGTGCGTTTTACGTTGTCGCGCGGCGAGAACTAGCAATTACCAGCGGTGGCTGCGCGTTTGCTCAGTTGCTTGAAGCGTTGTTGCGCAAAGATAATGGCACTGCAAACACCTCTCGTGGCGCTTTTAGTGCGAATTAGGATTCACCTGAATGCAAAACTGCCTTCCTACGTAGAAGCCAGACCACGGAAACGCCTCAAGTACTTTAAGGTCATGACCGAAGCAGAGAACGGTCTCGAGTTGTGTTACCCCCGGCGCGGTGCACAAGAAGTAGAAGGAGCAGGCACTGTTCAGCACTGACGAATGCTCGCGAGAGGAAAGACGCTGAGCCGGGAGAGGTTGACTGAATCGGTCGCGAACGGCATGCTGCGCGAGCAAGCTCCGGAGGGACCGAGGGGGATCGTGATGTTCGCGCTTGCAGCGTGCAGGGGAGAAAGTCGGTGCCAGCGCAGGGGGTGCCTTCCAGCGGCGGAGGTATCGGAGTGCTGGTCAGCGCAAGGTACGACACTCTCAGAGTGGCACGGCGGTCGGAGTGCCGTTGGTGCATCGTGTGCTCAAGGCAGCATGAGGCGTCTTACGAGCGCCGAACAGCAGGCACCACCGGGTGCCCCAGCGGGAGATGCTCGATTTGCTTCATGCTGTACTACGTTGAACACGTACAGCGCTGTACTCGTTGTAGCAAAATTTGTCGCAGTGCTTTGCATAGCATTCAAAATTTATTAGTTTTTTTTGCATGTCTGGTTCTTTGAAGTCGTTTCGCGGCTCTTCTAGCTCCATTCTACCTTCGGTACCCACTATCCATGCGTGAGATGCTAGGAGGGCGACCAGAGGTGAATGCGTTTGTCTGCTTACCTGCAGGCTGTCTCTGTGTCTTGCATGGTCAAAGCGCCATCAACAGTTTTCAGCACAAAACCGTGTAATCAAATGAAGCATATCTCTTGGGAGATATGCATCCCAGACAGCTACTCCACATTTGTCATAGATCTTGCATATCTCGTCCCTGGGCCATTGTGATTGCACCCATGTCTGCCTAATTTCGAAGGCTTAATTGTACGCTTGACAACCCGTTAAAAGATAACCTTGTACCAGCTGGCAGCAATCGTATCTCAGGCCTCGCATTGGTTAATATTGATGGCACAGAAGCAGGCAATCCTGCTCGTGTTCTTGCCGCTGCGAGCGACATCCGCGGAGCTCACATGCTCGCAGATAAGAGAGGTGTTAGCGGTGGAAATATAATCGCAATCAGTGACCAGACGATTCCGCAACCGTCGAGGTTGCATCATCGACCGTCAGAGCTTTGGATTCTGTACCGGTCGCTGCTTGGCAACTTTTAGTTCAAATGAATGTTTACCTTCAGTTCGCACTAAGTCGACGCCTAATCAACAATAAATGTTTATAAGCTAAAGTGTTAGAGTGAGGATCAATTTTTTTTATCCGGATTGTTGGAGAGAACCAGAGAGCAGAATCACGCACCTCCGTCACCGCTGTCGCGCGATCAACAAAGCGCTTGTCTTCCGACCGCATCTTTCTCTCTCTGCCGACCAATTTGGTCATGAGATTTGTTTTAACTTACCCTACCCGTACCTGGGTACAGCTCGATCTACAGAGATTTCGTGGGAGAACGCTGTAGAGACTACGTTCCCGACGTGAAGCAGATATTTGCGACCCTCTCTTCTCTCAAACCTAAAGATCAACGCGAAGGTGGAGAACAAATATTTATCTCCGTCTCAAAGAGATGCGTATCTTGCTCCTTTTGATAACCGCTTCTGCATGCAACCTTTCCTGTTTTGCTCTTTTCCCAAGTAGACACGGAAGAATGTGATGTTAAGTATGAGTTCTGCAGGGTCTTGCTTTTCGAAGATGCATTGAAGCTTGAAGAATAAGAATGTTACGAAACATTTCTATCTAGCCTGTCTCTAGAGTGTTCCCATTCACTGTACACCTGTTGAAATGCAATGCTCTGCAGTTGCATCGCCCGTTCTGGATCCCGCGGTACGTGTTGAGCGCCCTTCTCAAGCAGCTGAGATAGCTTGAGCATCGCATCTACTGAATTTCCTTGGTCTATTGCTCTTTTGTACAGTTGAACGGCCTCTACCGCATCTGGCTGTACTTCGCCTGCACCTCTTTCCAATAAGAACGCTAGATTGTTCATGGCCGGGACATAACTTCCTTCATCAATTGCCCTTCTGTACAAATGAATTGCTGCGGAAACATCCTCCGGCGTCCTCTCTGCTCCGCTTTCCAGTAGCGCTGCTAATCTGTACATGCCTAGAACAAGGCTGTCTCTTTCTCGAGCTTCATTTTGCCATATACCCTCAGCACTTCTTGAGCTCAATTTCTCCACAATACTAAGAGCCGCAAGGTTGTTCTCTCTATAAATTTCCTGCTCCAATTCTCGTTGACCATACAAGCCCTCTTTTCTTTGTTTGTCATCATTTTCCACAGTTCGGCGCCATTTTTCTTCCGCGAGTAACTTGGATTTGGCAATTTTTAGAAGAAGGTATTTCGATTCATTATAATTATGGAACGCAAGCATCTGCTGCGCCAGCAACATTACTTCCTTTCCATGTTCAGCAGGATTCATAACCAAGCAAGTGTACAGAATGCTAAACAAATCCCGCTTTTGAGACTCTCGACCACTGAAGATTCCAATTATCCGTCGGCATTGGCGCAATACAACTTTGATAGCTCGCGACGCCCTTTCCTCCTGATTTTCGCTCGAGTTAGAAGAAAGCATGATCCCTAAAAAGCTGCTCAAGAGATATATAGCCTCCGATACTCTTTCCTGTCTTTCACCTGGTTCTCTGGCAAGTATTCCCATACATTGTTGCAAGGCCTCTTCATGTCCATGACGCAGTGCATTCTTCTGATGTACTATCAGTCTACCAGAACTATTTGACTCGTTTGAGTCTTCCCCATTTTGTTCCACGTGATTTCCAGAAGCTATCGTGGTTGAAGCAATTGGTTCTCCTTCTATCCTTTCTGACTTCTCCTGCATCATCCCCTCCAGAACAAGATTACAAGAATCCTTTAGCAGACGCTCACGTGCATCTTTGTATTTCACCGGCCTTATATCTTGAATTCGAAGGCGACTTATATCGCAAGTTACCGTGGATTCGTCTTCAAAGATATAATCTTGATGAGTTGACATTGGTTGCTGCAGGAAATTCTCAGTCTCTAATTCAAGTCTGCAAAACTGTGGTCGGAACGGGGGCCATTCTGTCCATATATTCACTTTCGCATCCAAAACTGTATTCACCTCCTTGAGCGCTCTTCCTTCGTCCTCTATTTTCGCAACGTGTAAAGGGACAATTGAAATACCCATGTCATTTTGCCATGCTTGGAATCCTTCTAGTCGTCCCAGGAAAGCGTCGCGCCACCATTTCCACTTGAAGTCTTGCTTTTCCTTTTGGACCAAGTTCAGAAAACATTTTCCAGAAGTGTGAATTTCAGCTCTCAAGAAGATGTCCTGCGGACTGCACATCACTCGAAAGTCAAGATTCAAAGTGCCATGCTGATTGCCATTTACGTAACCCCTTTTCCTTCCTTCCCGCCTGTGACCCCCCGGCCCTTCCAAGTCAACATAGTCCGTCTTTCGTTGGACCATCTGCACGAATTCCCGCCAGCTCCCACCCCGGCAGTCTAGGTCAATACAACACTCTCGGCTGTTTTCAGGAAGGGTATCAGATCGTTTCAGCGTTTCTCCAACCTCGACTCTGAGTCCTGGGAAGGACAGAAGAAAGAGCATTATCGTAGCGATTCTCATTTCGTCATGTTCATTAACATCTTCTTTTTGTTGCTCAGGAAGCAATATGGCCTCGAGACTGCGTTGTAGAGCCCATATTAGCTGACATTGCAGTCCGCGTCTTCGAAATAATGACCATTTGAGCCCGAACTGCTTTACCACCGAGAGCATTGCCTCGCCCAGTCCTACTTCGAGCCTAAATTCCATGATTTTAAGATTTCCAAAGTAGTCATCGCCCCAGGAATTGGTATTGACATTCAACCATCTGCCAATTACGGATCGAACCGATTCCATTCGATATCCCATAAAAGTGACGCATTGATCCAGGTAATTGTACCGATGACTGCTCTGGTGCGCAATCCTGCGTGCCAGACGTCGCATTTCTAAATCCATGTGTACTTGCTGAAGACTCTTTCTCCCGTACAGTCCACTGCGTCCTTCTTCTGCCTCGCAACTTCCCTCCCTTCCGAGACAATGCTTTTTCCACTCACCATTCAGGTTTTCAACCAAGAATCCTATCTGCTCCCCGGAAACTAGACTAAGCCAGACATCAATAAGTTGGCCTACTTCTGACACGAGACGGTTCCCTTCTGACGTAATCGACATCGTGTTTCCTATAACTGGGATACCACTGAACGGAGGCGTAGAGTCAATAGAGAACAGTGAACCTCGTCCCCCAATCGATGAGGACGAGTAATTTCTTTTTCGGATTCCAAGTTGAGAACTCAAGTTGCTTAAAGCTCCCTCTGCCGTTGAAATGTTGATAATCAATCGTGATTTCATGTCCTGTGCATTAGAACCGGAACCTGGCTCATGGTCAGAGGCATCCCGCGAATCGCCGGAAGCACCATCGCGGTGTTGGTCGGGTTGGTCTGCCACACCAAGTTTGCGAGATAGACGGCCGAGATGAAGCAAAATGGTAAGCCATTCCAACATATTCACGTTGAATTTCCGCCTCTCTTTTACCGGGGAAAACCATACAGGAAGATTGGATGTAAATTCTGCAAGCATCTCCCTGTACGCCTCATATGACCAGTATTCTTCTCCTCTCTCTTTGAAAAGCTTGTCCTGCGGCGCACCGAATGGCAAGCAAATACCCTCCTGTACTGCATATCTGAAGAGATCTTGTTTGACAAT
This sequence comes from Gracilaria domingensis, assembly GCA_022539475.1. Lineage (NCBI taxonomy): Eukaryota > Rhodophyta > Florideophyceae > Gracilariales > Gracilariaceae > Gracilaria > Gracilaria domingensis. The sequence continues at coordinate 57,640 of VCMS01000123.1, read as the reverse complement.
CCGCCCGTCACTCATGTTACTGTGCTCGTTCCATCTGTCCCACAGGATTGGGCTAATTCCCTTTGCGTCATTGTGCTCTGACCAGAGATGAAGCATGGCAGATGCCAGCAACTGTGATGCAAAGCATTGACCTCTCTCCAAGAATCTGTCTTTCGCACCTGTATCAGTGTCTCTGATCGGTATGTTTGGATCTAGAGGTACTCTGCACTCCTGCATCCAATTCTCTAGCCCTTGTGTTGCAAACACTGCCGCCCAATGAACCCACAGTTTGATCGGCTCCTTTGGCACTTGCTTGAGCTTATTACAACTTCTTTGCAAAACTAGTGCCCGGAGATAGTGACTCAGGACCACTATGGGAAAGAAAATCCATCGCAGCACAGAAAAATAAAATGGATCCAAGATCATGATGATAGTGTCGGCAATTTTTCGTAATTCTCGATTATCAAAACTGCTTTGCCATAATTCATGATCTATGCCTTCCAGCAACATATAATCTCCAAGCTCTAAGTAGCACTGGGCATCCCCATGATTGACTTGATTATCGACCACCGTTTCATTCACAAAGATTTCATCTGCAATGTCTGAACTGTTGTTGAGAATCGGTGGGTTGAGATTATTTTGTTGCATATGCATTCTACGAAGCGAATACTTGATCCCGAACACTTGCAAAGCGTCAATGGATCTGTTTGCCCACGAATGAAACTGAGCGAGTTGCCAAAGTCCCCAAATAGTCCTTAAGCCCATGATAGCGGCAAAAAAAGCGGCGACTGCAGCTGCGGACATCTCCTGGTAGTCACCCGCTTTTCCCTGTACGAAGGCGTAGATCAACACGTATACCATTGGAATAAAAGACCACAACAAGTTTCGAAAACCTGCTCTTCGAGTGTTTCTGACAGTTCTCCATCGCGAGCTGATAAAATCTGTCGATGAGATGGCAGTCCACGGTATGAAAGCTGAGATGTACGCGGTGACCACGAACCAGAAAGAATTAGAAAGCTGTTCGTAAGCCATTTCGAAAACGGGCAGGACGCAAAGAAAATCGTAGATTATACGCCACCGGTCGTTATGTTCTTCACTTCACGTTACTTTCTGTCTCTGTGGAAGTTATCATTGGATAAATCTTGGATTCCGACATTGAAATAGCCGTCTAGATATTGGAACACATTACGAAAGACTGCGGCCATATGGCCCCAAACAGTAGACCATTAATGGTGGTCACACTAGTGAATGGCACAAACCCCTTATCCAAATGAATTTGCCGTTGGCCGCAAGGAGCTCTCCGTTACTAGAGCAGATGATTGACAACCAGCAAGCCTAAAGCCGCGAAGAGGTTGGGCATTGTCAAAAGTTGTGCCGATGAGGTCATTGAATGAGAATAGTACACGAATAGGCAGTGCGGAAAATGTGAAGAGTGAATAGGGGCGCGTCGTCATGATGTGTAGATGACGAGCAAGCTTTGGCGAGTGTCTCACAATTAACGCTCCATTGCGCCATTACGCCATTGCATCATTGCATCATTGCATCATTATGATGCATTGTCTCGTCCCGCAGAGTTGAACAGAAGACGGGCCGGAACGGCGAAGAAGTGACAGAGCACCAGAGCTCCATGGTAGAAATCACTTCCGGACGCTGTCAGCAGCCATGCACGTGTGCAACGGAATGTAACGAACACCGTATCCTACAGTGTTACGTGTGCTCTTTGTACCGCAGTTTTTCAAGAGAGATTAGATTTGCTGATGCACATAGCTGAATCGCGCCCAGCAAATACGCGCCTGTGCGCCAGCAGATGCGGCGTCCACGCCGCCACCCGACTGATACTGTAATGCCGGTCACGTTTGAAGCAAAAACTCTAATATTTCTGGACTGTTTCTTTTGTTTCAATGAACTCGATAATTCACGCCAAACTTGGACAGCAGCAGAACCAGTGTCATTTCAATTGGAGCCTGTCAATTGAAATGGCACGGATTCTGCTCCACTTCGGGATTCACGCGTGATAGCCAGACGAAGCGTGTGAACGTTTGCTGCTTGAATGGATTCACAGGCAATACAATGCTGGCCACGGAGTTCGGCGTCTTCTCAAGATTTGTGTTTCCGCTAGAAACTAAACAGAAACGCCACAATTACTATCCCTATCGCACAATAGTGAACATTAATTCAAGGGGCTAAAATCTATAAGAACATAAACATAACTAAGGCTTTTATTGCCAATTGCAAGTGCTGGACCGAGAGCATCACCTCTAGTTCAGCCCCAGGACAGAACTTGTTCACTCATAAGATGAACTCTGGTGCCTTGAGCCTCCGCAATAGAATCGTCATCAAAATCCGCATCAAAATGGGAGACGGTACAGGGTGGCAGCGACGACAGTGAATACAGCTGGGGCCGCTGCTCTAGCGAGTCCATGAAGCGTTTCCACACCTCCGGCGCACGACTCGGGCTCTGGTTCCTCTTGCCATTCAAGCTTTTCACGTCCTCCTCCGTGATTTGCTCATGGAGCTCGCAGATGCGAAAGCCCCACATATGATAACAACACGCAAGATTGACCATCTCCAGCTTGGGGGCAGAAAGAATTTCAATCTGCGTCGTCCCCCTCGAGCGAATCAGCACAAACGAGGCACAGTTCGGCAGCACCATGTAGTTAGGTCCGTCCGCAGACCGCATTTCGTGCGACAAGAAACTCGGCAGCTTTGGGCAGCGTGAGAGACTGAGCCCCAGATCGGAACGATCGTCAAGTCGACAGTAATCGATCTGCAGCTCCTTTAACTCCGGCAGCGCCAGGTCCAAAATCACCTTGTCGCTGCGCGGGCCCATCGGGTTGGAGATCTGCAAGCTCTCGAGCGCGGGCATTTTCGCGGCGGAGAAGGAGATGGCGCTGAGAAGCCACACGCGTTGCGCCACGCGCACGAGCGCTGCCCGAACCACGCCTCCCACCCGCCAACAACGACGCCGCACACCTCCGCAACGTGCGCCGCTGCGCGCCCTGCTTCGGACTCGTGTGCGACATCCGCGCGGCGCCGTGCGCCGCGTGACTGCTGCGCTGCATGGCTCTGTCCGCCGCGCGAGCGAGGCGCCTTCGGCGCGGACGCTCGCCGCGCGTGCGCCCCACGCTGCTACCGCCGCGCGCAACGCAAGTTTGCGATGCCCCGCCTTCGACGGCGTCGACGCGGAGGAAGACAGCCACGCCGAGCTCATCGTGCTGGTGTCCGAGAGCGGCGGCGCGGCGGAGACGCCGCGCAGCCCGTCGTTTAATGTCAGTCGTAAACGTTACGCGACCGCCTTCTTTGACATTAGTCCTCCTCATTCGCACTTGTCCAAACTCGAATGCCTTCGTGTAGTTGGCATGTGTTTGGCTTGGAAGCACGTTGCGTGTGGCATGGCGTCAAATCTTTTACCCGATGGAGTATCAATTCATATGTGGTTAAACAAAGATAATAAATGGCGATATAAATGCGAGCGGAATTTCTTAGCGTTTTTCTTCTGCAGCTTTTTCTCACGATCAGAAATGTCCCCAGCAAAACGCAGTGAAGAATGCGCACAAATTAAAGGATCTGGTTCATTGTCCTCTTTCAGACATTCGAGACATTCTGGGTGTTTCCGATTTGATTCCCTAGAATCCGATTGTAGCCCTTGACTATATTGCTGGAGCTCCAGATGAAGTGATAGACTTTCCAACGTGTCGTCATCTATTATTTCTAAAAATGCAGACGGCGGCTCTGAATCCTCAGTTTCACATTCACTGAATCCATCACTTAATAGTGGGCATAGTATATACAGTCGCCGAAGTCATGCGCATTAGCAAAAGCTCCAGGTGGACACGATCTCAACGACATTCTTCCTGCATGCAGATATTAAAAGCCCAAGTATGCATACCCGGAAAGCTTCTGCGTTACCAACATCGCATCTGATAAATATATCCCTCTCGACGGTGCTTACTGTAGATGGATATCGAAAGTATACGCTGCTTCAATTTCTTATTCTTTTACGACACGGATATATGTCAACTACAAAACGTCACATTCCTAAACTAAACATGCTCCAGTTCCGAACTGAATTTTTTCTGCTCCTTATTCCCTTTAGCGAAGCGTACTGAAAAAAGAGCCATTTGAATTACTGCAACAAATATATACAAGACAATTAACATACATAAGATTTAGTCAAAGACAAATTTTAAAAATTGTGTTTCTTTTAATTCATCTATCGAAAGTTTTCCTCTCTAAAATATGAACTTGTTTCCCTCACTCTCACCATTAACCTCCTTGCCGTCCTCCTTCCGAAAGACATCGTCCTCGGCATCCTTCTTTCATTGAAACTGATAGTCATTTCTGGCTGAAAAAGGTTTTTAAAACTTCTCCTTCAGACGGTTCTGTTCTAAGCTCGGGAAACACCGACGCATAGCTCAACACATAGACGGGAGACGTCGGCAGGTCCTTTGCTCAAGTTGCCTCCCTCGACAGCGATCAGTCTCTATGTCTTGTCCCGAGAATCACCGTAGCTTGCACAGGTGGCATACGTTCTGCGGGAACGTGTCCACGACGCGTGGCGCAAACGAGCGCAGCAGCCCTGTTGGGAGGGCAAGGCTCGCAGATCCTTCGGCCAGACAAGGTGTCAATTGCATCTGTCACTTTGTCGACGTGTGAGAGCGCAAAATTCTGCAGATCCCTGCGCACGCGTCGAAGTTGTACACACTTATGATACTCGTCCCTGTTCTGTGCTCTGGAGTACAGGGGGATGTCAGTTTCGCAGTTGGAGGTACTAACGTTCTCGTCCATGTACTATGGGAATGCAAAGAGCCTTTACCCTTTTCGACGAAGAAATCCATTTACATATCAACCGTTACGTGACGCTGTCGACAAGATCTCAACGACAATCTCTTTCGAGACAATCTCTTTCGAGACACTCAAACAGGCGTACTCGGAAAGCATTTTCATTGCCACCGTTGCATCCAACAATGAGGGGAATCCCTCTCCTCTCATTTCGCCTCCAAAATATCTCCATATGAACCGCCATATGAACCGCCCAACCTCGCCGCCCTCCTCATACCCCTCCAGCACTCATCCTTGTTCCCCGAGTCCTCGCAATGCTAACCCTACCGTTCGGTACCGGTACGATCGCTGCCGTTGTCTTTCTCATCTTCGAACTACTCATCATTCCCTTGTTGGTACATTCGACATCTCTCCTTGCATCCTTCCTCGTAACAAACCGTGCCAAGAAGGGAATCCCCATTCCCGTACGAACAATCAAGTACCCCCTGTGGAACGAGGGTCTCTTCCTTCGTCAATCTTCACACATTCTGCTCCTCGTCCTTCGAATTGTTTGTATTGCCCTCCCAGTATATCTCGAGACAAGGCTCGTATCACGTACAGAACGACCGCTGGTTACCAGGAATTTGTCGGCTGCGTACATCGTTGATCCAAGACAGAATGATGATCTTTCCGGCTTTCCAAGCGAGATCACGCTCAGCTTGCTACCGAAAGAGATGTTTTCAAGATGTGCGTCACTGGACGATGAAGGCTGGCTCCGTGCAAGAGTCATAAACGTAACATTCGAATCTGAAGATCGTCGGCGAATCCGATGCGTCAAGCACACGGACCACCCCGTGTACCGAAAACTCGAACGATTACCGCCGTTTGTGAGACCCAAAACGTTCAATACATACGGTTTTGTCCAACGACTTCCAGTCTATCAACCTAATCTTACGGTGAGAGTGCAAATGGATGAAGGTGCATTTCGAGCATTTCCATGGTGGCCAGGGCCCGACGTTGATCCCCAGGCGCGATTTGCAAAGGTGAAAAACGTGTCTGTGGTCAATTCGGAAGACATGCACTGTTTCTTTTGGCGTTCACCATTGCCTGCGGTGCCAAACTTCCTGCTTGGCATTTCTAACGAGAAGCTGACGGCATTTGTTTGTCAAAATGAGACCGGAAACGTCGTGGATTACTACGGAGTGTCTATACAAGATCTCCCTAAACGTAACGTTCGCGTATTGAGCAGAAACGAGAGCAACATGGGCATCACCTCGACCCAATTTACGGTTTCTACTGAGTTTAAATTTCTCGGAAGCTTGGAGTTCATGAATCGGATAGGTATAAATGGCAGCCATTTCATCAGACGTTTTCCAACACCATCCATACATTCTCCGGCCAGTTTCCAATCCGTTCTGGAAAGAATGCTGTACGAAAGAGCTAGTAATGTAAGTATAAGGGTACCTGGGGATGAGCAAAAACATCTGGTGGAACTCGACAGTGTTGTCGTTTTCGTGGGCGGTGTGGAGGTTCTGTCAGTTCTCATGTTTGCGTTATTCTTGAAGTTTTACTCGCAATACAGGAGAAAAGATGTTCAACGAGTGAATACCGTGAATGGACTTTCTCAGTGCTGGGCCCAGAACAAGGCGCCTTGGAACGGATCGGAATCACAGATGCATGTTACGCTGAGATTGAGGAGAAAATTTTCACACCCGTGTTTCGCAGATCAGATATCTTACGAGTATTTAGTGTTGCCGGAACGTGAAAAAACTGCGGCAGGCACCTCTGCCTCATGGTCGAATTCGGGTTGGGAAGAGAACATATGAGAGTTACACCAGAATGTACCATTAGCATAAAAGATTGTTACTGGCTCTTGGAGGATGTTACCTATGATAGATAATGTTCTGAATGTTGCGTATGTGATGGATGCACGAGAACAAGTCGTTTCGTTGATAAGTGCGAGCTAGTTTGAAAATTTATCGCGTTGTACTCCGCATGCCAAACGTGCTCACCCTTTTTCGAGCTAGGCTAACCTAATTTTGGACCAGCGGCTCCTGCTTAGCTCTTCGGTTTCTACGCCGGGTTGAAATCTTGTCTGGGACTTGATGCTGGTGAGCTTATTTGAAATATGCTATCAGCTTCAAGCTTTCAAGTGTGTTTTGCACTTTCAAGTATCTCGGTGTACAAGTGCACGAATGTATAAGAGGAAAAAAGATCAAAAACATGGAACCAGATCCCCCTTTTCTCGTCAGATAAAGTTATCTCATGTCATTAAAAGATGGGCGAATTGGGGTAGGTATGGGGGAATGACGTAATACGTTGCAACAGAATTTAGGGCAAGGATATTACTTTCCCGTAGTCGTCAAATGTTACTGTTTATCACGTATGGTAAGCTGCCCCCCAAAAGAGGAGCACTTTCTCCCAATCCCAGCCATTCGTGGCAGACAACATCCAATCAAGAATCTAATCGTGTCTTAGGAACTGCTCTTCTCATTGTACTCCGCATCTCTAGGCCATCAATCAAATGCATTCAAATAGCGGGGTCCGTATGAAGATTGTCTTAAATTTTTCTTCGCTTCCAGGGCGCGATGAGTACCGCCACCGGTACCGATGGTAAGAGGGCTACCGTTCTCGTCAGATCAGGACTCCGTATTTCTTTAGTCTAAAATCATGCAAAATTTTGGCTGCCCATTCTCCGCTCGAAATGGAAACTAACTAGCTTGCTTTCATTCCTCCAACCGCGATGATTTCGATTCCGTTTGGGAGTGGAGTCGTTGCCGCCTTCGTCTTTCTCATCTTCGAACTTTTAGTGTTTCCCGTTCTTATCTACTCGACCTCAAAAGCTGCATCTCTCTTACTCTACTGGCACGCAAGAAAAGGACATGATGTTCATGTTTCGGAGATGAGTTTTCCTCTGTGGGCCGAAGGGCTTAGTCGAGCTCAGGCCTCACATGTAATTCTGCTATTCGTTCGTATAATCCTCGTGGCTGTCCCAGTGTACCTAGAGACAAGATTGATTGCTCAAGATGAACCTGAGCTGATCTCAAGGGCCATTCAGGATGCGCTGATTCCCGAACCAACGGACGATTGGTTGAAGTATCAGAAAAAATATGGCGAAGAGATTTACGAGCTTCGAGAACTTGGTACGAAGACATACATGGCATGCACGTACATGGAAGAAGATGGATGGGTGTGGGCAAAAGTTGCCAATTTTACGTACATTGCTGATTCTGAATCGGAGATACGTTGTGTTAGCAATACGCAGAGGCGTATATATCGATTGGAGGAAGAAATTATAGATTTTCTTGCAGAAGGCATCAGAGAGAATGTGACGTTTTCCATTTCACTGAATCACGGACGTGTTCAAGACTTTCCACCAGATCTGGTGTTAGATGGAACTCTAGACGATGCAAAGCCGAATGACGAGGCATTCAGAGTGGTTGGCTTCAGCGTTATGAATGATACAAACTTGGATTGCTTCTTGGCCGACAGTGTCAAAGCTCCCATTTCTCGTCCGATTAACGGCGGAGGTTCAATTGAATGGCGCGGTTGGTGTCAAAGAGTCGAAACGCGTGTTGTGAGATTCTACAGCCTAAAAGTGATGTTGGATGCTATACAGATGAACAATGATTCCATTGTGAGAGGATCGATCACATCTAGAAATGGAACTTTTCGAACTTCCGTTCAGTACCGTGGAAGCTTCGAGTTTAGGGACAGGATTTTGGTTAATGCAGAGCATTTGGCCAATGTGGATCCAGGGTTTGGTGATTCTGCTCGAGCGTCAGACGTAGCAAGACAAGTGCTTTACGTGAGAGCGGAGAATATCAGCGTGGAAGTTCCTTCCGGACGTGTGCTGAATAGGACAGAGATGGAAGTGGTTTCGCTTTCAATTGGTATTACTGAGATTGCGGTAGTAGTAGTACTTGCCTTGCTGCTGGAGTTGGGCTTGAGAACTGTGTGGAGACATGTTGAGGAACCCAACACTGTCGGAGGTCTCTCTCGTCTCTGGGCGCAATCTGCGGAGCTGGGAGCTCAGGAAGCGAAAGATGAGGGGAGATGGGTTACTTTGAGATTGCGCAAAACACATCACGAGGGCGAGTACTTGCAGTTTGAGCCATTAGCGTCCGGGAGCGCAGATGTGGAGCTCGGTGCGTGAGATGCTCATCGCGCAATGGACGATATGGGAAGCCGTCCCTTTTACGTTAGCAGTTCGCCAGTTGGCGTGGGACAAGTAAACCGACCCAGAAACCCGCACGCGTGTGCATGATACGAGCGGCTGGATTCGACAGGAGTGGCCCACATCCGGAAGATTGCGAGAAGCAATGACTCCAATCTCCAGCGACTGAAGCTGCACAGCAACTTGCGCTTTTTAGCAAAATGTTCAAAGCCGTTTCGCTGCACTTCTCGACGCTTCGCGCTGCGAACCCACGGCAATCCGCGAACATCTCGCAGTTTGCAGTACAGCAATGTAACTGTAATGGGCTTGTTGGCTTGAAATCGGAAAACGAAACGTGTGTAACTGGCGGTCGCCTGTCTGACAGAAGAGCGCAAAACTGATAGTGCTCTCCTTTGAAGGTACACATGCTGCAAGCGACAATTTTCTTCTACAATTACAGTAGCGTACCTCATATATTGGACGAATTGCATGATGATTTATTGGAGCCAATGGGAGCGGGACGCATTTGCAAAGACGTATGTGATGACATGGATATCGGGCAGCCATGTTCTGGAAATTCATCATCTGTACAGACCTTGCTGGACTCTACGTTTTCTGCGGCTAGCATTTGCGTGAAGCTCGTGAACGTGTGGTGCAACCACGTGAAACGGGAACTGCGTAGGTTGCACTTTTGCGGAGCAGTTGAGCATGGGAACTCCGCTCCTGGGTAACAACCGAGGTCAGGAGCGAGATCAGTCCCGTAGAGTCACACAGCTTGGTCTCAACGGTCATGCTTGGGGTCCCAAGCTCTGGAAGGTGAGTCAAGCCGAGAGTTCTCAGAACACTTCTGTCGTTTGCCACACCCTCGTTGTGCCTTCCAAGTCGTCGTAACTCTCCTTCCTGCTGTCTCTCTTGACCTTGCCCTTCTTGTGCTTCCCCACCCACCACATCCCGGTTCTACACTTCTATGTTTACCTTTTGTTTCTATGGCGCGCGAGGGAGATAATCTGGGACGCGCAAACATAAGCTTTTGCGAAGCCGCAGCTCGGTGCTGCGACGCAACCATTTCACGAATATTTGGTCGCTCTCCCTCCGCGAAAGAAAAGCTTGGCGCGCAAACCAAGCATTCCCACATTTGTAAAATCTACTGGTTCTGGCCCGCGTACAGTAGACCGAATTACTTATATGTAATTTCTCTCTTAATAGTAACCCTATCTTGCGAATGGTGTAGGCTTTTCTTTGCCCTAGCCCGGATTGACGTAATACAAAATCTCTCGTTAAGAGTACGGAACTCATGAGATTGTTTACGTATGATGTAAGTGTAATAAAAACATAACAATGTCTGCAATTCATCAAAAAGTCTCTTTCTATCAAACGCGTTGCTTTCTATAGAAAAAATAGGCTTTGACAGAAACATGAGACAGAGTGACTATCGTTGGTGTTGCTTGATACACACTGCCTACGACATCATGCAGTCCTCCCACGCTAAAGCAACTCTTGATAACATCACAGAGAGTCAACAGGCTCTGCAGGACAAAATAGAGCAGTACTCGGAAGAAGCCTACAGCGACACAGATGAAGAACAAGGATCAGAGCGTCCTCTTTTTGACTCCTTTTACCAAGTTAAAGGCAATCAGGGCATCATTAAGATGACCAACTTCAGCAAACAACATTTTTTCGAGCTATACAATCGTTCAGAAAAATTTATTTCTCGAGATTGGAAGGAAGGAAGAGGCCGTAAGTCTGATTTGTCATGTTTTGATATTTTGTTCGTCACTCCCACCGTCTGTAAAATTGGGGGAACCTGGGATACTCTTGGAAGAATGTTTCGAATCAAGCCCAACACTCTGCAAATAGCTGTCACAAACTTTATCAAATACTTTGACACTGAGTTTTATGTAGATTTCGTTCTGGAATTGGAGCAGCAATTTTCAGTTGCTTATATGAATGGGAAGAAACGCGCATTCTCGAACTTTCCCTTCGCCCGTTATGCGACGGATGTGCTCTTTCTGCAAACAAATCGTCCACGGGGTTCTATGAAAGAGGTCAAAGACTACTACAGTGGAAAACATAAACTCTACGGCATGAAAGTAGAAGCTTCTGTGCTCCCATGTGGTATCGCTGTGAACTGTACAGATCCAATTCTTGCTAGCACCGCAGACTGTACTATCTTTCAGAGAATTTATCTTTCCACGAGAAGGCGCTGAAGAAAGCCTCGGACGAAATCCATATTGAGGATAACGGGGCTTTGAAAGATGAACATCCTGGGTATTGGGCACTTCTGATGGACAAACGGTATACGGGAATGCAAGAGCATGCCCGTGCAATTGTTGCGAAGAAAAAACCTCAGAGAGGTATTTTGCCTTTTGCAGAAGACAGACGGAATAAGTGTATCGCTCGTGACCGAGTTCTCGTAGAGAATTGTTTTGTTCGTTTTCAGCAATGCTGGGGTATATTTGCTAGGAAGTGGACTTGGGACAGAGCTAATATGGGCATTTACTTTCGCGTATGTTTGGCCATGGCAAACGTTCACGTATTGACGAACCCCTTGAGATATGAAGATGGGGCATTCTTTCGGAGAAACAAGAAAAGATTGTACGCGGTGGGTGCTGCTGCTCAAAAGAGAGCTAGAGAGGAGAAGAATAAGCAGTATCAAAAGAAAAAAGCGAGAACTGGCGGTATTGATGATGACATTTCTGCTGATTTGGACAAGAAAAACAGTACGGAGCTGTTGAATGGCTTAGACGTAGCACCTGCAGCACAGTTCTCTTCTTCCGAAGATAGCGCAGTTCTGCCTCCAAACATCATTTAGGCTACTAATCCTACATGTATTCTACAGAGAAAACGTGAAAGAATTGCTCAGTTCTAAAGTACACTATGAATGTGTCTCTTTTCTAGCATTAAGTACTTTATCTCGAGAGAATCTCCGTCTCTACATAATATTGAGCTTCTCTTGAAACGTCTAAGATTTACAGAACTTCTTGCGAACTGTCATTTTCTTCCAGTTTGAGTAATAGGTAGCTATTAATTACTTCGGTCTAGTGCGGAATAATACATCTTTCTCTGAAATACTAAGTTCATGCTGAAGGAGCGTGATTTTAATTTAAAGCTTCTCATAAGTCGAAAGCGAGTTAGAGTGACAAAGCAAATATTCAATAGTAATAAAGAACGCAAGCAGACATTTAACTTTAAGTGTAAACGATGCAGTTCTTGCACCAAGACTTATATTTAGAGCATATAAAATGTTTTCAGGTGGATGAATGGTATCTTCATCCGAACCAATACGGTTGTATGGAGCTCCCATTCGGCGCCTGCGTTTTCCACGATACTTCTGCTGCGTTAGTTTATGTTTCCTAGCCATATCTTCGCCAGTTGCATTCAGACGATTTTTAACTCGATCGTAAACTTCTTGATGTGCAGCTTTTAACGGATGCCTTGCAATATGCGCATTTGTCAACGAAACACAGAAAGAAACAATATCATCATAGACCTTCTCGCTCCATCTGTGCTTTGTACCAATTACATTCCATAACTGCGTCAGGCGTCCACAATAATTCTCTACTTTCATTCGATCAGAGCGAAATTTTCCAATTAATCTGTAGCTCTTTCTGCGGCAAATGTTCTCCTATAAATTTTCTCTTCGGCATTACAGCTCAAACATGTTCGGTAGCTCCTTGATAGACTTTATCCATTATAATATTCTATTGATTTGATTATTTATCTTGAATATTCCTAAAATCAATAATAAGATTACTGCCCTCTTCAGCACGCTTTTCCAATGCGACCTCCTGTGTTTGAATATTTGAATAAAAATTATTCAGAACTGATATAGAAGCAAGTGCATCATGGAAAACATTAATGGCAAATCCATACGAAAGAACTGACATTTTAATCATTAAGCGGTGCAATTTGTGCTCCCACAAAAATATTTTTTAGCTTCAGCCAAAGTACCAGACGGACGATATGACTGCTAAAAAAGTACGTCTATAACGCAACGGCAATGCGCATAATTAGTGAACCTTAAATTGTTCTGCAGAATGTTTTTCGTAGGCCATCTCGTCCATGGATTATATCCATGTAACGATTATATAACTGCAAGAAAACGCCTGAAATAAATATCGTTATGAACCTCCCAAATGTCCCATCATTAATGTTGAACACATGTTCTAGTGTTGAACACATGTTCTAGAAAATCCAAATTGCCTCCCATCTTTAGAGTAGTAAGGGTCATAAAAAATACGTCCTTCTCTGTAAATGTATATTTTCGACCCCGTTCTTGATTACACCTCTCCGAAAATATTTTCGACGCATTGTCATAAAGCAGTTCAAATTTTTTAGAAGAAGAGTTTGTCATTTTCATGATGGTGTCAGACTGATTTTAAAAATACTACGAATCATCAATCGATCATTTGGAATCATTTTCTTCGTCAGAATCGGAGTTTAGTTTTTCTGAAGAGTAGGTGGACAGCTTTAAATCTCATCCCAGTAGATTATCATGCAGCAAATCAACCGATGTCGCTGCGTGTTTTGGTGTGATTGGCTCTATTTTGGAGAAAGAAATAAGGAGCGAGATAGAGAAGTTAGTCTACATGTGTAAAGATGCCCTTTTTGCAGAATGATACTGTTTTTCTGCAATTACCTCTTTGTAGTAGGAGCTACTTTTGGTTTGTGTATATAATACTTTTATATGTACGGACATAGCCATATCTCAACAGACGTATCTACTATGCGCAAAAGCAATTCTCAAAGCGCATATGTACAATTTGTGCATATATAATCATTGCTGTACCTAAAATATTTTTGCTGAACTTTATTTTGTTTTTGCTTATAACTGCACTTTTTGTGCTAGAGTTCTAATAGGTGAAATCATTAGGTCGCTGGCCATTCGTGCAAGCGTTTTTTGATTTAGCCAATTACAGTACGGCCACGTTCTTTATACAATCTTTTTCAATGTAGATGTAAGCAATTGTAATTATTGCTGCAAAACATTTTACTTCTAATATCGCTCCAGTTAAACCTCATCCAGATTGAACCATTTTTTTTGTTGGTTATTTTTCGATTATGTGAGTGCTATTGCTGCATAAAACAAGGGCGTATGTGCATAGTAAACGTGGTACGTCGGATGGGAATGCTACGATGGTAACTGTTCAAAGGCTGCAAGCGAACAAACCAAGAGACAGTAGGCTCGTATTTCTATCTAGATTTTGAAGCAATGCTAAAGTCAAAGTCATTAAAAAAATCCGTAGTCAGTCACATTTAGTCTCATTTTCTTGGTTCTTTCTTTGAGCGCGTTTGCTTAGAAATTAAATTGCGCTGCTCTTAGTCGGAGATATATAAGTATATATGTCAATTTACTTAGGATCTAACGAGGTATAATAGTTCTAAAGAATGTTTTTATCAAACTTCAAGTTGTAGAAAAAATTTTAAAAATGAGCAAAACATTGAAAAAACAGCAAAATTAATCAAACAACGGGATATCATAACAAATTGATAACTATGTTTACTATTTATAGTCAAAAATAAACGTAAGACTTAATTTGAAAACCATTTAGACTCCTATATATTACACACGTGTAGGAAAACTAGTGATAATGAATGTGACACGTATGTTAGTGGCCACGTGTACAGGAAATGACTAAATGTGACTAGAATTTTATTGCATTCGCTAGTCAGGCAGTCACTAGTCACTTATTTTTCTATCAAGTCAATCAGTCACAAATACGGGCCTGAGAGACAGAGATACCGCTGTGAGGAATGAAGACGAAGATTACGGCGCAAATATTTCATTTTTAGTAATCAGAGGCGGTGGCTTGGACGAGGCCAACGGCTACGCTTTGTAGCTCGGAGAATAATGGCAACTGTAAATCACACGTTGCCACATACGATGCTCCTCGCGCTGTCAGCCTCCCTTCTCTTGCACACGACGGCGCGCGAAAATGTGCGCAGACGCAGTTGGTCAGAAGAGTTTACTGCACGAAGCGTCATGGGCGGAAGAGAGCGCGCGCACTGCGGGCAGCCATCGGCCGTGTATATCTACTTGGCAGCGAGCGCAGTCATTGCAGCAGCGACGTGCGCGGCGTGACTCACCAGATCACTGCACGTCAACACAACCAAGTCCAGCGCGCCCCCAAGTCCCCACCAAATGGCCGCGTCGCCCACCCTCGCAATCACGTAGCTCGGCCAAGTGTAAGCCCCTTCCACGTCCACGCTCACGCTGGTCAGGCTCAGGCGGCCGCCATCCGCGCCACAGTCTTCAGCTTGGACGCTACTCCAATCCACGCGGTGGCTGATGCGAGACACCGACGTGTACTTCACCTCGCAGTCGCCCCTGCTTTCGCATACCTGTTTGTATGTGACCAGATTACACTGGTTGCCGGCCTTGCATGCGCGAAGCAGGTGACCTTCTGTTCCGCAGGGAAGCCCGCTTATGCACACCGTCTTGGCAACTCCATACTCTCTCAGAATACCGTTAGCAAACCCGTTCTCTTTCAGCCATTCCGTTTCTACGCACTTGGAGCTGCCTTTTGTTTCAGACTTTGTCCCTGCTCCGCTTTCTCCCTCACCTCCTGTCTGCGACTCGCCTTCGCTCTTCGTCCCAGTTCCCGTCGGAGTCTCAGTTGAGTCCTGCATCTCAGTTGCGTCCTGCGTCTCGGCATCAGTCTGCATCTCGGATTCAGCCGCCGTCTCAGTTTCATCAGGCGCCCCAGTTTCAGTCACCGTCTCACTTTCAGTGTCGCTTTGCACTGTGAGCGGAGACGCATTCTCGAAACAAGACTTGATCGCAGCCTGCACAGCGTCAATAGTGCACGAGGCACACACTTCAAGGTTTGAATCACAAGTATCATCATCACCACCAGTACAATCAGCCGAAGACTCGCATTTCGCACACCTGCTGTTTTCTGACTGGAAAACAAGCGGGTCATAACAATCTGTACGGCTTTCATCATCGAAACCCACGCACTCACAATGGTCTCCAAAGAGACGCTTGCCTGAGACGTTTGAAGACAGATGTAAGTATTTGGCACTTGTGTTCTCGTTGCATGGAAAGGAGTAGCCAGATATACGTACAGTCACCATTGCTTTCACACACTCGACCTTCTGAGTTCAGCCTAGATTTCATATCGCTCGCTCGAATCGTACGCAATGCTCCATTCTTTCCGTCAACATCGGCTGCACTTACCACACAGCATGCGATTACAAAAGTAAACGCAATAAAACATTTTGAAATGGCCATTTTGAAAGTTAACTTCTCTGCAGGTCTTCTGAGAAAGCCAAACACAAGCGGCGAGGTGTGGCTGTTTGTAGATTCAGCGACAGTTATCAACGTCTCGCTCCGCACGCTGAGGTCGAGATTGAAGCTCTTCTGTAATCAACAAAACGTATGTTGTGGACCAGTACTCGCTGTTATTGGCAAAGAAGTCAACAACGACAGCAGATATGCCGTAAGAGGTAGCGACAACAGCGCATCGGCCGTCGAGACGAACATGCTCTTCGGGGAGAGTACAACATCCCAACCGTTCTTTCGAGGAAAGGGACTACTACATTTCATGCACACGAAGAGAAACGTCATCAAGTTGTCACCACAGCTTGCGAGACGGAAAGTAGTCCCTTACAAAAGCGAGGCTTCTTTATGTTACAGAAAAATATTTGTAAGCAGAATGAAATACGGCCCGAAGGGGAAACAAATCTTTAGGGGACAGGGACAACGTCTTATGAATGAGGGCGAGTGCGTGATATCCTTATACGTTGCCCCTGCGAATAGTTCTGTAAGCGAGAACAAGGAGATTTGAGCAAAACGAAGTTCAACTTCGGTCATAGATCTGCTGAGCCCACTGAACAAGTGCACGTCTCGCGCAAAAAAGGACTTCAATCTATTTTAAACTAGAGGGACCATGTGTAATCAGGGCCTGAACCCGAGAAATAAGATCTAGATCGAGAAACGTTTCGGGACAAATCAACAACGTATGAGATATAATCTGGAATGGGACAAAAGGGGATAAAATCGTGTTCAACTTTGAATCAGGGGCGTATATGTGACTAAGAATTTGGAACTTCTGGAAGTCAATAGTCACCACTTCTTCAAGAAACGGTAGTCATAGCCGTTCAAAAATAAGCAAAAAATAGGTTGGTGACTACGATTGTCCTTGAAGTAGTCAGTCAAACTCTGTTTTATGTCAAAATATTCAGTCACATATACGCCCCTGCTTTGGATTCGTTTTTGTGAAAACTTTTCACGAAAAGGATTCAGCGGTCCGTTCATAAGATGTATTCTTAAGTGGAGAGGGAATTTTATTTGACGGCGCCACAATGGTTCAAGCTAAAGAGAACCATTCGGCTCCGGGAATTGATTATGATGAACGCTATACCATAGAAACGTTAATGATTGTCAGTATCTGTAAGGGTGTGGATAATCACACAAAGGCAAATGCACCCAAGATCCATATGCTTAAAATGTCACGCACTTGTCGGGCTTATGAAACTCGCAAGGAGAGATGAAAGTTACCAACATGAAACCACGTAAGCAAACAGAAAGCAAACGAGATACAGATTCTCAAAAATATTTCTCAAGTACCGAAGTCTGGACATCCTTGAATGTTCACAAGCTTAACGGTCGTGGGCGGAAGACTAGCTCCGGATTCAGTATAATCCAGCACACATTCAAAAGTGTTTCCTCCCGCGCACACTCCGGCTTGAATCTGAACAATTTGATCCAGAACTTGTGATTCATCGGGACCAAGAGTAATTGGTAAAGAGGGATCAGTGGAAGTGGTCAGCATGCCGTCACAGTCTGAGCTGTCGAGATCAAAGGTCCTACTCAAACCTCGCACGGCTCTTTCGATCGCTTCAATAAGTTCCGTCTGTTGGGTATTAGGCACAAGAATACCACCAGTTGCTGATGATATGGCCGTGCCCTGACCGGGACCTGCGCTTCCAGAACTGCATCCAAATGAATCTGGCGTGCCGTCAAGCCCAGGCAGCCCAAAGCTGGCAGCAATCACTGTTATGTTCAATTCCTGCAAGTCGTTAATAACTGATTCCCTTGTCAGCGTCTTTCCCTCCACGCAGGTAGGTTCATGACCAGGAAAGTCACCAAAGTAAACTAGAATTCTTCGAGCGTTCTCTCTCCATCCAATCGCTGGGTCCGTGGCTACCTTGTGCAGAGCGACGAGATTGGCTTCATCAGCATCTCCTCCATCTATTGCGTTGAGTGACTGAATTGCGTTGGTCACAGCAGAGCGATCGCTGGTGATGCCTTGCAAATTGGAAAATCCATTATCCAATCCTTCGTCTTCTTCATCGCGAAAGAATCCAATTCCGAATTGAACGTTGGTTACTCCTTCAAAGAGATCGACAATTTCAGTGAATCGGGTCATTACCTCACCAATGGCCGCGGAAATAGATCCTGTCGCGTCACTCAGAAGATAGAGGTCTGTTCGCAACGGGAAGGATGTGTTCAAATTCACCTTGAATTGAAAAAAGTCTAGAACGTTTAGCCCATCGATAAGAACTTCTCCTCCAGGAAGAACCTCATTCTTGGTTTCGATTGGATCAGGAATGGGGCATCCAAAACCACCAGCAGCGCACGGAGTTAGGACACATCCAATTGTCAGGAAGCGAGCACACTCCCTAAAAGCGTCTTCTATGCTTGGAAAACATGTCGCAGGGCATCTTCCTATGGCTTCGACGGATCCACTCTGAGCAAATATCTTAGTGAAAAGTAGAACCGGCAGAAGAAGAAAGAAATGTGAAGTCTTCATGATCACTTGTTTTGATGAAGCCAACAGAACTGCAGGGGTTGAAGTCTTGGATGGAGATTATCTCTCAACAGCGTTAATAGAGCTCTTGGAATTGGTTGCAAGCTCTAGCGCGTGGCGAGGAAATGTGAGTGTGAGGTTTGTGTGGTATACAAGGTTTTCTCAGCTTTAAGATGGGCTGTCGATCTTAAATACGTTTTGCTCACCTCCATTCGGAGCCTGCACTCCATCGTGAATTTGGCCGTCATGGCTTTTTCTACTATTAAAGAAACTCAAAGAAATGGTACCAGCAAGGAGAAAGACTTATGTCGCCGCAAATGCTTGGGATCGAATCGATAATCGTAGAGTGTAGTTGCGAAGAAATTTGTCCAATTGCGACGAGAGAACAATATCTCCGTGTAGCTCTCGACACCAACTACGCTGTTTTTCATTTGTAGTTACAAATGTAACCTATATGTTCATGATGGTCTTCTGAATTCCAAGAAACAAGTGGACTCCCAGTGCTATCAATTGAATTGCTTCCATCTCTGTTGTGGGAATCAATGCAACTACAGCATTGCAACAATCAAGCGGACCGTGCGGCATGATTAGCCGGCTAAAGACGTGGTTGCTGCCTCCAATGCGAATCGAAATCGGATAGAACATACATCTGCACTGGGCAAGGAGGGTTCTTCCGGGTGTTATCGATATGTGCTCAATAATCAGGTACGCATTGGGCCCAAGCAATAAGCTATGAGCCAGACGAGGAGAGGCTCACAAGTTTTTAGCGTTGCTCCTGACGGGGGATTGAAGTACACTGATTGCCATGCGTTGCGTGAAGAGCACAGTTGCTGTGTTTGTTGCATAACAACAGCGCATCAGGTATGTGTGTCGATTAGCGTATGAGCACATCTTTATTGTGGGGACAGGAATCTTGCTGACGCACACACGTGTGCTGCAACGAATTAAAATTATCGTTGCGCATTGTTGGCGCATATGCCGTGCGCAGCAGCCAATCAGTGGGCTGCCCCAACGTAATGATGCTACGACGTATTGTGTACCAAGCTTGTTGTCGAATCATGACAGCTTTCTAGGGTCGAGAGCAACAGCAATGTCCATACTCGCGTCCGCGTCTGGAAGAAAGCATCAGCAGGGCTTTAGTTTTGTGTTCCTTCACATTGACGTGCAGGGCGGTAATGGTGAGACAGCTCACAAGTTGTTCTCTGCAATAAAACAAATTCGCGGGCAATAAGGTCTCACTAGGCCCCTATTACCGATCTTATACCTCGGGAGCTCCAACTCAGCATTGAAGAGTTGCACTGCTGCTGAGGCACGAGACTGCTTCGAATCAAGTCCGATCTCTCAGGAGTAATATAGATTAGGTGGCACCCGTTTTTTTCTACCTGTAATGAAGAAATGTTTGAGTGAAGTCTGGCCTTCTCCGATGGAGGGGAAGGCCGGCTCACGCTTCCTTTAATACAGATCTTGCAGAAGCCTAGAGATATCTACACTATCCTACAAGCTGTCTACTGCCTTGTGCTGGCTCTGCTGGCTCGCAGCACGTGAGCTACAAGCCACGGACGGTGATCAGGCGTCACGATGGCTTGTAGGCTGTCTCCTGTGTTACATTCACCCCGGTTTTGAGGTTCAACGTCCTCGTTGAACAATGTGTTGGAAGGGTTGTAGTGGGTTTGTGCGATGGTAAATGCAGACAAGTGTCCGACAGAAGAGGCAGCCTAGTACTAGAATATCACGAAGCTCTGTTCGTGTGGAGCGCAACCGATGCCGCGTAAGAAATCGAGAAGATGTAGCAGCTATTGTTTTAAGTCTGTGCTGGCAAAGCAGACTGAGAACTTCATGAATGATCGTGTATCCCATACTACACGATAGAACCATCAAAAATTACGAAGGAGGTTGTATGAGTTGAAACAGAAATAGATACGATTAGACAAAAGGATCGCCTATGCCGAGATGAGAGTGGGTGAAGCTGGCTCACAGCACGTGAGCAACAAGCCACGGACGGTGATCAAGCGTCACGGCGGGCTTCTCGACTGTCTTCTGTGTTACATCGTGGGTCGCACTTGCACAATTCTCTGTGCGGGCACCCACACAACTACCCACGCAGTTCCGATTACGGAACTGAGACAAATTGGTGTTGAATTCTCCCAGCCCTGCAATGTCTACACTGCGTAGCCATCAACAGCTTGTTCGGCTGTGCCAAGCCACAGCTTGCGGGTGCGCGAGGCAGCGGGCTCCAACGTAAGCGTTGGGTGCGCCAGCGGCAGTTGGTGCGGCGCGGGGTGCGGCCCGCACGTCGAGCGCTCCAGGCTGCACCGACTCGCGGAGCCATCGTCGAGCATCGCGTCGACGGCGGCGGCGTGCAGAGAAACGCGGGCATGGCGCGCAGGGTGCAGCAGTGCGTGGCCACGCGTTGCGCCGCCTCCCACGCGAGCACCACTTGTTTCTCGTATCCACGCGCGTACACGCGCGGCGCCGTCGGCTCGGCCACGCACGTGACTGTGCCGACATCGTCCGCGGGGGGGGGGCAGCGCGTCGCACACAGCGCCGCCGCCGCGCGTGTGCCTCACGCACACGTCGCCGTGGTAGCGGCGCGACGCGGCGCGAGAGCCGTCGGCGCGCAGCGCCACGCACTCCGCGCGCCTCTCGTGGCCGCGCAGCGCGTCGCATACGAAAGCGCGAAGCCGCGCGCGAGCCGCCACGCGTGGGCGCTGAACGAAACGCACGACAAAGCGAATCGGCAGAGCTCCTGGCACTCGCGGCCGGCGCGCAGCACGTGCGGCGGCAGCGCGCTGCTGGCGCCGTGCCACACGCGGATCGCCCCGTCGATCGACCGCGTCGCAATCCACCGCGCGTCCGCACTCACACCCTCGCACAATATACGCTCCTCATGCGCGTCTTCACCGCGGCTGTCGCTCCCCGACTGCGCGCGCCTCACATCCCACCAGGCCCGTATCGGTGACTGACTGACTACGGCGCTTTTTTTACTGACTTTGACTGACTGACCCTAGCAGTTCGGCCGTAGTCAAATATTGTAGTCACCGTTGTCTACTGCAGCAAATGAACGGCTCAATAGCAGCTCAATGTGACGTTGGATGATCTATGAGAGATATTAAGTAGATATATTTGACCGCACACAGTAGTGACTAACATCTCAGTAGTTCTGACTCGTATGTCTTGTCTAATCTTCCTACAAATCATTCGTTCATTCGTTGTTTTTGAAAGGGAAGCTGTCAAACGAGATAGTTCATTGATGACTCACAGTCATAAACTGAAGGTGATATTCAGTTTTTTGCAGAAAGAACTTTGCAAACGGTTGAAGAACAATAGATTCTCTTGCTCTTTGAGCCAAAGCGCTTTGTTGATGAGTGTCGGGAGGCAGGCCGGTTGAAAGGAAAGCTGGGGGAAAAACAAAGGGACGAAAAAGAAGACGAACAGAAGGGCACACCTCTGGCGGACTGGCTTCTGCCTTCGCCGAGGTCACTCCCAGTTTTCGGCTGGGAGCTTTTATTGTGTTTGCCCGCGACCTCTTTGCCGAAGAGGATCGCTCGAGGTCTGCTCAATACGGATCCAGCAATGAAGGCAGACCTCCAAAGAATAAAGGAAATTCACATATGCAAATTTTACACGCGCCTGTGTCAGCCCCATCTCGGTCCGCCACTTTCCGTCGCGGCTCATTCAGAGCAACTGTTTGATCTGGTGAGCTTCTTGTTCCGTTCCACGCACCACCCGAGGGAAACGCGCCGGTGTACGCGTCCGCACACCTGTTCCGTCGCGTTGCTGTCGTGACATTTCACAACAGAAGTCAATAGTCACCACTTCTTCAAGAAACGGTAGTCATAGCCGTTCAAAAATAAGCAAAAAATAGGTTGGTGACTACGATTGTCCTTGAAGTAGTCAGTCAAACTCTGTTTTATATCAAACTATTCAGTCACATATACGCCCCTGCTTTGGATTCGTTTTTGTGAAAACTTTTCACGAAAAGGATTCAGCGGTCCGTTCATTAGATGTGTTCTTAAGTGGAGAGAGAATTTTATTTGACGGCGGCACAATGGTTCCAGCTAAAGAGAACCATTCGGCTCCGGGAATTGATTATGATGAACGCTATACCATAGAAACGTTAATGATTGTCAGTATCTGTAAGGGTGTGGATAATCGCACAAAGGCAAATGCACCCAAGATCCATATGCTTAAAATGTCACGCACTTGTCGGGCTTATGAAACTCGCAAGGAAAGATGAAAGTTACCAACATGAAACCACGTAAGCAAACAGAAAGCAAACGAGATACAGATTCTCAAAAATATTTCTCAGAAACCGAAGTCTGGACATCCTTGAATGTTCACAAGCTTAACGGTCGTGGGCGGAAGACTAGCTCCGGATTCAGTATAATCCAGCACACATTCAAAAGTGTTTCCTCCCGCGCACACTCCGGCTTGAATCTGAACAATTTGGTCCAGAACTTGTGATTCATCGGGACCAAGAGTAATTGGTAAAGAGGGATCAGTGGAAGTGGTCAGCATGCCGTCACAGTCTGAGCTGTCGAGATCAAAGGTCCTACTCAAACCTCGCCCGGCTCTTTCGATCGCTTCAATAAGTTCCGTCTGTTGGGTATTAGGCACAAGAATACCACCAGTTGCTGATGATATGGCCGTGCCCTGACCGGGACCTGCACTTCCAGAACTGCATCCAAATGAATCTGGCGTGCCGTCAAGCCCAGGCAGCCCAAAGCTGGCAGCAATCACTGTTATGTTCAATTCCTGCAAGTCGTTAATAACTGATTCCCTTGTCAGCGTCTTTCCCTCCACGCAGGTAGGTTCATGACCAGGAAAGTCACCAAAGTAAACTAGAATTCTTCGAGTGCTCTCTCTCCATCCAATCGCTGGGTCCGTGGCTACCTTGTGCAGAGCGACGAGATTGGCTTCATCAGCATCTCCTCCATCTATTGCGTTGAGTGACTGAATTGCGTTGGTCACAGCAGAGCGATCGCTGGTGATGCCTTGCAAATTGGAAAATCCATTATCCAATCCTTCGTCTTCTTCATCGCGAAAGAATCCAATTCCGAATTGAGCGTTGGTTTCTCCTTCAAAGAGATCGACAATTTCAGTGAATCGGGTTCTTATCTCACCAATGGCCGCGGAAACAGATCCTGTCGCGTCACTCAGAAGATAGAGGTCTGTTCGCAACGGGAAGGATGTGTTCAAATTCACCTTGAATTGAAAAAAGTCTAGAACGTTTAGACCATCGATAAGAACTTCTCCTCCAGGAAGAACCTCGTTCTCGGTTTCGATTGGATCAGGAATGGGGCATCCAAAACCACCAGCAGCGCACGGAGTTAGGACACATCCAATTGTCAGGAAGCGAGCACACTCCCTAAAAGCGTCTTCTATGCTTGGAAAACATGTCGCGGGGCATCTTCCTATGGCTTCGACGGATCCACTCTGAGCAAATATCTTAGTGAAAAGTAGAACCGGCAGAAGAAGAAAGAAATGTGAAGTCTTCATGATCACTTGTTTTGATGAAGCCAACAGAACTGCAGGGGTTGAAGTCTTGGATGGAGATTATCTCTCAACAGCGTTAATAGAGCTCTTGGAATTGGTTGCAAGCTCTAGCGCGTGGCGAGGAAATGTGGCTGTGAGGTTTGTGTGGTATACAAGGTTTTCTCAGCTTTAAGATGGGCTGTCGATCTCAAATACGTTCTGCTCACCTCCATTCGGAGCCTGCACTCCATCGTGAATTTGGCCGTCATGGCTTTTTCTACTATTAAAGAAACTCAAAGAAATGGTACCAGCAAGGGGAAAGACTTATGTCGTCGCAAATGCTTGGGATCGAATCGATAATCGTAGAGTGTAGTTGCGAAGAAATTTGTCCAATTGCGACGAGAGAACAATATCTCCGTGTAGCTCTCGACACCAACTACGCTCTTTTTCATTTGTAGTTACAAATGTAACCTATATGTTTATGATGGTCAGCTGAATTCCAAGAAACAAGTGGACTCCCAGTGCTATCAATTAAATTGCTTCCATCTCTGTTGTGGGAATCAATGCAACTACAGCATTGCAACAATCAAGCGGACCGTGCGGCATGATTAGCTGGCTAAAGACGTGGTTGCTGCCTCCAATGCGAATCGAAATCGGATAGAACATACATCTGCACTGGGCAAGAAGGGTTCTTCACGATGTTATCGATATGTGCTCAATAATCAGGTACGCATTGGGCCCAAGCAATAAGCTATGAGCCAGACGAGGAGAGGCTCACAAGTTCTTAGCGTCGCTCCTGACGGGGGATTGAAATACACTGATTGTCATGCGTTGCGTGAAGAGCGCAGTTGCTGTGCTTGTTGCATAACAACAGCGCATCAGGTATGTGTGTATCGATTAGCGTATGAGCACATCTTTATTTTGGGGACAGGAATTTTGCTGACGCACACACGTGTGCTGTAACGAACTAAACTTATCGTTGCGCATTGTTGGCGCATATGCCGTGCGCAGCAGCCAATCAGTGGGCTGCCCCAACGTAATGATGCTACGACGTATTGTGAACCAAGATTGTTGTCGAATCATGACAGCTTTCTAGGGTCGAGAGCAACAGCAATGTCCATACTAACGTCCGCGTCTGGAAGAAAGCATCAGCAGGGCTTTAGTTTTGTGTTCCTTCACATTGACGTGCAGGGCGGTAATGGTGAGACAGCTCACAAGTTCTTCTCTGCAATAAAACAAATTCGCGGGCAGCAAGGTCTCACCAGGCCACTATTACCGATCTTATATCTCGGGAGCTCCAACTCAGCATTGAAGAGTTGCACTGCTGCTGAGGCACGAGACTGCTTCGAAGCAAATCCGATCCTCCCAGATCAATGACTACAGGCTTGTATTCGACGAAATGTGTTGCCCGGAAATGTTGGCAATGGTTCGAATGCTTGTCTCGTGAGAGCTGCTTGAATACCGCGGTGCTCATAGCTGTAGGTATAGAAATGGCGCTGGACACTTGCAGATGGGGTTCAGCTCCATGCGGGTAGAGCGCCAGATATTGCTCCTGCCCTTGTATGCGGCCCATGACGGGGCTCGTGCCCGTTACCGCTGTGGCGCAGCCAAACGTTTGTCCAGATGAGGTGCGAGCGGCGTGCGTCGCTGGAAGGCCACACGCTACATGTCAGCTGTTCCCGGCAAGCAGGCTCTCAAGCAAGTGAAAAGAAGAAACGGCGGCAACGACATTACAGACGCATTACATCTCCAATCGTTGCGCGCGGTGATGGTGCTTACAACAATCACATTCGTACAGCAGAAACCAGGGCTTCAGTTATGTGTTCCTTCACATTGACGTGCAGGGCGGGTGAGGGCGAGAGAGAGCTCACAAGTTCTTCTCTGCAATAAAACAAATTCGCGGGCAGTAAGGTCTCACCAGACCCCTACTACCGATATTATACCTCGGGAGCTCCGGGTACGCTCGGGAGCTCCAACTCAGCATTGAAGAGTTGCACTGCTGCTGAGGCACGAGACTGCTTCGAATCAAGTCCGATCTCTCAGGAGCAATATAGATTAGGTGGCACCCGTTTCTTCTACTTGTAATGAAGAGATGTTTGAGTGAAGTCTGGCCTTCTCCGATGGAGGGGAAGGCCGGCTCACGCTCCTTTCATACAGATCTTGTAGAAGTCTAGAGATATCTACACCATCCTACAAGCTGTCTACTGCGCCACCTCCCACGCGGGCACCACGTGTTCCTCGTATCCACGCGCGCACACGCGCGGCGCCGTCGGCCGACTCGGCCACGCACGTGACCGTGCCCAGCTCGTCCGCGGGGGCGCGCAGCGCGTCGCACACGGCGCCGGCGCTGCGCGTGTGCCGCACGCGCACGTCGCCGTGGCAGTGGCGCGACGCGGCGCGAGAGCCGTCGGCGCACAGCGCCACGCACTCCGCGCGCGGCTGGCGCCGTGCCGCACGCGGATCGCCCCGTCGATCGACCGCGTCGCAATCCACCGCCCGTCCGCGCTCACACCCTCGCACAATATACGCTCCTCATGCGCGTCTTCACCGCAGCTGTCGCTCCCCGACTGCGCGCGCCTCACATCCCACACTCCCATCGTCCCTTCCCACGTTCCAACAAGCCCCATCGACCCGTCTGCACTCGCACCAACGTATCGTTCCCCTTCCAGACATCGTGAACCCGAAAAAGACATGTGTGATTCACAAACTATTGCCTAGCCTTATTCACAGCTTCCGACAGTTTTCCGCCACGAATGTCACTCGCGAGCCTCTGGTTACCAGTTCTCTCAACAATATTCGCAATCTGGGCTGTGATTCACCCATTCTGGCGTCCTTTCCCAGTTGCATAAAATGCACACCATCCGGGAAGCTAGTTTCGACATTACGCACACATTTTAGTCCCCGAAGCGCGCAGGTCTTCCCGACTCGGCCCCGCCCTGCGGCCACAACCGCAAGCACTTTGTGCTTTGATGGTCGCAATACGGCGGCCTTTGGCTTTCCCTCGGGCGTGTGCGGAGAATGGTAGTTCAGAGAGAGTCGAGGTGGGTTGGGCGGGACAGTGCCATGTTTCAAAAACTTGGGTTCAGGTTGAGCTGAATCACTTGCGTCTGTATCCGCCACTCTTTCTCTCTCCGATG
This sequence comes from Gracilaria domingensis, assembly GCA_022539475.1. Taxonomy (NCBI): domain Eukaryota; phylum Rhodophyta; class Florideophyceae; order Gracilariales; family Gracilariaceae; genus Gracilaria; species Gracilaria domingensis. Next base: position 30,377 of record VCMS01000123.1, on the reverse strand, counting down.
CAAACCTTGCAAACTGTTCGTCTGTGCTATCTACCTTGGTCAAGGTTTGATTCGCGAGCTGTACTCTGTTCAACAGAGTAACACTCTCAACGTGGGGCGACATTTGCACGCATCTGTTCTTCACGTGGTGCAAATTGCAGCCTGCAACCTACTTTCCCAAATGCGCAGCATGTGGGGCGACGACCGATCGACAAGTGACTGGTTGATCCAAGCCTCAACATGTTGGAGATGTTGCTCGAGCAGTCGTTGGACGTGGTCAAGCCTTTCGCGGCTGCGGGATGCCAAGTGGTGGCGGCGAACGGGGGCGTTGAGTTTGTTCTCCACATAAGTGGGTTTTACTCGGATTTCCGATGGATTCCATCGACGAAGCGAGCGCAGCGAGGTGGCCCAAGTGCTGTTGCAGGACGGTTTGACATTGAAGTAATGTGGTGATGGTCTCGGTGTTATGTGGGGGCGTGCTCAAGGCGCTGAAGTAAAAGTTGCGCCTCTGCGTAAAAGGTTTTGAGCAGACGTAGTTGGGGTTGATAGCAGGGCCGTATTTGTTACTAGATTTTTGATCAAGTCGAAAAGTCAAAGTCAATCAAAAAAATTCGAAGTCAGTCATTTTTAGTCACGTTTTCCTTTGTCCTTTTTCTAAGCGTGTTTTCTTAGAAATTAAACTGCACTGCTTTTGGTGCGAGATAGATAAATACACATGCCAATTTGATTAGGCTCTAACAACATATATTCGTTCTTTAGAATTCTAATATCAAACTTCAATGTTTTTAAAACGTTTTTAAAAACGAGCTAAAAATTGAAAACAAAGGCAAAATTAATCAAGCCAAGAGTCATCTTAACAAATTGCTAACTATGTATACTATTTGCAGTGAGAAAAAAACTTACAACTTAATTTGCAAACCATTTAACCTATTATATTACGCACATGTAGAATTATTAGTGGTTATGAATGTAACACGTGTTTTTATGGACCACGTGTACTGTAAATGACTAAATATGACCAGAAATTTATTGCATATGCTTGTCGGTCAGCCACTAGTCATTTTTATTTCTATCAAGTCAGTCAGTCACAAATACGGGCCTGCTAAGATGGGCGGATACTCTGCTGGGCAGGGTACATGATCGTCTTGTTGAAGTTAACTGTTTTACTACACTTGAGGATGTAGCTGCGGCTATTTACCTCACGTCACAGATCGCAGCCACTTGTCCGAGAACTGACGACCCTCGCTGCTATGAACTTCTTACCGTCGAACATTGCACCGGTCTGGTTCCGACACCCACGCCAACTCCAGCTCCAACTCCGGTTCCTAAGGACAGTTGTGAGGTGGCCTTCGATGAATGCGAGTTCACGTTCGCGGGCGAGACTGGCTTGACCTTGTTTAGTATCGATGGAGCTTCTGACAAGAGCTTCACGCCTGTGATTGTGGCAAAGGATTCGGACGTGAACCTCGGCTCTTTGAATTCAAACAACGTTGTGCCCCAGTTTATCGAAGATGCTGGAGAGTTTCCCATAACCAACTATGGATCGCCTCGATTTGCTGCAAGTCAATTCAAGCCTTTCTCCATATGGCTGGAACGAGGGACTGGAATTGGTCATCATACTTTCCATGGAGATCAACAGGAACAGACCAGAGACCGGTGCATTCGCATTTTCTTTACTACTATTCAGTTGTTGAATCCGTTCTCCAACCTGAACAATATGCTGCGATCTGCCAACAAATGTGTCGTGTTCCGCACGCGGTAGGTGTTTCTGATGGCTGCAACATTTGTCTCTCATGGCTCATGAGCGCCTAGGGTTGCGTCCGAGATTGTTTACCAGGATAGTTGGGATGCGGTCCCATGCACTTGCCATATTATGAACTCAATCTCAGTAACTCCCAAAACAAGAATGGGTGTGTCGCACAGGGTGGCTACAAATGGTGGAAGTTGCCAAGAAGATCGCGACGATAAACTGTATTCGTTACTCTCTATTTGAAATCCTCACTTCATCTTGAAGATTCCAAAGTTTCGTAAATATTTTTACATGTGTGAAAGTCTTTCCCACATTTACACTGTAACGAAGCTGATTTGTTTTCATTTTTGAAAAATTTTTTGTCGAAAGAGAACCTCGTGTATTTCTCGAATGCGTGTCACAATATGACACGCAGACAAAGTACACGAGGTTACTGGCCCACCGAATATACTAAACACTATCAGATACTACGTGGCTCTTGGGACAAATCGGATGCCAACCGGTTGCCCTCCCGACCTACCACAAAAGGAGTCTAATCTTTCCATCTTCAGCCAAAGCTTGTTTTGAGAATCTTTATCACAAGGACTAACAATCAGAATAAAGATCTAGTTCGATCTAGAACACTACTAGTGCAGGAACTGTTGCTCCATCTTTAGATTTCTATCTAATTTAGAAATCTTGCTGTGTTCATCGATGTACAAGTCTTGGGAAGGCATCGAGAATCTGTATATGCCAGAATCAAACAGTAGGCTCGCTGTAGAAGAGGTCATCCAATACCACCACATCCCGGTATTGCTCTGGAGCCCAGTTGGTAGGAAACCCGTTGACTGAAACATTTCCGAGTTGCACAACGACCTTGGAAATAACCGGCATTGGTGCCCAGCTGTTATTCTTATCCACAACAACAAGCCCTGAAAAGCTCAGGCCCTCCCACTTCGTCGGAACGACAACTCGATCAATCTCGCAATCGTTTTCATCCCGATAACTCATGTAAGTTTTGTTCCAGTACTTCACATCCGTAAAAACAGCCCCAAATCCGCTTACTTTAGCCTTGGTAGTAGTTGCGGGAATCTCGAAGTTAACGTTCAGTTTGTTCGACAGTACGGGTGTGAACAGGCGCTCAAGGGAAAAACGGCGGAATCTTTCTGATATGCTCTCCGGTAGCAAAGAAGAAAAACGGTCATCCTGAGGCGGTGGCGACGAAGGGTTGGACACTGCAAATTGGCCTCCTTCAGTGTAGAACACGGCTCCGCGAGTAACGTTCACGTTGAAAAAATCTCCGGCCATATCGAAAGGAACGATTGGAGCATCCCAGTTGATGGAACGTTGTCCGCCCGCCAGCGGGCCGGCGCTGTTTCCATTGTTTTCTCCACCAAGCAGTTCTGTGAAGTTCGTCACAATGGAAGAAAGTCCCTCTGCGTCCACGGCAGTGTCCTTCAAAACGATGGTGTCATACTTCGGACAATTCCATTGCGCAAATGCAACAGATGCAACAGAAAGCACTACAATGAGAACGTTCATAATGCCCTCGCTGCGTTCCGAAACAGAAGAACGACAGTCTCTTCTTTCGAGGACACTTAAGCATAGCTAATGAGCATCTTATTGTTGCTGAGCTGTTGAGATTCGTAATAGAGGGGCATCATTGCATGCCACCAAACGTACTTTCCGTTGCAAATCGCCGCCCCGTTCATACTGTTCGTATACCGGACAGCTTAACTGCGAACTGATATGTTCGTCGCAGGAGTTCAAAAATATTCGTGTATGGCCCCTGACATACCGAGCTCCGAGTGGCCCTTTTGATATGAGTTACAGAGGGGTTGCTATTACGATATTGGCCTCCAGAAAGGGGAAAGCTTTTCGAAAAACGCACGCATGCGCTCCAGATATAAACCTAATTCTAACTAACAATGCAATAGGACCACCACGGGCGATCCTCCTTTCCTCCCTCTTCCCCAGGCTCCACGGATGTGGAAGCAGTCTTCGGCCCCTTCAAAGGTTCTCTGGGGGGACCAAAGTCACGTAGAAGTCCATCCACAAACTCGTTTCCAAGGCCCTCTCGCAGCACTTGCTCTGCTATCTCTCCATCAGGGAGAAAATCTTTGCTGATTCCATTCCAAGCTTCCTCTGGGTTCCAGACCCAGAAGGTAGCGTCAGTCAACACCATCGTTGCCTTCAGCAGTTCGAAAGCATTCCCAGGATGTACAATATGGCCGTTTACGCCCATTTCCCACAGCTGACGGAAGGTAGTGGCATCATTAGCTGCCAGGATAATTGACAGATATTGGGATGTCACAGCGCCGAGATTGTGAGAGTCGAATGATCCTTCACCAAACGGTGATTCGAAATTGACAAACACCGCATCTGCCCCGGCCTTATCTGCGTTATGGAGAGACGTCACACCCGCGGTACTAGCTAGCGAGTCTTGAAAACTGGAGACGTGCACATAGGCAGGTCCGTCTGGAAATCCACTGGTGGCGGAACCAAAAGTGACTGCAGTCACCAGTTTCCGTAGACGTTTCTCGATAGCAGACTGAAGCTCGCCTTGTTCCAGACTAGACTTGATGTGTTCCTCCAACGCAACTCTGAGATCAATGGACGAACGTGAATATGCTGCCAAGACAATTGGTTGCGCATCTTTGAGTGTTGTCCGATCCAACAAGTCACGGATGCGATCGGTTAACGGTAAATCGAGAAGCCCAAATGAAAGCAGTGCAGCTTGCAAATAGTCGAGTTGCTGAATACTATAAACAAGCTCATTCCCCTCCTCTCGTGGCTCAATATTATCAGGAAGTACTGGTCGCAACCCGTCAATCAGCGCTCGAAAGACTACTGCGCGATCACCGCGAATGCGAACATGAGGCTGATCCATATTTGTGCCTGGGTGGAGTTGCGCCATTGACATTGAACGTAAGACCTTGACGTAGTGTCGGAGACGTTGCTCAGTGCTTGTTTCACCTTGCTGTGGTTGATGCAGAGTACTGAGACCAGGCATGAAGATGATGTTCTCTTGGTTACGAGACGGAAGCGGTGCTGGCAGCGATAGATTCGTCATCAGAAATGTCAGATCATTCGCGCGGTTCATTACCCAGTCAAAAGCGACTGACCCACCATCGGTGTCCGGTACCATGAAGCGCCCGGAGTGACCTTCGTCATAGTTGAAGTGAAGCACGACATCCGGAAATGGGGAGGGCGGGGATGGAATCAACGTTGAATTTATGTCCTTCGGAAGTTCGGCAGTGAGCGAGTTGTATACTGTTTTTGCGGCTTCAATGCTGGTGCGTTGGGTTCATTCAATAAATTAGTAATTCGATGTCAGTTGAACATGTTCAACGTCCTTGTGTTTCGGGATTATGGCGTTATTTCAGGTATCGACGAAGCAGGAAGCAGAACGATGGTATGACGCAAAAGTTGTCGGGCAGTCGTAGTAGGATTAGAGTACTTCAGTGCATGTGACATAAACGTAACGAATTATGTTGAAATGAATAATATTCAAGTTCATATAGCAAAAAGTTTGCCGTTCCCAACAACAATATATACCGCTCATATCGCTATTTGGAACACATTGTAAGACAATGTTAACATGTTTTACTAAACTGTAGCAAAGTGAGGCTTGGATGCTTCTATAGATCTTGCATTGATCTCTCAGAACGCCTACAATTGACACGGTTAGCTCAAAGTAAATGCGAGTAACACGAGTTCTCATTTCGAGATAGCGGAAGTATCAACATATTTCCCGTAGATCTACGATCAGGTATCGGAGAAGAACAGCGATCAACTTACAAAACTTCTACGTACAACACATTGCTTACGACGCAACAGCAATGATACTTGCTAGAATATATTTATGAACCTTTTGTATAAAAATAAAAAATGTTTTACGTTTGTCATGAAAGTATTCCGAAACTTGCCATTTCCCTCTCTCTCCTGATCTAACGATTGTGGGACCAGTCACGTGATGGTGATATAGCGAAACCGCCTCCCCAGAGAGTTTGCTACCTTCGGTAACCTTATATCACGATTCTTCGAAAAAACGTTTCTACATCTACGGCAGCGCTGCTTCGCCTTCGCCGCTGAACTTAGCGCGCTTTCCGATTGGTAAACTACCTGTGTGGCGTGTGGCGTAATCACACGCCGAGAATCTCCAGAGTCGAAATGGCTGCCTTTGCCTCGATGCCGCGACTGGCGTGTGTTGCGTGCCAACTACGCTCCCCGTTGGAAGATGCCATGAAGCAGCAACGCACACCATTCGGCCATCATCCTATGCCCTCCCTTCCCGCACCTTCTCGCTGGTGCCATTGCCGCACGCCGCCCTCATTCTGCCCAACTCGCGCACCCTCCCCGCTGCGCCCGAGACGTTTCCCCTCTTCCGCAGACAAAATGTCGGCCTACTTCGACTTGGTAGCTCCCGGTCTCACAGTGTTATCCAAGCTTGAAACCATCGTCAACGAGTGGTACAACCGTGGCGACATCAAGGAAGACAACAAACGACAACTTGCTGATCTCAAACGCCTGTACAAAACCGTTACCAACATTCTTCGTCGTCTTGAGTACGTCACCCACCCGGACATTGTCACGCTCGAGCTACTCAGCTTTCACATGGAAACATTTGCGGATGACGTCGAACAACTCGAATCATGGAGTGAGCCCATCAACACCGCGAAGCGCTTCAAACGTGTTCGCCGCATGAAGGACGTTCTTGATGGTTGCCAGACGCGCCTAGAAACCTTTGTCGACTTCCTGCTGAACAAAATCTCCCCCATGCTGCCGACTGAACTTTCCAAACCAGATCAGTAAATCAGCCGCAACACCGTTCCGCCAAATCCACCGAGACTCATACTGGCCTACGACACACCCACCACCAACGAGTGCAAGCTTAAGACCGCCGTACTTGCGAAAAGTGAAGCCCGCGTTGTCGCTGTGATCGCTTCCGGACAAGGCGGCATTGGCAAGACGTGTGCTCTGCGAGGTCTAGCAACGCACAGTGAAGTGAGGAGCAGCTTTCCTGGAGGAGTGTTGTACATACAGCTCGGCAACGACGCTACCATTCAAAGCATTATCTCAGCAATCTCGGCTATCGTGCACAAGACGGGCGGGAAACAAATGGCCGACAAGATAAAGGGGATGAAATCGTTGAGCGACGCCGCCGACCTCGCCTCGAACTGGTTTCACGCCCATACTTGTCTTTTCCTCGTGGATGATATTTGGAAGGTGAACGGGATTGATAGCTATGTGCTCAAGATTCTGGGCAGAATGGTGAACGAAAAGAGTCGATTGGTGTATACCACAAGAGATGAAAGATTCCTAGGTGACGAAGAGTGTGTCATGTTTGAGAGGAATGAAGTGAACGGCACTCGGTCACGCAGAATGTTGATGAATCATGCGAGATCCGAAGAGCTGGGTGCTCTCGATGAGAGTGTCCTCGATGAGAACAACAGGAAAGCATTCGAATCCATCTTGGATATGTGCGACGGCCTCCCTCTGGCACATGGTATTGCTGGAAGTGCGGTGCGGACAATCTCCCGTGCTCTGCGCCTTGAGCGAAAACAGGACGCATGGTCAGAGTTCTATACCGACACAATGGCCAAAAAAGGACGTAATATAATGGATAAGCTGTCCATTATCGTGGATACTTCTCTTGAGGTTTTGGACAGGAATAACAAGGAAGGAGTGTATGCGGAGCGCTTTCGGTACTTGTGCGTTCTTCAGAAGCAGCAAAAGGTTTCCGTGCAAATGCTCCAAAGGCTGTGGAACATGGAGACCTTGGCCGATGCTGAGAAGGTTGTGGACAGGTTTCGAGAAGTGTCCATTGCGCAAAAATGGGTGGAAGGAAATCTGGTGTTCTTGCAGCTACATGATTTAGTTCTCGAGATTTCAGTTTGGATGGCGGAAGGACGTCGTCAGAGATGCAGAATCTTTCAAAACCTTGTTCACAGCTACTTTCCAGATGGTCGCTGTGGAGACCCGTCGTTCGAGTGGTGGGAGATTGAAGAAGACGGGTACTTTTACGACAATGTGTGTAGACTTCTTCGGGAGGGCGGGCTTGCGTTCCTGCTGATTCGGCTGCTGTCCAGGCCGCAATGGATTTCAAAACGTCTCGTAAGCAGCGGGATCTACGCCGTTGAGCAGGACTTGGGGCATGGCATAGCGATTGCGAACGAGAGCAGGCAAGGCTATTCGGATCACAAGGACCATCTGGTCATGGTCGGCAGAGCTGCGCGGATGGGCTGCACCGCAGTGGCTTCCAACCCTCGTGAAGTTTGGTTTCAACTGCACGGACGCCTGCTGCAGCACGCGGAAAAATGCAAGCATACCAAAACGTTTGTGAGGGAAATTGAGAGGTGTGCGCCACGACCGTGGGTGCAAGCTTCTTTGGGGATTTTGCAACCTCCGGGTGCTCTGCTTGAAATCATACACAGCCCGAGCAGGCCACGTTGCGTGACCATAGAGCGAGATGGAATTTGGTTCTCATGGGGTTCAGAGTCTCCCGGCGTCACGGAATATCGGAGCGAGAGTGGAGTTTGCAGATCCGAACCATTCGTCACTGAAGAAATGCACAACACAAGAGTAGATTGCAGAGTGATCCTTTCAGAGCAGAACAGCGTCGTCACTGCTGGAAAGGACCGGGATGGGAATGGAACAATCGAGACGTGGGATATAGAAACAGGGAGGATGAAGCGAGTGGTCAAGTGCGCCGATACTGGCTGTGAGCAGAACTTCTTGGCGTTCAGCTGTGACGGTACACGAGTGACGTCCACTGATGGAGAGCATCAGATCCGAGTATGGGACGCGAGTAGCGGTAAGGAGCTGACGCCGCCATGTGTCGGTCATACTGGATGGGTTACGTGCGTTGCGGTGAGTGCGGACGGCGGGCGCATTGTGTCGGGGTCTTGGGACAGGACGGTGCGTGTGTGGGACGCGAGTAGCGGCAAGCAGCTGACGCCGCCATGTGTCGGTCATACTAGATTGGTTACCTGCGTTGCGGTGAGTGCGGACGGCAGGCGCATTGTATCGGGGTCTCAAGACAATATGGTGCGAGTGTGGGACGCGAGTAGCGGCGAGCAGCTGACGCCACCATTTTTTGGTCACGACGCGGTTACCTGCGTTGCGGTGAGTGCGGACGGCGGGCGAATTGTGTCGGGGTCTTCGGACAGAAGGGTGCGCTTGTGGGACGCGAATAGCGGCAAGCAGCTGACGCCGCCGTTTTTTGGTCACACCGACGAGATTACCTGCGTTGCGGTGAGTGCGGACGGCGGGCGAATTGTGTCGGGGTCTTTGGACAAGACGGTGCGTGTGTGGGACGCGGGTAGCTGCAACGAGCTGACGCCACCGTGTTTCGGTCACACTGAATTGGTTTCCTGCGTTGCGATAAGTGCGGACGGCAGGCGCATTGTGTCGGGGTCTAGGGACTGGACAGTACGTGTGTGGGACGCGAGTAGCGGCAAGCAGCTGACGCCGCCGTTTGTCGGTCACACCAGCGGTGTTTACGGCGTTGCAGTGAGTGCTGACGGCGGACGCATAGCAGCGTACTATAACGGCGGGGGGATTCACGCGTGGGACGCTGATTCGGGGAAGGAATGCGAGTAAACTCCGGAGGAAGAACACTGGCTGCGCGAGGGGTCGCGTTTTTCAGATAGAATCTGGTGCTTTTGCAACGGCGAGCTAGTACGCGGAGTTGACGAGGACGGCGATGTTGTTGTGCTGGCGACATGCGACGAACCGGTGGGAAATTTTGGCGGTGGGGATGTGTATTTCTCTAAGCTATTTGCGAGTTGTAAGATAGTTCGACGGGCGGACCCATCGCAGCAGTGAAGCGGCAAGCACCGGGTGGACTGCGATCTCAAAGCCTCGGAGCTCGCCGGAGAGACCGGGAAATCGCAAAAGTTTCGGACTACTGACAGGCGAAAACTTTTGCACCAATCACTGATTGTGAAATATATGAAAAGAATTAAAATTATGAAACCACTTGTACTTGTATTGAATTACAGTGTAACGGTGTGTGAATAAGATGGTAAAAAATGTTTTACGTTTGTCATGAAAGTATTCCGAAACTTGCCATTTCCCGCCCTCTCCAGCAGCGGCGGCAACGTCATCGGCAGCACAGGTTGCAACACAAGTTGTGTTACACAACCACGCGGTCGCCGCAAGTATCCATGGCTACGGGCGTCACCGCCCCTTCCGTGTCGCGGAACAGCAGCCCCTCCAACGGCTGGAAATTCGAAAGTTGCAACACGTCCAAGACCGCGTCATACACAGCCGCACGACTGAAGTTTGCTGCAGCCTCCCGGTTGATAGTCAGCGCGGATATCATCAATTTGACATCACTCGCTCACGACATTGAAGAGCTCCTCCATTTGTGATTGTCGAAGCCAAGGCTGGTGATGTTCGGGGGCACGAGCCGGCGGAGATGAAGCGGTGGGAGGACGTGATGAGCAGACGCGGCGGCAGCGGATGATAGCGCTCAACCAGAAGGCTCGCCCGCGAGCGCTTTTGCTTGACGTTTTGTCGCAGTTGCAACGTGCTCCTCGGAACAGAATTGAAAAGAAGAACGAGTAGTTTGTAATTACATATGATGTACAAAAGATTTGTTCGTGAAATTTTAATTTGCTGGACGCAAGTGATCTAATCTCAGGGAGCTCTGCAAATACAAAGAAAAATGCGCCGTGTGACACGGCGCATTTTTTTAATTTTTTTTATTGTCTAATGGTACTTTTTGTGAAGAAAAATGACTTCCTTTGAGCAAAGTGCTCGATTAGCTCAACTTTAGCTCTGCCCGTTTGCTTTGCTCAGAGCTTTGCTATCATCAATGTCTGACAAGCGCTTTACAGCGCCGATCCCACGCCACACGCCGCGCCGCAGTGAAAGGCGCGCGCCGCCCACCATCGCGCAACCGCCGTCGCCGCGCCGCGCCCGTCCCGCCATGACGACGTACGGCTCGGCGCCCTCCGCGCCGCCCTCCGCGCCGCCGCGCCGCTCCGCGCGCGCGCCGCGCCGCCGCGCCGCGCTGCTCTGCGCCGCCGCGCTGGCCGCGCTGTCACTGCCGCTGCTCGCCGTCTACACGCGCGCCGGCGCGCCGGCGCGCGACCGCCGCGGCGCGGCCGCGCTGGCGCGCGCCGTTGGCGCGCCCCTCCGCCTCGGCGCGCACCGCCACGGCCACCCTGCCCACCACGGAGGCCATCCGCACCGCAACGACCACGCCCACCGCGGCGACGACCGCGCCCACCACGACGACCATCCGCGCCACCGCCGCCGCCGCCGCCGCCGCGGCCACGACGGCAGCGGCGGCGGGCGCGGCGGCTCGTTCTCGTCCGGCGCGCTCGGGCACCCGGCGAGCCCGCACGCGTTCAACTACGCGTGCCACCTGCCGCCGCTGCAAGCGTGCGTGCGCGCGTGCGGCGGCAGCGGCGGCGGCGGCGGCGGCGGCGGCGGCGGCGGCGGCGGCGAGCCGCGCCGGCGCTGTGTGATGCGCTGCGCGCGCAGCAACTGCCTCGTGATCGGCGCCGCCTGCGCGCAGGCGCAGTTCGACACGTGCGCGCGCGAGTGCGGCGCGCTCGTCGCGCTGCTGCCGTGCGCGCGCGCGTGCTTCCACCGCGAGTGCCCGCTCGACGCGCACGAATCGTAGCACGCCATGGCTTGCGTGGACACGTTGCCTGCTGGGAAGAGCGGGAAAGAGCAAATGAGGCAAAAGTGCACTGTCAGACATTTCTGATCAACTTTGATTACAGAAGCACAGCACACGTACAGTTGTATGCGTTGTAAGGTATAAACCCCTGACAATGCAACTGTAAAGTCTCTGCGTCTCTGTTGGCAAAGATGTAGCAGAATGCAAGGTCATCGACGGAGCCTCCGTGAACGATCTTTTCGAGGGACGAAGAATATAATAAGTTATTATCCCCGTGTACCTGTATGCGTACCCTTGAAGTGTGGTGGGTCAACGAGACGCATTACATTCTGGAGGCGCTAATTAATTTGGGGAAGATTTCGGACGACAGAGAGCTGCCAATGAACGAAGGGAAACAATGCATCGCGCATGGTGTCCGAGCAATCCTAAAGCGCTACACGTACTAAATAAAGCTCCCATCGCCACTGTTTCATTCCTGAGAGCGGGCCTTGGGCTCTGAACACCACAAGTCAAAACCAGCTTCGGTTACGTCTCCTACGCTCTCATGGCACTCAGCAAAACGGGTATCGTGCTTCGCGTCTTGGTTGCGTTTTTCGTCGCCATGACACCCCTAGCAGCACTTCTCGTGTTTGCTCTCAACGGTTTACCCCGTTTACAAGCAGCTACCTGCGAGATACTGAAAGTTTTCCCTAATCAGCGGTTCATCAAAGTTCTGGTCATACCGCTAGACAATTCCAAGCTGCCCCTGGAAACGTTTGTATTCGCCACAAGCTTTCAGAAAGAGCAGAAAGTGCACTGCTTTTATGGTCCTGATGGGCGTCTACAACAGCCTAATGTTCTTGTCAATTTTGACGACAACCGCCGACGTTTTGCGAAAGAGATGGTCATTGTGTGCGTTATTCTCGCAGTGGTAGGCCTGATGCCGGCCCTTGTTTTAATAGCACACTACAGTCGCCAATGGAGTTATGCCCCGCTTTGGGGTAGTTCTTGATGTAGTAGAGGTTATGTGAACGCTGACGGTCCCATCGGACGCGCCTAAACTCAAAGGAAGACTTGCTCCCATACATGCGATCGCGACGGAAACGAGGAGCGCAGCGGAGTGCGACGGGAGCGCGAGCGGACGCACCCCCATGTGTGGGTTTCGCTGGAGCATCTTGAGTCTGACCAGTATCAATCCGCTCACGTAAATCCACTTACCGTGCCTAGAAAACCCAGTATTCTTGAACTGTCGTGGGAGACGCTCGTGGGGGACCCTCCGCAAGCTGCGGCGTGTTCGACGACGGCGGCTAAAGCGCTGAATGCGTCGTTGGTCGCGCTAGCCGCCGGCGGCGGCGGCGCAGTAGTACTTAGATCTGGATCGGTAGCAGTCCTGTTTAGTCTAGTGGTAACTAACCTATCGTATTCACTCTATCTACTCAGTAAACTACAGCTTCACGACGGTCCTTGACCGAGCGCAACGCAGCCCTACGCAGGGCTGTAAGTCCGCAAGCGCGACGCAGCTCCCCGCAGCAGCCGTAAGTTGCGTTGCACATGCAAGCCGCAGCCCACCCGCGGGCCGCCACTGTGCGTCTCAGCTCCGTCCGTCGGAAAAGCCCACCCGCGGGCCGCGACACCGGACAGTGCTGTTTCTGCCAGTCCTACTCCGGGACCAGAGCGGATCTAGCGACAGATCTCAACATGAACAGTCCCAGGATTAGGGGATACCAGCCGCAACTGCTCACCAAGTGCACAAATGATCTGAATATCAACTCATCCTGACATATTTGGCCGCGAATGCTTCTCAGCCGAATGTGAGAGCACATAGAACTCAAACTCAAGACCCCTGTTCGGCGCCACGACATGGCATCGCGAAACCGCGAAAGATTGAAGGAAGTTCAACCACTGCTCGAACAACACCTCCAACGTGTTGAAGGTTGGATCAACGAATCAGGTCGAGAACACTCTTCGTCTCACATGCTGTGCATTTGAAGAACTAGGTTGCAACAGGCGACTGAAAGGTGCGTCAAGCTGTCGCCAGACGTTGCGAGTGCTACGCTACTGCATAGAGTACAGCTCGCAAACCAAACCCTGACCGAAGTCGAGAGCACAGTGGAGAAGTTTGAAGAGTTCGTAAGAGAGAGAGGAGTCGCAGTTACAGACGATGATGATTTGGCACAAACTGACGTCCACTTTTTGAAACATGGAACCGTGCCGCCCAATCCACCACGACTCACTCTGGATTACGAATCTTCGCAGACGTTTGAGGGGAAACTCAAAGCAGCCGTGCTGCAAACATCGGAGCACAAAGTGCTAGCGGTTGTGGCTGCAGGGCGGGGCGGAGTTGGAAAGACCTGCGCTCTTCGGGGACTGAGCAGTGGTTTGGCTGATGTCAGAACCAGGTTCCCGGATGGTGTGCAGTTTATGCAACTGGGAGCAGATGCTAAGATGGTTGATCTCAGCGGAAAGATTGCGGAGATTGTTGAAGAGACGGGATTTAGGGGATTTTGGCTTCTATTGAAGCCTCAGTGGATAGCGAAGCGTCTTACGGAGAGCGGAATATTTGCTGTTGAGAATGATGTTTCAAATGCGCAAACAGCACTCGGTCGTTCAAGCATAGAACGGAAGGAAGAGAAGAAGAGGGCACTGGAAGTGATTGCACAGGCGGCGAGACTAAGCCAGGATGCAGTGTCAAGAAACCCACGCGAGGTGTGGTTCCAGCTGTATGGACGACTGATAACGTATTCAGAGAAGTGTAAGACGACGCGTGAGGTTTTGGAGAAAGTAGCGGAGATTGCAGAGAAGAGAGAAGAAGCATGGTTGAAGGCGGAAGAAGGGTTCCTGACGGCTGCCGGCGGCGCCAATTTGGAGAGCATAAAAGTGGAAGGGAGAGTAGTGAGTATTCAAAAACATAAGAGTGAGTTGACAATCTTGGTCTCGTGTCCTAAGAAGTTGGAAATAGTGAAGTACAACTTAACTCACGGCAGTCTAAACCGTTTTGGGAGAGAGATAGGAATTCATGGATCTGGACCCGCCGCGTTGTCAAAAGATGGACGAATGGTTGTGTATGTGGACGCTGATCATAATGTGAAGAAGTGGGACGCTGCGAGGGACGTGGAGACTGGTGTTGGAAAGACTACAGCAACAATTTCGTGCATTTGTTTGGGCAAAGATTCGAGATGGGTTGCGTGCGGGTTGCGAGATGTCGGCAATGTCGTAACGTGGGACCTGCAGGGCGGTGGCTGTTTTTCTTCTCGCAGTCCAACAAATACGTCAGTTTCAATATGGAAGATCTGCAGATCAGGAAACCTCAATTCATGATGTACGACGGAGCAACTTTCTCAGCGAATATCTCCCGAGGTTGCACAACGTTGGTACAATCAAAGAATTCGATTGTGTACAAGCCCTTCTCTCTTTGCGTCACCCAAAAACCCATAGAAGACTCTGGCATTCCATATATAGAACACGGTATATATGTGTCTGTCACCAGAGATAAATACTACAACATGGGATTTCTGATGCAATCCTCAAACGAGACTAGAGTGCTTGTGATTCAAACCACATTGCACTCGACGGGGCCTATGACGAAGCTGAACAGTAGCAAGGTGCTGAACGATCCGATCGCGTTCGTGACCTGGATGATAGACCGAATCTCCGTTCAGAAGAACTGTTCGCAGAGGTCGCCAACCATGTTCTCGATGTACCCTGACGACTTACATGTTTACGACGCAAATGCCTCTCGGTGTGTAGGAAACCAGAACGAGCTGCTTGACACTGCAAAAGGACTTTTTCTGAGCATTCTGTCGCTTTCGGACGAGTTTCTTTCCGCCGACGACTTTCTCTTCTATTCGGTGCCAAAGAACCATTCCGAGTGGCCTCTGGGACCTGTGAAGACTTCAAAACGATCTGATTTGGATCATTATGCGGGGATAGAAACTGTTCTGGTGCGAGGGTATGTACTATGGTTGATTGCAATATGTTTATTGGCTGCGACCCTTATTGCTGGCTTAGTGGCTCCAGATGTAGAGTTGGCCAGATCAGTAGCAGCGGCAGAGTATTTGAACATGGAATGTGTTCCACTTCACAGCCCGTCACATGTATCCGTAAACAACTAATAGAGTGCGCCAGGGAGAGTAACAGTGGTGTGCAAACGATTTGGGGCACAGTCTTGAGTCGTGTTCAAGCATATCCCTATTAGAGTGGTCTTGCTTCAACGAGACAGCAAACCAAACGTGTTTCTGTTCAGCAGACAGCGCACCTGGCTGGGCAGAGGGCTACCAGCGGGCGAGAAGCGCGGAAGAGAAGTTACCTCAGGACTCGCTTTACACTAACGTCATCATAAACTCATATGCAGGATGAAATATTTGATTGCTGTTCAAACACGAACTACAGTCATTGCGTAGTAAACAGGTTATCTCTTACTCCATAAAATTGGGAGTTGAGAAAGAACTCCTATATTGTGCACTTGAGTTGGAGGTAACGACGGACTCCGGCTTCTCTTCTCTTTCAGGAAGAGTTATGGCATGCTCTTACTAGAATATGTTTAATGTTTTGACCGTAAACATGAGCAAGAAATGTCTCAAATCGGGCGAACTAGGCTATCAGCTGAACGAAATATTTTAGAACAGTCATTTCCCATTGGAGCAGAACGGGAAGATGCAATGAGAGGTTCCAATGTCCCTCATGGTATCCAAAACGTGGCGTTCGATCACCTGGAGTTCAAATGCACAAAGAGTACTTGAAAGCAATTGTGTCAAGATAGGTCATGACTTGTTGCACATCAACATTAACGTATGCTCTTCCTTTCACTTTAGTCCACATTCCGTCCTCATCAACTTCACAGGCGTAATCTCGAATCTCTCGCAGGTACGGCATCATTCGTTTGACGGCCTCGGTGAAATTACCGCGCGTCTCCTCCACGGGGAACATCTCAATCTTGACTCTCTCCTGATTTTCGTTGCATAATTTATTATTTTCGTCGGTGCTCCAAGAGTTGGGGGTCTCGAAATCCAGGGCAGGGTATTTGATGATCATGGGCGTCAGAGCTGGTTTACGGTAGCGAATGAGATACGTCTCCGGGCAGTTGAAAAAGCGGGTGCCTTCTCTTATTTTTACAATGGTCATCTTGGCATAGACAGCAACCGAATATGTGTAATAAGGTTTGTAGCAATCATTCATCCAGCGAAACGATTTGCCGACGAGCTGTTTGGAGAACGGTATGGAAGGCGCACATTGTTGCGCCAAAGCGGTGAGGAGGAAGGCCAGAAAAGAGATGGCCACCAGCTTCATGTCAATGACGAGTATCCGGCGAGCACAAACGGTGTCAGCTCGGTTGCGGGGAAGAAGGAATTCCAAGTCCGTTATGCGCTTGCGAAACGTGTGCCGGTGGACACGTTCAAAAGTTCAAAAGTCCAAAAGTCCAAAAGTCCACCCTCCCACACATGTGGTTTGTGCATCTGTAAGTAATACATCCACGTGGAGGATATCGACGCTCTCGAGCGACCTGCCTCTGGAGCTGCGCTGCGCGCCGCCTTGGTAGGAATCAAGAGTGATCTAGTTCTGGAAACGACCGTCGCCTTTCGTCAGCTTCACCATAGCATCCCGGAACGCCACCTTCGGCCCGTTCGCCTTCGCCCCCCGCCGCCACCACCTCTTTCGGATTCCACGCGGGATGGCACTTGCGCGCCGCCTTCACCTTCACAACGCTGTTTGGTTGGCTTCGCCAGTATGACGTGAGCCACTTGTCAACAGGGATAATGTATTATCTAATACTGAACTACGATAAATTCTGGCGATAGCACGCTCACACAGCAAGACGGAGGCTTTGGTCGCTAAACTGCGCCTATCCCCTCTCTTGATCACCGCACAATCCGGCACGATCTGAAGTCTCTCGTGAAGTACACATCTCCACCGTTGACGTTGGCCACATATTCTTCACAGCTGCCCAGCACAACCTCAGAGCCGTCTTCGGCCAGGTCGCACACCTCGCGCCGTAATGGCCTCCAAAATGGCGTGGACCACGTGAGGTCGAGCTTTTCAATAGTGCCCTGCCACGCAGCATCACGAGACGTCAACACACACTTTAAGGACTCTTTCATCTCCCGGAACAGCCGAGGCACTTCTTCATCAGATGATGTTGTGTCGGAACGTTCTTCCCGCCCAACGTGAGTGCGGTCCAAATCCCATAGCTGTAGCATTTCTGCATCTCCCGCCACAACATGAGTGCCATTGGCGCTCACTGCGACGCACCTTACCATGTGTGCTTCATGTAGGAACGGCTTCGCCACGATTTCGCCAGTGTGTGCGTCCCACACAATTACCGTATCGTCGTCTAAGCCTGACGCGATGCGAGTCCCGTCGGCACTTACTGCCACGTGCTTCACTGTGTGAGCGCGACCTTCGAGCGTCTGCCCCCAGTCGTGGCCATGTTCAGCGTCCCACACACGCAGCATGTCGTCCCTGAAGCATGAAACCAACTGAGTGGCTTCTGCCGTAAGCGGCTGGTACCTCTCCCAGTCTGCGTGGGATGGGAACGGCCGCCCCACCGGTTTGCCGCTAACCGTCTCCCATAACTGAATGGAGTTGTCGTGCCTCTGGCAGGCCAGCTGAGCCCCATCGGACACAAATTTGACAAACTTTCGATGATGCGGACAAATGTGTGGAACAGCATGCTGGCAAACTCCTGTTTGCCTGTTCCACACAAAGACAACACCTGTTTGCCAGTTACATACAAGATTCCACACCTGCATCCACCAATCCTTGACTTCGTCTCCGTGCGCTGTCACCACCGTGCGTCCATCATATGAGAACGAAGCACATTGAAGTTTTCCCATCCATCTCTTTGTCCTACTTGTGCCCTCGAGCCTCTCTTGTTTGTAATGCTCATTTGATCTCTCATGCCTTCCCACATGTATGACATCCTCATGGGGACCTCGTGATAGAATCCAGACGGCATCTGACTCTTCACGTGTGCACAGCACGGCACCTCGAACGCTGAAAACCTGTAGTACACTACCATCAGCTTGTTGCAGAAGCCCCGCAGACGCTTTCAGCCATGGCTTCGGCGCACTCCCTTCCATCCTCTGCACAAAGTCGCTCGTCAACTCGTTCTGTGTCAAGTGCCAGAGTAACCGCCCGTGCAGTTGGAACCAAGCCTCCTCCATACAGGGGTTGTTGCTGACGAACGACGCGCTCAGCCTGACAGCCTGACCGATCATGTGCAGATGCTCGTGCAAAGTGGGGTCGTCACACACCTCTTTCCCAAGATTCAGGTCTTTTTCTATACCAAGAACTCCACCTTTCAACAATCGCTGCACAATCCACTGCGGTTGAGTTAGAAGCCACAATAGCTGGTCAACATACCCTGCGTTTTGAAGCATTCTGCAAAGATTGTTGTGTAGGTACCCGTCATCCTCATCATCCCACCACGCGTGGCACAATCCTGTACTTGAAGCCGCTTCATGTCTCTCTTTCCTGTTATCAGAAAGGATATAATTGCTCAAAAGAGTTCGAAAGAAGGTTTCTGTTTCACTCTCTTCCGTGGATCTGCGATCAGCGATATCCAGTATTAGGTCATGCAGCACGACAGACACCGAACCGGTGTTCCTCGTCATTTGCAAGACTGAAACGTCAGCGAATGCTTCCACCACCGTTTGGGCTTCTTGCAGCGTATCCAAGTCCCACAGCTTCTGTAGCATCTGAACAGGAACAGATTGTTGCTTTTGAATCACGCTTAAAGCCCGAAACCAATAACCAAACTTCTCGTGTCCGCTACGCTTCTTGAGAACCTGAAGAGATGAGTTCACGATTCTTGGTAGTTCACCATATGCCCGAGCCGCTGTGTCTATCAAGTCCTTCCGTTGCGATAATACGTCATTGTAGAACTCTGACCATGCGTCTTGCTTTCGTACGCAATCGAGCGCATACCGCTGTACTGAACTGCCGACAATACCGAAACCAAGCGGAAGTCCTTGACACAACGCAAGAAAGTACTCAAAAGCCACCTTATTCTTGCCGTCAAGCGCGGTATTCAGCTCAAATCCTGCATGTGTCATCAACATTTGACGCGACAAGCCTCCAAACGTTTCTTTCTCTTTGAACTCCAGTGTTTCCTCGACTTCACCGAGAAAGTACCTGTCTCTGGTTGTGTATACCATTCTACTGTTTGCGTTCACCATTTGCCCGAGAGTGGTCAACACATCAGAGTCAATTCCATTAACATGCCAAATGTCATCTACAAGAAACAAGCACGAATGTGGATCAAACCACTTTGAAGCCTTCTCGGATGCCCCCACAACAGAATTGCCTGCTCTTATCACATTTGCAATGCTCGAACCACCCGTGCCATGAACAATGTCGGCAATTCCTTCCACTATACTCGATATTGTCGCATCGTATCCGAGCTCAATGTAGAGAATGCCTCCAGGAAACATCCGCCTTACTTCAGCGTCTTCAGCAAGCCCTCTCAAAGCGCACGTCTTACCAACGCCACCTTTTCCGGCAGCTACAACAGCAACAATTCGACTCCTGCTTTTGCATAAAACAGCAATCTTCAGCCTTCCTTCACATGTGGTCGGTGAACCATAGTCCAGTGTTAGTCTTGGCGGATTTGGAGGCACCATGTTGCATGGAGTGTACACATCTTTTTCTTCTGGTTGGTTGCCTACCGTTAGATGACCTGTGTCAACCAGTTCAGGTCCCTCAACTCCAAGAAGTTCCGAAATCCTGTTCTGAATAATATCAAGGAAACATTGTCTGGTGGAGGCCATATTCGGGCGGTGAGAGTTTGTCGCGCCGAGGTCGTTCTCAATGCTCCACAGGGTGGCGGACATGTTCAATGCATGCCATACAGCTTTGAGGGAGATAGTCCCCTCTATGGCTCGCTTGAAAAGACCATGTCGATCAAACAGTTCGCCATAGGTACGAAAGATGGTCGGATCGCGGCACTGTCGAGTGGTAAAACGGTAAAAGATTGAGATGAGCAAGGGTGGAGTCTCTTTGGCGGCGATGGCGCGGTCGTAACGGCTAACGAATGCCAGAAGCTCCCGCATTGGCCATTGCTTGGCCACGAACTCGGGACTCATGATGAAGAGACCGACAGGGGCTGTTTGCATAGCGTGTTCCATGACCTTCGGGCAATGGTCACCGAGACGGAAGGAATCCTCATCGAGAAAAACGGAGAGGCCGAGGTTGGTAAGGCGCCTCCACAACGGTCTGGCGATGGTTTCCTTGTCCTCCCCGGCATGACTGAGGAAAATGCGAGGAGAGTGTGTGTTGGCAGACGATACATTTTGTCCCATTGAAGAATGATGGGTTTTCAACGTTGGCTAGATGGTCGAACCGGGATTGCGTAGAAGAGTGTGTTCGAGATATTTCGTGTTGAAGGAAGAAGGGAAAGCTGATGGACATAGTCTTCGTTTGTGATTTGAAAGAATTTCATCGACAGCGATGTTCCCGATTTGAAGGAGCCAACTCATTTCCAACTTTGCGCTATGTGATCTCGCGCTGAGATACGCGCCAAGTCAGCGCGGCCAATAGAAGCGTGTTGTTGGGTAAGTTCCACGTCATTTGTTTGCGGAAAAGCGCTCGAATTTGCACTTTTTCTCAATCACTTTGAGATCTAGATATGTCGGTTCTAGCCGCAACGGGACGTGCGAAAAATATCGTCAAAGTTGTTGTTGAATAGAACTTTGTTGCTAAGCAAAACCATGGCAACAGCGGAAAATCGCAGTTTTATAAGAAAAAGCAAACTGTTATACAATTGGAATCGGTGGCCCCGTAATTACGTCACTAATTACGGTGAGATTTTGATTTTGCGTGAAGATCTCCAGGGAACAGCGGTAAATTCGCCCTATTTGCAAATTGCGCATTTGTGTAATAAAACGTGAATCTTCTTTCAAACTATGTTAACAAAAAGGTTTCAAAACCATTGTGTATATCAGAAATAATATGTGAAGGACATATGCTCATTGCAAAAGTCTTCTACATTCAAGTTGCATATGTCGAATGGACCACGCTTTAGAGCTTTACGAAGTTTGTATCTAAACCCCATTTTCTATAGATAGTTGTGTAATATTTGCCACGGCATGAAAACAAACAGAATGAAATGAAAGATCATGTCGAAATTTCATATCAAGCACCAAAAACCGCTTCAATCGTCGGTTGACATTTTCATGTCTAGCCCTAATATAAGAGTGATGCTTGTATTCACCATATCCAATAGACTGCTTACGAATACATTAAGAGTCACTGTAACCATCATCTGTGATAACTTTTTCGTTTTCCAGCAATTTCGTTTTCATTGATTCACGAAAAATCTTTAAGTCTGAGTGTGAGCCGCAAGGATATCCACCATTAACCCACACTATAAAACCATTATGAACTGAAACCCTAACTTTATACCTCACAGCAGCAGCCTTAAACTTGTGAGAGAACCATTTCGATGAAAATGGAAATGGTTCATTGATGGGACAATCTGTGCCATCGACGCTGACAAAACTGTTACAAAATGCTTCTTCAGACACTCGACTCTCCCAACGTATCTAGAGATTTGTTAGCGTACAAAAAGTATATAAAATGTAAAAAACATAAACTTACAATAGGTAGTTCCAATATTAAATTCACCAAGACCTTAGACCACTTACGAAACGTTTTCTCGTCCGTATTAGCAATTGTGCAACTATAGTGCTCAGATGCATAGCGTTGAAGAAAGAGCAAAGCCCAAAGCAAGTGCTGATGCTTAGCACCGCTTGGAAGGCGACGGTAGAGCAAATTACATAGAGTTGCAGCGGTTCGAGAGGTCACACCAAACAGTGCTTGAAATCTTCGGTGCTGAAATTGGTTCGAGTTATTACGCATTCGGCGAAATATATGTATACTACAACCATTAAAGGTTGACGCAGTTGCTCGACGATGAAAGCGAGGCATAATGCGACTTCCTGGTTGCTCTAGTGGCTAGAAAAAAACGGGAGAGGTTGGTCGGCTTTTATCTTCAGATGGGAACACAGATTCATTTATTGTAAGCACTACTGAGTAGAAATGCAGTTGTTCCTGCGAACGTATACATTATAATTCAATGGACATGAGCGCATATGAAAGATATTTTTCTTCAATATGAGCCCCTAGAAAAGTTGGCAATGGCTTGATATATATATCTTGTTATATCATATCTGGATTATCGATCCGAGCGTTTACAATACACACCATAGGTACCCGTATTAGATTTTTTTGTGAAAAATATCAGCATAGATAAAAAGCACATTCTCTTTCTAAGAACATACCGTCTGTGTTTGAATTTTCAAATCAATCTCTTCATCTTCTATGAACAATTTCATTTATTGTTGACGATGATACTAGTTGCTTCTTTGAATTCTAATCTATGCCGTTGGTATTAAACAAAAAGAAACATTGTCTTGCTTGACAGTAGCTCTTGGTACTGTTAAAAAATTTCTAGCTATGCT
Source organism: Gracilaria domingensis (assembly GCA_022539475.1). Classification (NCBI taxonomy): domain Eukaryota; phylum Rhodophyta; class Florideophyceae; order Gracilariales; family Gracilariaceae; genus Gracilaria; species Gracilaria domingensis. The sequence continues at coordinate 7,594 of VCMS01000123.1, read as the reverse complement.
ATAACAGTTTTCGTGATACAAGTGCTTCAAAATTGCACTTTTAGCTCAATCTAAAGGAAAGTCTGAATAATTAATGTACTGTATTTACTGTGACCAGTCGAGTTACAGTATGAAACTTTGTGGATGTATTGTATTGCTCTAGAAGAGTTCATTCATTCATTTTTTAGTTTTCTGTGATGTACAGGATACAAGTTATCGTCGTCATGGCTATCGACGGAACCCTCTATACATCTATGTCGCCCTTGAAAACTATAGAACAAAAGCAATCTAATATATTCTCTAAATGCATTCGACAGCCTCCAGATAAGTGAACAGACTCAGAATTAAAGAGAGGTTTCTACTTTCCCGCGTTGTACAGAAAGCCATATGCATCCAGGCACCAAAATGGTCAGCCACCAAAACGGTTTACGTCCAGACAAAACAAAAGTACTTATTTGTAGGGCCGTGGTTCTCTAGCACTCCAAAAAATAATACAATTATTCACAACAACACTATGTCGATCATAATATCGATACATGCTGATACAATGATGGTACTGGCAGTTATGATCCACATAAAGTCATAAGGTACATAAACCGCTGCCTCTGTTCTTCCTCAATGTGCTCAATCCCGTCCAGCACATCCTTCCTTTTCCGCTTCCCAGTTAGTATGGCACCATCAAAAAGACCAAAACTAACAAATGACTCCGCAGCAGTGCGTCGTTTGCATCAAATGTTTGACTCAGGTGATCTCACTGGTGACGAAAATGCTTCTGATGTGAAGAAAATGGACAGTCTCTTTGAGCCATTTTTACTTCCAACCTTCCGTAACAGATTCAACAAGATCCGGGACGAAAAGAAAAATGAGTTAAGTAAGTACGAATTTATTTCTGTATATATTGTGGTACAAAACGTATTTCTAACTATTTGTTATGAAGACCGTCATACCAGCACATTGACGCCAAGATGTTCTGGTGTTCTGCCGAATGCGAATAATTCCAGAACTGTGGCAGATGACAATGAAGTAGAACAGGTTGACAATGTAGGGCAACTTGAGTCTGAAGGAAACATTGCAGGGTCCCGACGTCAGTTATCTGAATTTTATCCTTTAGTTTTGCAATCCTTTTGGGAAGATGAAGAAACAATGATCAGCAACATTACATTAACTGTTTTGTTACCGTGTGGTGTGACGAAATCAGATATGTGTAGTCAAGTTGTGAACGCTGGGATAATTTTTGAACTTGTCATTGACTGGCCTGAAGTAATGACAAATCCAAAGGCTCTGTTCAAAGGTGATCTGGAGAAGCAGTTCCACGCTCTAATGTCCTACCACCCTAAAATTGGAGGGTTTCACAGAGCATTGCGAGAATTGCGAGAGAAGAAATGGGACAAAGTGAAATCCTTTTGTCATATTGACCTCTCTTTCGCAGTTGAGACTCACGTCCGTCAGAAGAAGGTTCTAAACTTTGGCGAAGGGCTGCGTGTATTATATGTTGAGTTGAGAGCTCCTGACAACAAATATGTTGACACCGATGACATTAAAGAGGTGATTGTGAGGTAGAGTATTATGGTTTAAATAGTAACATCTATTACATTTAATTATTACTTTAAGCAGTTTTGTTCTTGAGTGTGCCAATATATGGTTTTATGTGCATTACGCAAACTTCAAGCAATGAGCAATTGATACGACATAACTCTTTAGTAAAATTGAATCACTTGAAAAAGGCGAATTTACCGCTGTTCCGAGAGCCACGGCCTATTTGACAGCAGTGCAGCAACAAATTAGGAATGTAATTACGAAAATCACCTTGGACATAATATGAAGGGCGGTAGTTGCGCTTGAACGCGGTAGTTGTGCAAAACTTCGATCTCTTTTACTTTCTGTTTTTTCCTTCAGTTGCAATTGTTCTCTCTACGCTCTTGAAGTGGAAATATTTTTACATGCATAGTATGTTTCAACTAAAGTTCGACATTTTATGCTCAAACCCATCTAAACTACGACAAGAACATACTCAAAAACTACTTTGAGTTTTGCTACAAAATTGAAAATTTATAACGTTTAACATTTTCTAATGAGAACTTTCCTGTGTATGGCTCAAAAACTATTAGTACACAAATAATAACTACTTCTTAAGAAGCATCTTTATGAAATATAAAGTCCGATGAAGATAAGCCCCATTTGCACATGGTAAATATAGATGTGCAATTTGTTGATATTTGCGCAAAACTACCTCATTTGCCCAATTCACGATGGTTATAGCTTTATCTTGATTTTATAGTAAGACAAATAAATTTTAAAACTTTGTGTTAATATAGCAGTACCCCTAACTTTCCGCAAAATATTTATCACTTCTCTGTCATGGATAATTTGTTAGAACGATCTAGTAAATGCTTAATTGTTAGTTTTTACGCATTAACTCAATGAATCTGCAGTATTTGAATCTTTGTGTATTCTTTGGATGTTTTACGCAATACTACATTTCTGAAAAAAAGCACGGTATATCTCAAAGAACATAGAAACAGTTTTATTAACTTTGAAAACGTAGTAGCTCTGTAACAGCGGATTACGGCGGTAATGTGGATCGATAAGCTATCGGGGGGAAATAGGAGATATGGCGGGAGATTGTAGAGGGTTCTGTTTGGTCCCTTTTCAGAGTGGTATTTATTGTGCGACGGGTTGAGTCGCGACTGCTGTTGATGGTCAGAGTTTCAGAAGGTCGTTATTACCATCGTGCTCTCATTCTACAGTGAACGCCTCTCGTGAGGCCGTTCGGCGCCTGTGCGCCGTTCTAACTGCCACCCCTCGACATGGGTGCTGTTCTACGACACTGACGACCCCGCCAGGGCCGTCAGCGCCCGCCTACCGCGGGAGCTAGAGCCGCTACTCTACGCAATAAACACCGTCTCTTGCTCGCGTCTCTACAGTAACGTCTCTTCTCCAAACATTTCGTCATCTTCAAATACTTGATATATATGGAAATGTTCAAAAAACGTTTTGAATTAAATCACACGTTTTAAACGCGTTTTATACGTATTCAATACTGGACAACGTTCAAATCACGTTCAAAACATTACAGTGTATCTTCATGTACTGTAATTAAATTTTCTGACCATGGTGAATTCATTGGTTAAAATTGAGCCGAAATTTCACCTCAAGCAGACATAATCTCTCAAGTCTGATGAGGCGACTTGATAAGATTTTGTCCGACACCGCCTGAAAGCAGCCCCGCCACGCAAAAACCGCAGCACGACTGCTAGCGCTGGCTTGCGTTTGCCCGTGCTGCTCCGCAGCGACCCCATGCGTGCTCGCGCGCTTGCCGCCGCACGCTCGCCTGCACGCGGCGCCCTGCGCTAGTCCTCAAGTCGCCTCATCAGACTTGAGAGATTATGTCTGCTTGAGGTGAAATTTCGGCTCAATTTTAACCAATGAATTCACCATGGTCAGAAAATTTAATTACAGTACATGAAGATACACTGTAATGTTTTGAACGTGATTTGAACGTTGTCCAGTATTGAATACGTATAAAACGCGTTTAAAACGTGTGATTTAATTCAAAACGTTTTTTGAACATTTCCATATATATCAAGTATTTGAAGATGAAGAAATGTCTGGAGAAGAGACGTTACCGCCGTGTCACGAAACCCACGCGAGGTATGGTTCCAGCTGTATGGACGACTGATAACGTATTCAGAGAAGTGTAAGACGACGCGTGAGTTTCTAGAGGTTGTAGCACAGATTGCAGAGAAGAGAGAGGAACCATGGTTGAAGGCACAAGAAGGGTTCCTGACTGCTGCCGGCGGCGCCAATTTGGAGAGCATAAAAGTGGAAGGGAGAGTAGTGAGTATTCAAAAACATAAGAGTGAGTTGACAATCTTGGTCTCGTGTCCTAAGAAGTTGGAAATAGTGAAGTACAACTTAACCCACGGCAGTCTAAACCGTTTTGGGAGAGAGATAGGAAGGCATGGATCTGGACCCGCCGCGTTGTCAAAAGATGGACGAATGGTTGTGTATGTGGACGCTGATCATAATGTGAATAAGTGGGACGCTGCGAGGGACGTGGAGACTGGTGTTGGAAAGACTACAGCAACAATTTCGTGCATTTGTTTGAGCGAAGATTCGAGATGGGTTGCGTGCGGGTTGCGAGATGTCGGAAATGTCGTAACGTGGGACCTGCAGGGCGGTGGCACTGCGCGGGAACTTGTGAGTGGGGAGGAAGGGAATGTCATGTGCGTTGCTGCGAACTCGACGGGAAGGAAGGTGTGTTGTGTGTTGGAAGAGGGTGGAGTTTACGTATGGGACGCAGAGACTGGTGAAAAGATATATGAGGCGCAGGCACGAAATGATGATTCTGTGGCAAGTGTGGCTTTCAGTGAAAATGGGGAACTGATTGTAACGGTATCGTATCGTGGAATGATTGAAGTGCGGGACGCTAAGAGCGGAAGTTACTTGAACTCTGTTGATTCCGGAGATTTAGTGAATAGCGTAGCGTTCAGCCAAGATGGGAAACTGGTTTTGTGGGGTGCATATGATGGAGGCTATGGCGTGTGGGAGCATGGGAGCGAAAGTGGTGTGATACAAGGGGGTGTCGGGGGGGTGAGGTTTCATTCGTGGGTGCAAGTGAAGACGGCTCTGTCGGGCTTGCCGGAACGAGGGGCGGAAGCGTTCGAGTGTGGGATGTGAGGCGCGCGCAGCCAGAGAGCGGCAGCCGCAGTGAGGGCGCGCATGAAGGGGACATACTTCGCGTGTGCGTGAGTGCGGACGGACGCTGGATCGCGTCGGGGTCGGAGGACGGGACGGTGCGGCTGTGGGACGGCGCCAGCGGCGCGCTGCTGCCGCACGTGCTGCGCGCGCACTCGGCCGGCGTGTGGGCGGTATCGTTCAGCGCGGACGCGCGGCGGCTCGCGTCCCGCGGCGACGCCGCGGTGCGCGTGTCGGACGTGCGCAGCGGCGCCGCCGTGTGCGACGCGCTGCGCGGCCACGACGGCGATGTGTATTGCGTGGCGCTGTGCGCCGACGGCTCGCGCGCCGCGTCGGGCGACGGCGACGGCGACGTGCGCGTGTGGGACACGCGCCGCGGCGCCGCTGTCGGCGACGCGCTGCAGGCGCACCGAGCCCGTCGAGAGCGTGGCCATGTCCGACGACGGTGCGCGAGTGGCGTCGGGATGCCGGGACAACGTGGTGCTCGTGTGGGACGTGGCGCAGCGCGTGGCCACGCACCGCTTCTCGCTCGCGAGTGATCCGCGTCTCATGTCGCTGCGCGCCGCCGCTGTCGATGTGATGCTTTGGGATGACTGCTCCACGCATCTGTGCAGCTTGCACGACAACACGTGCGAGCCGCACCCGGCGCCGCACCAGCTGCCGTTGTGGTGGGCGAAATCTTCAACTCTGGAGTTCAACACCTCTCACGAACGCAAGCTGTGGCTTGGCACATCCGAGCACTCCTGCCGCCGCTACCAGTTTGGCTGCTTTTATCAACCACCGTACGAGGGGGGTAAATGTTTACGATTCTGTATTCTGCGCCATTGATCTTGTAATTCTCCATGTCCACCTTCGAGTCAAATTTCTTTCAACACTACTTTTGTCCGTCCAATTGTTTCGCCCCTACAAGAGCAAACTAACAGCTTCACGCATTGCGGATGACGTTTGCTTCACACAATTACATGAAGCACTTGCACGGAAACCCCACATTGCGTTGCGCAGCTTGCTCTAACATTCTGCCCACAGTTGTATATTACCTCATAAGCACTGCTGCGTGCCTTCGCAAGCAGACTGTCGCAGACTGCCAAAGAACGGCAAAACTATTCCGAACGAGTTCAATGGAGCTGGCTAAAACAGAGTGTGGCAGAGGTCGACCTCAACTCAGGCAAGCGCTGCAGTCTCCAGTCTGTGTCATCTAATTCAGAGAGCAAAACTTCAAACACACTGGCGATTACACTGGGTAGTGTACTATGGTTTCTATGGTACTATGGATGGTGGCAAAAAGCTTATTAGCCGTAAAAGTAATAACAAAAGTACTTGAGTTGCAAAAGAAAGAGCCGAGCAAACCACACAGATGTGAGCTTCGGTATAAAGACCCGCGTCTGTCGAAAAGCTGCAATGCCGGTCAGAGCCCTTCTCTTTCAGAGGGATGAAATAACGGTAAGCTTGCCCATCTGAGCTCATTTTCCAGTCCAGACGGGAAGCCTGGCCGGGCTTCCAGAGTACCCGGGTGCAATGCAATTTTATTCCTCAAACATTTTGGGTCTTTGACTCGATCGCCAGCTGAAGCACAAGGCGCAAAGCACTGGGACAGTTCGTAACCCCACGCCTGTAAGGAGAGGAAACTTTCTCTCCTGTTTTGCGTCTTGTTCACCAATGCCTGTCAGGAGTTCTTGTGCCTTTGTCTGTATACGTGACTTCAGTATAGGTTTCCCCTTCATTGCTTCATCAAGAATCCACGTTTTCATAGAAATGTAAATGCTAAAGTTTGGAACGTATTCTTTGGCATGTTTCGGCATTGGTTAGCTTACCAATATTGCTAGAATATAGCAAATCCATTCTGTTATTGCTAATTTTATTGCAGATTTAGGGCGCTAATGTTGCATTTATTATTGCAAGATCAGGTGCAATATATAGAAATATTGTTTATTGCGTTTTGAGGTGCATTTAATTGCAATTGTATTGGTTGCAGCCCTGACCATATCCCTCAAACTAACTATTGATGTGTTAAGGAGAAAAAGCGATCTTTCTCCGGAAGGAGTTTGAGCGGGAGGCGTTAGATAGTTTTAACGTAGTGCAACTTAAAAATATGTGCTTTATAAGCAATTTTATGCTATTCCATGTTTACCTGACAAGGGATAATATCTGTTTTTTGTGCCAAGTAAGCTTTGTTTCGCATTAGTAGATGAGAGGTTTGTACATGGTCATATCATACAACTTACTTATACAATCACGTAAGTTCTTTCAAAGGCATTATAAAACACAATAAAAATATTTTAAAAAAATGCGCTGTGAAACACGGCGCAATTTGGCTTCTTTCTGGAGCTTCAATCTACTTTCGATCTCTGATATGCCAACAAATTGAATTCTGCTCAAGCAGAAATCACTGTAACCAGACGTTTTGGATATATCCTCAAAAAGTATTCTAAAATGTTTTTTATCGCAAAGCTCTTAGCTTTGCTCTTGCACACTGGAAAACTCGCAATTGGATCACTTTTTAGAACTACTTGAAGTATAATCTTTCAAAAGATGAGGTAAAACTAAGATTCTGATGATGTCAACCATTTTTGCAGCAGCAGCAAAACCTTCCCGCTTATATATAGACAGCACCGATTCTTTTCAATAGCATACTGAAATTGATGTATTATTTTTTATTTTGGACAGCGCATGTTTCGATGAGCTTAATGACTTCCAAAGGGAAAAACAGTTGGAAGCTATTGCGTGGTCATCATTCATGAACGGCAAAGCAATAGAAATATGTTCAAAGCAGCTCCGAGAGGGAAAGTTTATGCTTGAAACGAATGAGGCAGATTGTTATGCCGCTTCTTTCATAATAGGAGATAATGATATAAATGCGATACAGTGTAACGCAGGGCCGTATTTGTGACTAGATTTTTGACCAAGTCGAAAAGTCAAA